>JANEYF010005136.1:210000-810000 GCA_029963845.1 Rhamnusium bicolor
TAGACAGTAGCAATGCTTTGGTGGTATTTGAAATATTTTCTTGTGCATTAAGTGCCTCCTATCGTAAAACCTATTTAGGTATGTCATATGGTACTTTTCTTCAGTTCTTTTAATACAGACTAGTCCACATTAACTTCAATGGTATAATTAATTAATGTCAAAAACTGGTAATAAAATTTTTGACATACATTTTTTACATGCAAAGTGTTTTAAAAATCATGCAGCCCGGTAACTAGTTAACAGTAAAATTTTAAGAAATATTGTAAATATATTTATTTATGATAATTTAAATTCAAGTTATTGTTTTGAAAAACCTTCCTGTGATAAAAATTTGTCCTACAAAATCTTGCAGATTTTTGAACATTATCATTATAATTATTTAAAATTTCAATTATGGTGTTTTATTCAGATCTAATATTCTTAGAATATTTTTATCTTTTGGTTATTCAATATAAATTATCCACCCTTATCATCATTATTATTGCCTATAGAAAAAAGTTTTAAATAAAAGTTGTGTGGTTATGACTGAATTTTGTTAAAATGTCGAATATCTTAGTTAAACTAGTTACTGTAAATATGGAAAAGTTACCATTATTAAAATGAGCTATGAAAATGACAAATATTATGTTTGATAAGTGACATTTCTTTAATGAAATAATCAAAATGGTTTACGTTAACTACGGTTTGATACCAACTGCGAGTTTGCAATAATATTTATAGTTATAATACCTAGATGGGTTAATATGACTTAAAAAATGGGAAAATTTATATTATTTGCAATATATGTATTGTTATTGCATCATATAAATAACTTATAGTGGAATAATAGATTTTACATTGGATAGGCACATTTTTTATTAGTCTTATATAAAATGCAAATTTTCATTATGTGAAAGAGCCGATAAGAAGTTGAATTTGTTGAACTGAAATCGTTATTTGCTACTTTTTATTTAATTATTTTTTTAATATTTAATTATTTTTACCTACTTACATATAAAAGCAATTTGTTTCATATGCACTAACTATGTTTATGTTTTAGAAATATTTAAAAACAATAAGAAATATACGTTAATTTAAAGCTTTTGTAAAAGTAACTAGATGCATATTTTATAAATTCTAAATGAAATCTGAAACTATGCTGTCTTATTGATTCTATGAACCTTCGCTTGATTATAATTTATAATTTAGTCAAATTTTCTTTAAAAAAATGTATGAATGAAATAAGGTAGTCTATTGCAAAACCGAAAAAATTTTATAAATCAGCTCTTACATCTTTCTTAAATTATGTGAAATATAACAATAATAGGAAGGCAACAAATCTGACCCTTCTTGTACCTTGCTGAACCGAAAGCAGTAGAAACATTGTGAGAATACAATCGATATACATGGTAATATTCCCGAGAATTTATCAGATCCTAACATTTTAAACAATTATTTTATGTCAGCTTCACAGTTGGGTAATATTCCGAATGCCAATACTCTTGATTATTATATGAATAACGTAAAAAATATTGAAGAGTTTCAGTTTACTTTAACAAATAATACGGAAGTATACAATTTTCTAAATAAAATTAAATCGAAAGCAATTGGTATTGATAAAATAAATATCAAAATGTTACTGTACTGTTGTCCTAAAATTATTCCATACTTAACGCATATCATAAATGAATGCATAATTCATAAGTTCTACCCGACGTGTTGGAAATTTGCTCTAGTTGTACCTTTACCTAAAGTAGCGCAGCCGAGTGACCTGAAGGATTTACGTAATATTTGTGTCTTACCTACATTATCCAAAATATTTGAAAATGTTATAAATGCGCAAATTCGAACTCATCTTACAAAATTTAACATTATATCGGAAACTCAGTCAGGGTTTCGACCTGGCCACAGCTGCACCACAGCATTGCTGGAAGTAGTCGATGATATACTGTCAGCTTCAGATGATAGTAAACTAACAGTGTTAGTTCTTTTAGATTATTCGAAAGCTTTTGACAGAATAAATCATCGTCTGCTTTTAGCAATGTTGCACTACTATGGTTTTGGTGCAGATGCTGAGGCTTTAATGAGGAGTTATCTGTGCGGTCGACAGCAAAAAGTTGTTATAAATAATAAAGAATCTCAGCCTCTAAATATCACCAGTGGCGTGCCACAGGGTTCGATATTAGGCCCATTATTATTTATTATATATACCTCAAATTTAAAAAACTGTGTGCGCCACTGTAAAGTTCACTTCTATGCTGACGATACGCAAATTTATTATTCATTTTCATTTAATGATATAGACAACGCTTCTCTAATGATTAATAATGATCTCGACTTTCTTATTAGAGCCTCAGAAAATATTTGTTTAACAGTAAACCCTTCAAAAAAGCTCGGCCATGCTATTTGGGCCTAAGAAATTACGGTTAAAATATGTGGATATTTTAAAAATTAACATAGGCAACGAAACAATAACATTTAGTGATAGCGCACGTAATTTGGGACTTCATATTGACTGTTTTCTAAGATTTACCGGCCATGTAAATTTAATGATTAAGAGAGCATATAGTAATTTAAAATTAATTTATGGATGTAGCAATCTTCTTAATGACAAAACTAAAACAATGTTAAGTAATTCTCTAGTTCTATCACATTTCAACTATGGTGATGTAATTTATCATGCATGTCTTACTAATTATGATGCTTCACGAATTCAAAGGCTTCAGAATGCATGTGTGCGCCTTATTTACCACTTAAAAAAATATGACCATATTTCACATAAAATTAAAGAGTTAGGTTGGCTAAATATGAAGGAAAGGCGACTGCTTCATTGCAGCGTAATTTATCATAAAATTATCACGGAGAAAAATCCTTCTTATTTATACAAAAAAATAAAATTCAGACATAACGTACATAATCTTAATACACGCAACAAATATATATTGACGCCACCTCTGCACCGTACGTCATTATTTCAAAGATCATTTCAATACAATATTTGTAAAATATATAATGATGTACCTCCTGAAATTAAAGATTGTAACATTAATTTATTCAAAAAAAAGATGACTCAATTAATATTTGATAATAGTTTTATACGCTGAAAACAGGTAGTAATGATAAAGAAATAACAACTGTAAATGTAAAATGATAATAATCATATTGATTTGGAAATGAGTGGGAATGGAAGAGAACAAGGCTACTGCTTTCAACTTCCAACAAAAAATTTGTATTCTTTGTTTAAATTAAATTCGTACAGTACTCTTAACGTTTTAAGTATTAAATTTAAACTTCTCTTTTGTCTTTTATATATGCTTTCAAATTTTGTACATTCAATAATGTTTTGTTTTTGCATTTCATTTTACATGGGCTATCATTTTATTTCTTTTGCACAACTTACGTCCATGTGTATATATGTAATATACGTATGTATGTATATATGTGTGTATATATACATTATTTAGCTTAACTTAAAATATCTATTTTTTTTCTTAATGTAAATTTTTTTTTTTTTTTTTGGTTGAGTGGAAGAGCGGGCGAGACCCGAACTCCGCCATTTTGTATGGATAATTAATTATTTAAGTTATATTCTGTTATTCGTAAATCATGTGGTACCATACAAATAAAGGCATTATTATTATTATTATTATTATATAAAAAAAGAGTTCTTTATTCTTGATATATTACTTACGAAGGCACATCAGTCTCATATAGTTGTATGCCATCTTTAAATAAATAAATGTGTTACATAGTCTTGATTTTATTTTTATCACATTTTCCATAAATAATAAACAAACTTAAAAAAGTCTTCGTGGGTGCAATTTAAACGCGCTGGCATTTTTTTGACATAGGATAATAACTGACATTGCTGATTGTTTCTAATCATGGCTAAGTTGAAAGTAATTTTTACGAAAAATTCTTAAAAATGTAAGAAAGTCGCAAATATTTAAAAAAAATTGTAACAATGCTGATACTAGAAAAAAAGAATTTAATTTAGATAACTTGATGTAAGGGTGTTCTGTTTGAACTAAAAAAGTTTTCACGGTTTCAATTTTACAAAATGTAACGTGAAAAATGGAACACTTGGAATACTATTTTTGAATTTATTTTAATTGCAGAGCGTAGCTCACCTTGTGTTTTTCCTACACACCAAAAAAAAAAAAAAGAATCTCCTACACGAAGAAAGAGCCTTGCAAATAATTGCACCATCAAATTTTTTATAAAATGTCAAATATCTCGGAAACGGTTGGGTTTAGGTAAATGGTATACTACATGTTTTCGACTCAGAATTTTATGCTCTTTTAGAAAACTCAGAAATATATAGGGTGTTCCATTTAAAATAAGTATAATTATTTGAAGTACCAAATGCTTGTAATTTTTTTTTGTTGGATTGACTACCCTGACGTTCGTAATTACCCATTATATTATAATTTCCTGGTGAAAAATCCATATAGATTTTTTCAACAATACCTAAAAAAATTGATTTTTCAGTATCAAATACAATTTTAAATGCAACTATCAATAACGTTTCATACACTAGAAATAGTACTATTGAATATATGTACAGAAAAAGAAATAATTTATTACATTGGCAGTCGCTATGCATGATGCAATTTATTTAAAAATGAATGTAAGTAATATCAAATGAAAGGAACAGTTTTATGGCCAGCTATAAATATCAACTGAACCTCCCCAATCAATATCAATACGTATCTACCGTCTTGAAAGAAACCAATATGAAATTCGTAGTTCTTTATCTCTTCGTCGTTTTGGCTATCGCCTCTGCCTGGGCAAGTGCCGTTGCTGATCCCAACCTAAGCGTACTTGGAGCAGCAGTTGTTGCACCTGGAATTGTGGCACCTGGAATTGTTGCACCTGGAATTGTTGCACCTGGAATTGTTGCACCTGGAATTATTGCTCCTGGAATTGTTGCACCTGGCGTTATTGCACCCGGAGTTGTTGCTGGTCTTGGCCATGGAGTCGTATTGGGCTGAAAAATCTATATCCAGGTTTATTTTGAGAACTATAAAATATGTATTATTGATTCAATGTTAATTTTATGTATTTTACAAATCTGTTAAATAAAAATATACATTTACTATATACCTAGCTTTCTGATTCTCCCATAGTATTTCTTTTAATATGTCATGTATGTATATAACGTGATTTTCACGTTTCACCTGTAGACAATTTTTTTTAAATACTTGTGAAATTGTTTAATTTGAATTTGTGGGTTTACATAACATAATTATATTTCATTTTTGGTAAACAAATATTTTGTAAGTCTACATAAAAGTCACTATAGTTAATTGTAGACTGGAATAATTTCCTAATTTTGAATTAAATAAAAAATATTCAATGTTTTAATCAAATAAACGATCATTTGATAAATGGGACTTATGTTAAGTACTATAAAATGTTCAAAAACCTGCGCGTAACACTTTTTCATAATTCCGAGTCATAGGCAATATGATAATAATAACAAGAATAACAAAAATAACAAAAATAAAAAAATAAAAAATAAAAAAAAATAACAAAAATAACAAAAAACAGCAAAAAACAGCAAAAAATAACAAAAACCACAAATTTACCACTTGATTATCTATACTATATCCATCTGTCAAAGTAATTCATTATATTTGAAGGTAATGAATAAGTTATATTTTTACATTCTGTTTTACGAGTTGTGAGATTTAATAATTTTTTAATTCGATTATATTATGTTGTCCCTCTGATCCATTTTATTAATAACTTCTAAAAAAGAAATTAGGAATTAATGTTTTTCATTGTTGACGAAATCTTATTATATAATTTAGGTTCAAGATCTTCGCCCTATTGATTTCTCTGTTTTAGGAACGACTGTGGAGTTACATTTATGGCGAATATTGTAGGTGTGTTCAATATATTTTAGTTCGTGTTTATTCTTGTGATGTCGTATTAGAAGTTTATGGCAAAATAGTTGATGTAGGTCAAGCATGTTTGTTTCAGCGAATAATTTATCGGTTGGGCAAGTTCTTGGGTTTTTGTACATTATTTTTAATATTAGCTTTTGCACTATTTGCAAGTTGTTTAAATAGTTCTTCGTAGCACTTTCCCAGGCTACGATGCCATAAGTGGGATTCAACTGATGTGAAGTATAAAGTTCTAAGCAAATCTGTTTGAAATATTTTAATAATAATAAAAGTGATAAAATGAACATTCCGGATAATAACAGAATATTAAACGATCAAAGCTACGTTTAATTTGTTACCAGAGTCAAGAGTCAAGAAATCGATATCTAGTAGCATATGAAAATTTTGATACGTGGTGGAAGTAGAAAAAATAAAAGTTGTAATTAACAATTTTATTTAATTCAAAAGGTGTTCTCGTGAACGTTTTTTCTTTTATTTTTCTTTAAAATAATATATTCTGTATATTGTTCAAAATGGTGCTGCAAAATACTGTTTCTACAAAAGTCTAGATTGTTCATTGTTTTTGGTCAATTATTTAAGTGGAAAATATATGCTTATTGATCTAGTCGGGTAAAGTGACATAAGGGATTGAAAAAATCCTTTCCGATCCCTTATATCACTTTTGGTTAACAATAGTATCTGAAAACAATTAAAAATGTCTTCTTTGAAAGTAAGCGTCTGACATCTGTGAGTTGAATTTTATGCATTTTGTTAAAGTTAAAAAGTTTTTTTGAAATCAAAAACAGTTGCAGAAAAAAATATTATACGCAACACACCCGGAAAGTGTCTTTACTGAGCTCGTTGGCTCTCAGGGCTCACCCTGGAAACTGCCAGCTCGCCCAATAAAGAATAATTTTCCGGTGTGGTGTTTTTTGCAGTTTTCGACACAGAAAATGTGTAGTAAGATGAATTTTCACAGCAGGTGTAGAAAAAAGTGAGTTTATTTTTTTTCATTGGATTGCTTCACTCAGCCTCGCCTCGTTTGCAAACTTCTCCACGCACAGAATAAAATGACACTTTTCACACATATCACAAATAGCCATTATAATCAGAGGTAGGATTTACCAATCGGATATGACGTAAAACATGGGTTGGCTTTAGGTGATTGTGTGTCAGACTTGCATGCATATATGAAACGAATTTTTTTTTTAGCGAATTTCATATTATCCTAAGTTGATAAAGTCGATTTATTATAAACACTCGCCCAAAGAGAACTTGAGGTATAGGGAAATGTACTTAACAGTAAACTACACACACAAGTTTTCACTACCGGTTACGAGAATAAAAGTATATTATTACTATCTGTTTCAAATGTTTTGTAGGTGCCTTTCGTTGAAATTTCATTTATATTGCGAAAAGAACCGCTCGACGTCGACAGATGTAACTGGAGCATACTCAAAATATGTAAACTTTCATAAAGTCACCACGTTCATGACCAGTGTAACTAAGTCTACTTCAAAACCCCTAGAATTAAATGCGGAAATGGATGTTATTTATTTTTTTTAGCTATTTCCAAATATCTAAACAGAATTTAAAAATTTTGTTAAATAGTGTGTTATTTTTGGGAAATACAAATTTGATATTTTTGATGCAGTCGGACCTGTATTTTGGTTAATACGTTAATCGATTCGTTAAATTGAGTAAAACGTAGCTACTAAATATCAAATTTTGATACAGAGTGGTTCATATGCTGTGGCTTAAGAAAAAACTCGGTAAAACCGATAAAATTCTCTGTATCTTGGTAATGAAGTTATTAAACTCATTAACCATGTGTTATTTGGAACCATCTAGGTGGCCCACATCGACAGTTAATGTATGCATCGTTTATTTCCGTATGAAACAATCTGTATAATATGTAAGATAGGGTAAAAATGTTAATTATTTTGCATTTATAAATTTCGAGGTGGTGGATTAAGATTGGTATTATTATTTTAAATAGCTTTCTGTATTACAAACAATATTCAGACAATGGTTTTTTGTATTACAAATAATATCAACAATACCACGTAATAGTTTATTTGACCACCACCTGAGTATAGCGGGGTTGTCTTGGTAAGGAGAATGGCTAAATAGGTCGCGTCGTAAATTAAGCCAAAACTCTACGTAGTACGATTTTTCTGGTTTTGTTATCATTAAAATTTTGGTCTGCGCTGGTTTAGTGAAACAAGCATTATCAATAAACTGACTAGACTCAACTGAAACAAAGATTTTATTTTTTATGCAAATAACAAAAAAATAGTAACAGGAAAGGAGTCGTAGTTTGTTTCTTTTTAAATATGAATATGAATTAAATATGAATTAAATAATTTCTGATACAGAAAACCTTCAGTTGTTTTACAGGACATTGCAAAATTGTTACTACGTAATAGGAGTACATGACAACTAATATGATTTATTGAAAAGAAAACCATAATAGATGATTTTCATATTTTTTAAATTAGAATAGGTATACGTATCAAAAAACATGATTTAAAAATACTAGATTTAGAAATTAGAAACCTATAACAAACAGATTTGGTAAATTGTAATGTGTATAATTCCACTTCCCATTGGATTAAATGGTAAATCTGCGTATGGGTTAACCCACGTGCCACGTTTTGTTTTAATTCAGATTGACTAAAATTCAATAAATAGTTGCTGAAAATGTGTTATTTTATAGTTCCAGTACATAGGACATTCCCAGCAGTAGTACATCTCGGGACTATGGTTGTGCTGTACATACAATAGAGCATCTATGGCACATGACTATTACGGACTTGGCTAACTGGCTTGGAGGTAAAACAAAGAAGAGGTCATAACCTCAAGTGCTTCTTAGTCACATATAATAGTTTGGTGATTGGTTGTAATATTTTATTGTGAACGTATTACTGTGTTTGCTTTGTCAGAAAATTTGGTTTTGATCATGTATAGTGATTATTATCACGCCAACTGAGTATATAGTTTATGATTATCAAGGACTGATGGAATTCTATAAAAACTGACACTGTCTCTTGCCATGTTATTTTCACAACCCAACACAGAACAAAAACTTGTCATTTTAATTAAACATGTAAGGAGACAAAAATTGAAAAAGTTATTAAATAAGTACAATAGTATTTTATATTATAAGGAACTGAAGTGAGGTTATGATATATTATTTGTTTATCCTCCAAATAACGACTTGAACAACGTTACGTCACGCGCAGATGTTCTATTAGATTTACGCGGCCCGTTAATTACATGCACAAAATACTGTTATTATTACCGGCGCATTCGCCAGATTCAAGTATACAATATCTTTTGAGCTGCTTTAAAAAATAGCCATCTGTCTGCTGCCTGTCCACCATCTGTGTGCCGGGCATCTATGTTTAAATTATCAAACGCCAATTTTCCCGGGACTCAAAATTTTTTTGATTATACTGCGCATGCCTATACCTTAGACGAATAAATTAGGTGAATTAAAACAAACTTAATGCCTCAATGTTTAAATCACGTTTGAGGAGAAGTTTTAATAATTTGTAAAATTTTATATATGTAAAATTTTTTTGCAATTTTTTAATTTTTTTTGTTCCAAATTTTCGTAATTATTTATAAATCTATGCGACCGATCTGTTCAGTTATTTTCAGAGGTATAGCACTACAACGCATAAGCTATTGATTTTTTACGGTTTATTTTCGGAGTTAAGTTGGTACTAATGAATTAAAAATATAAAATTTTGATTAAGGGGGATTCAAATTTGTATTTACTTAATTATTGGTTTAATGACACACCTCGTATATTTTAAATTTTAGAAATACATAAATATTTTAACTAGTTATTTCAACCTGCGTGGCCATTCTCGTTTGTTTTAGCACAAGGGCACTAAAGTGAGTTAACTGAAGTGGACAGAAACTACGAAACAAACAAAAAATTAAGACATTTAGAGAACGACGAACAAATTTCATTATCTCTGCTTTAATAATGCAGCTTTGTTTTATAACTGGAGTAAAGTCAGAAGTAATTGTCAGGAGAAAATGGCAGACCTAATTTGACGTTTTGAAATGAAACACTTTATAGCAAAGGACACAGCAGAGGGAAGGTGCAATTTTAATAATTAGTATGAATAAATTACTAAAACCATTTCACACAATTCGTAAAACGTTGTAAAATTAAATTTATTGAATATTTATTTTTATTAGTTTTAAACTTGCGCTTGTTGCTTTATTTAACTTACACTCGAGTATAGAAACCTTGTAAAATCTAGTTAAGAAGAAATTTAAGAAGTTGTTTCTCATAAATTTGAAATTCAATAAATCTAAAAGTTGAAACCTCACTCAATTTTGATCAGTAATTAATTGTATACCGTGACCCAAAATCGATGCTCACTATTGGGATCTCGGAAACGGTAAGACCTACAAGGTCGGTTAAATGAGATAAGTTTTAGCAAAATTTATGCTGATTTCAAATCCGTTAAGGAACCGTTTTTGATATTTTCCAAAAAAAAAAAACGAAAATTTTGTGATTTCCCTTTTTGGCTGTAGCCAAGTAATCCTTGGTCAGACAGACAGGTTTTCAACTTTTAAATTATTAGGATACCTTTTGGAGACTAATATCTTGGTCTAGAAACAAATGCTTGATAGTTTTTTGTTTTCGAGATATCCGAGGTAACTTTTGTTTATCTTATGGCAGCCATATTGGATTATTCGTTTTTTAGATTGCGCTTAAAAAAGAGCTTTCAGATGATGTATCACATGGAGGAGAAATGTTTTAAATTTTATTAATTACTAACTACTTTGCATACAAGAATCCCCTTGTTGAAGAGGATTTCTTTGTTCAAATTTTGAACAATTTATTGACAATTTTATGACAAATAAAACCTTGATGATCGTCTAAAAATTGATATTTTTAGAAAATTGTACAAACAAAGCAATTTACAGTAGATTTTAAGCACATAGATAATAATTAGTCACCGTCTGAATAAGCAACTTCCTTGTCTCTGGCTTTACAAAAACTTTTTGAATTTCCATGGCCTACTATTTTGTTTTGTTAAGCAATGGATGACTTTTCTTAAATTAGTCTCTTGAAAAACAATTTTTCATCAGCATGTGATACATCATTTGAAAGTTTTTTTTAAGAGCAATCTGAAAAACGAACAATCCAATATGGCTGCCATAAGAAAAACAGAAGTTACGTTGGATATCTCGAACACAAAAGAATATCGAACATTCGTTTCTACACCAAAATATTAGTCTCCAAAAAAGTGTCCTAATAATGCATATGCCTAAAATCTGTCTCACCAAGGATACTTGGCTACAGCCAAAAAGGAAAAATCACAACATTTTCGTTTTTTTTGGAAAATTTCAAAAAAGTTTCAGTTGGCTGTGATTTCTTAACGGATTGGATTTGGATTAAGCTTAGCAGCTTTAACGTTCTAAACTCTCAATACACAATACACTGTCAAGTTGTAGAACTTATTATTACTGTCAGTTTTTCTTCAAGCATAAAGATTTTTTTGCTGTGTAATTTTATAACATCACGAATTATAAAAAAAAAGTTTCGTGCCAAAGATCTGTCCGTGTTTCCGCCTGTCCGATTGTCGCTATGCGTGTATATGTGAACTTTATTAGACGTGTTAAAAATACACTTAAGTATTTTTTGTTAAATATTACTAATATTTAACAAATTTTATACTTTACAATTTACAAAAAGTTTTATAGGTAGTCAAGTTATGTGTTAGATCAAATATAACAATTTTAGAGATAAATCGGTTTCTTTGTATTTCTCTAGTAATTCGTATTTAAAGAGTGCTTCATGCTATTTATATTAATCCAAATATTTTAAATAACATCGTTAAGATATACTCATTCTGCTTATTACAAATATCTTTGTATTTTATTAATTGTGTAAGTAGGTAGTAGGCCTTTCGTCTAAAAAAATATACTTTTCATAGCATTGAGAATGACTCTTGTACCACATTATATAAAAGTAAAAGTTTTGTTGAGTGTTATACAGGTTGATGCAGAATCAACGAGAGTTGCATAAGACTGCTGTAATTGCATGTTAATCAAAAAAATATACCGCTTTGTCTAAAAATAAAATGGTTGTAGAAAATTCATATCAAATCCATTAAAAAAAATTGTTTCCTAGAAAGACGGCGTTTTTTAATCTACCATCAATTTTTATATTTATAAAATTAAATTTCACAACTTCGTAAACTAAAAATACCGTAAATTTTAAAATTTAAAAAATTTAAGGAATTCTCACAGGGAAAAAAACTTAATCAATTTTTAAACAGATCACTTGTATTTAGAATGTTAAATTTTTTTTCATCTTTTTTTTAATAAATTTATTCAAAATAAAAAAATGATATCTATATTTATATTCTTATTTTTCAGCCGATACTGCCTATTATAACATTTTTTTATTCACTTATTAAAAGTCGGTCTATTTCCGCTGCCAGGGCCAAACACCGATGCAAGGAGATGAGCTACATTCAACCTGGAAATTTTACCAAACCTTTTCTCTATCAAAGAGTAAGGATTTTTACTTGCCAAACATCTAATAGACAAAGGATTGACTGCTTTACATCCTCTCCGATGGATGGTATATCACTTACACAACCCTCGTCTGAGATTGCATATCTTCTGCGTATACGCTGATATACAAGTCACTAGAAATAGGATGAGGTTGCCGAGTGTCACATGAGTTACCATCAAATTACTGACCGCAACTTTTCGTATCGAAATAACATTCCATTTTAATAGATTTATTAGAACATTAAAATATTTTGACAACACATAACTCTAGACTAAGTATTTTATTTATTTTAGTATATTATTTGACAATAAATATATGTATTTTGGTTGAGCATTACATTTAACGTAAAGGGTAAACGCTCGCCCAGGCTGTTATGGCCTCAATACTTTGGGCTATAATTTGCGACTATGTTAAGTAGGATCTACGCTGTAATATGTTGATCTATATCATTAATGTACAACACAAATAATAAAGGTCCAAGAAAACTGCCTTGTGGTACATCTTTTAATATAATAGCATAATCAGAAAAAATATGTCTTATATTAAACATTAAAAGTATGATGATTTTTTGATAAATAGCTAGATAATATTTCTTTATGTATCGATTAAAGCAAATAATAAAACTTAAAATATATAAAAAGACGTTAATGTTAAATCCATTTTTATTTCCTTCATTGTCTGCTATGCTTTATCTGTTAGTTAAACTGAGTTAAAATTTATCTGTGACTAGCTGATTTCTTCCCATATAGTTTAGTTTCAGATAAACGTGAGAAAAGACAATCAGTAATATTATATCCGTTGAACAAGCTAGGTTTAAATGTATCTGCTACTTCAAATACATAGGAGAGAATTTTTTATTTTAACGGTATATGGATGCCAGACTTTATTAAATATCATTGGTGAGAGATTTGTAAAAAAAATGCTAATTATAAAACATCAAATAAATGTTCAGATTCATATAAACACGTAGATCTATGTAAAACATCGTGGTTCCTATTATTGTTGCAGCTAATAGCGTTTTATGCTGATAAATCTGTTTTGTCAGTATAAATATTTTCATGATGTTAGTCGTAAATCCTCTCGATGAGTTCTAAAAAGAATGGAAGAACTTGTACAATTTCTCGGGAATTTCGTTATAATTTCTAACCAGGGAAAAAAGGTTTAATTTAGAAAATAAAGATTTTTTGGTAGGTGATTAAACTTTTCAAATAATTTATCTTCAATATTTTTTTATTTTAAAATGCTATGAATTCTATCATATAATTCAATTTTTACTGGCAATACTAGCAAGCAACATGCTTGGATGAGGTAGTTGTTTTAGTAGATTCTACAATAAGTTGATTTTAGTGTTGATTAATTTCTTTTACCCAACATTTTTATACCTGCATGATCAGAAAAGAATTGCATATATGCAATATGCATCTAAAAAAACTAGGTAGGTAATTCCTTATTAAATATTGAAAGAATGAAAGTTTTTTGCTAAATACCTAAATATTATTTCCTTAACTGCTTTGCTGATTTTTTAAAATTAGTATTTTTGTTAAAAATTGTTTCAAGGCTGAAGTTTTAAATGCTTTTAAAATAACTTTCTTAAAGTCAACTTTAATATTTAGGTGTGAACGTTGTGCAAATTGAAGAAATATGATATTACGTAAAAATTGTAATTTGAAACGTAGCAAATTATAAATTATATCATTTTTGATTTCACTGTTTGATTTTTCAGCTAGGAAAAAATTCCAAAACTATGTTTATATATTTTTTTTCTGAAGAATCTAAATTGAAAAATACAAAAATTTACACCCTGTGTATTAATGCGGAGAAGGAGTTGTGACATTACACTGATTATAAATATTTATCATATACATATTTTTCATTTTCACTTCTGGTTTGACCGGAAAGTATCTTAACTTTTTTATTTAGCTCCGTTTAAAGAAAATTTCTTTCTGAATTAAGCACTGTCATCAATTATCATTATCTTTCATATTTAATAAGATACGGGGGTTTAAATTTAAATAAATAACAAATATATCTTTTGAGACAAAGTCATCTATGAAAAATTAGAGATTCCCAGTTACTGTCGGCGCTTTTAAAGAGCCATACTGACAACGCAGAGATGCAGAAATACGTAGATACGTATTTCTGCATTTAAAACATTCACAGATGTGAATGTTTTAAAATTTTGAGGTGATTGTTGAATTCGTGAGTAGTTACTTTGGTTTTATTTATTTTTGGATTTACTGAGGAGAGCAGTTATAATTAAAAATAATATTATTGAGTCAGTCGTACTGAACATAACGTGCATATTATCTGTTTTATAATCCAAATTTCAGCGTTTGGTAAAAGTCAGGAAAGTAATTGTTTAAAATGATATATGTTATACTTATCTGTGATAAGTTTTTGTAAAAGTTAGGAAATAATAATTAGCAACAATTTTTTAATTGAACATTTACCAAGAAGGACACCTAATTTGTTTAAAACAATTTTTAAACAATTTATTTCAAAAATTTAATTTAATAATTATTTTCTTATATTTTATTTACAATAAAAATGTTTGAACACATTACGATTATGCTGCACACAGAGGCTAAGGCTTTTGAACAAATGTTCTCTAGCATTTGCTTGAAATAATCCGATTGTTGTTAATTAAATCTATTTGATTTGTCCCATTGAAAGTAATTTAACGGGGTTAGGTCTTGGGCTCCTCGGCGGCCATCGAATTGGTCATCCATTCCTTTCCAACATATGTAGCGCCCCTACACAATCTAAACAGAGTAACAAATTTTTTACACGAGCAATATGTGTGAAAATAGACCACAAAATATTGACGATATTTAAATAAAATGTTGAGGTTTTTTTTAGAAATAGATTTAATTAACATCATTATTTTACGCAGATGCAAAGAAAATTTGATTAAAGGTCTTCGCCTCTGTTTGCAGGAAAATGGTAATGTTTTCGAATATTTGTTGTAAATAAAATATACTCCTATATTAATGAGGGCTAACGTTTTCAGACTCACTAGTTAGCGCCACTGGTCGAGTAAGGTCGTGTCAAAAGTTATTGCGCGTAAAAAGTTTATAGGATTTTATTATAATTATTTCGTTATTGTTAATTTTGCCTCAGTGTTGTGCAGTTTCATTTTGTAAGGAAACAAATGGCAGACATGCTTTCAGAGATAAAACTCGCCTAAAAAAGTGGTAGGTAGCGATTCTCAGGAATAACTTTACTCCTTCGAAACATTCCTGTGTTTGTAAGAAATATTTTAATCTTGACAATTATGCGTTACCAAAGGAGCCCACTATAGAAAATCGTGAGTAATAATCATATACATTCGTTGTTTTCATCATGCTCATTCTTGATATAACCTAACTTTAATGACATAAGACACTTCCGATAAGTACAATAATCTCCCTACTGAGCAAGTAAATTACTACTTTCCCCTTCTGCCATCACTGTGTTAAATGTTTTTCAGCTAATTTTTATAAAAATTACTAAAAACTAGGGGTACAAAGCCATAGTAAACATTAACGTTCAGCGACATAGACAGTACCCTACACTAACGCTTCTCGTGGTGAATTCAAGCGCAGTAGCCCTCATTACTTTAGTTTTTGAAATAAATCAATGTTTTTGTTTGTTTCCATAGTTGACTTTGTTTTAAGAGAGACGTTTGGTTTGTATTATTTTAATTTCACACCCCCATATCAATTTGAAAAAAATAAGATATTTAAAATTTTCTTTAAACTGATCTATCATTTGAAATAAAAAAGTTGAAGTAATTTTATGGTTAATCCGGACGTGAAAAATATGTTACACAGAGTGTCAATTTTTGTATTTTTCAGTTTTTCGACCATAACTTATTTATTAGATTCCTCTGAAAAAAAATACAAAAACTTTTTTTTTCTAGGTGAAAAATCAAACAACGAAATCGAGTGATGCAATTAAAACGACCAAACTGTACAGGGTGATCAGTTGAAAATTCTATTTTTTAAACCCTTTTTTTTATGCTTAAAAATATAACTAGAACAAAAATTAAAAAAATGATTCTGCAGCATATTTTACCGAGTTTTCCTATATGCTATGAGATTGCGTCTATCTCAAGAATATAAAGGGGGCGCTACATAGAAAAGTTTTTTAAACGGGACACCCTGTATATTTTCGGATATTTGGATAGTTCTTTTCCTCCCCATTATAACTATATATGATTGTTATATATTCTAATAACTAAGTGACTCAAATAAATAAGTAATATTTTTAAAAGTTTGGGATACCTACAACTAAATTATTTTCAACATAGATAGCCATGCATAAAATAATAATGATTTAAAATACCGATTGTTGAACCGTCAAATTAATTTTGTTTAGTCGGTTTCAATTATTTTTCTGTTTTGAGTACTTCTTAAAGAGTTTTTTGTATAAAAATACATAATAATGCCAGTGTATTCTGTAAAATAACGTAATAATATATTAAATGTATATTTTCTTTCCAATGGAAGTATAAGTAAAGCCAAACATTTATATCAAAGAAGATATCCGTAGAGAAGATGCTCAAATAAAACTTATTTTAAACACCTTATAAAAAAATGTAGAAGAACAAGTTCGTAATGGAGAGGAAAGGAACTATCTAAATATCCGAAAATATACAGGGTGTCCCGTTTAAAAAAAATTTGACTATGTGGCGCCCCCTTTATATTCTTGAGATAGACGCAAACTTATAGCATATAGGAAAACTTGGTAAAATATGCTGCAGATCCATTTTTTAATTTATGTTCTAGCTATATTTTTAAGTAAAAAAATGGGTTTAAAAAGTAGAATTTTCAACTGATCGTCCTGTTCATGCACAATGGTAAAATATTTGAAAGTAAATTTATTTCACAAATGTATATTTATACATATGAGATAGATTTTGCAAAAGAAAAATTAGAGAACATTTGTATTTGTATAGTTTTTAATTGAGTTAATGTATTCTGAGCTATATCAGTTTACTTTTTAATGGAATACCAAATAAAGTATATTATGTGAAATTATTATTATTTACTAAACTCTGGACGCAAACAAAAATTTACTTATCTGAAGGATGACGTGTTATGTATTTCTAGTTTCGTTACAGAAGTAAGTATTATATATTTTCTCTTTTCATTTTTAAATATACAGGGTGAGTCAGTTTTTTGTAGACAAACTTTAACAGGAGATAGAATACATGTTTTTAAAAAGAAAAGTTCCTATAAACATATATCGTAGAACGCTTCGTTTCCGAGATACAGGGTGTTGAATATAATTTTTTTTTTCTCGAATTTTCATTATAACTTATAAACGAATGCTTAGATTTTTTCCGTGTTTGAGGGATAATGCCTATTAATTAAGGGGCATAAAACAAGCGATAAGAATGGTCAAAAACTTGCACAGTGGCGGAGTGGAGGGGTGCTCAACCCCTTTTTTTAAACAGAACTTCTACACCAATGACTATTTTAAAAAAAAACTGTTATTTTCATTATCTACATACAGTTTAACCAAAATAATGTCCCTTCTTCTATTTCGAAATTCCTGTTATAATGAAAATTCGAGAAAAAAAAATTATATTCAACACCCTGTATCTCGGAAACGAAGCGTTCTACGACATATGTTTATAGGAACTTTTCTTTTTAAAAACATGTGTTCTATCTCCTGTTAAAGTTTGTCTACAAAAAACTGACTCACCCTGTATAAATATCGAAAAAAATATACATCATCAATTTTATACCATGTAAATAAAAAAAATACATGAATTTCAGAATGTAGAAAATAAAGTTTAATAAGAAACTTAACATTATTGTTTAACTAATAAAACTATCTAGATTGTTTCAACTTAATTAGATTTATAATAATAATTGGTTATTATTATCTGTACTGATTCGATATGCAAATGAGCTAATTAGCTAACTTTATATAAATAAGAGCAAAATTTGCTAATTATTAACAAATCGTTCCACGCATTCAAACAGAAATAAACATGAAGTTATTAATTTCTGCCTTTTTTGCTCTCCTGACTATCTCGTTGTCTTACTCCAGCCTTCTTGGAAATGGAGCCCTAGTTGGTCCTTCTGGAGCTATAGCCACCCCAGGCATCGCAGCAATTGGAGGACTTGGACTTACTGGTGGAGTTCCTTTGGGTGGTGGTAATCTTGGACTTCGAAATGGAGCACTTGTAGGACCATCCGGAGGCATCGCAACCCCAGGAATTGCAGCAATTGGAGGACTTGGGCTTACTGGGGGAGTTCTTCATGGAGGTTGGGGTCGTTAATAAGTTTAAATTGTTTTTAAATAAATACTTAAAATAAATGTTAACAGTTTTAAAATAAGTAAATATTTTTTAATGGAATATACACCAAAAAGTTTTATTTATTTTATTAAGTTGTCAGGTTAAATTAATTTTATTTTAAATGTCCTCTTAATTTTTCTATATATAAAGTTCTTCTGGTATTTTTAACAAATATTTGTTGTTTTGTGTTGTTGAAATTTAACATATTCCAATTTATGAGGTTTACACACGAAATAACCATTAATGTAAAATTCATCACTTACTTGACCCCAAAGTCAACCTTGAATACATTAATTTTAAAATAGATTTGTCAAAGCTTAATGTGGTTTAAAAAATAAATTCAGTTCATTTACGAAAATGTTTATATACAGATTGAGTCAAATTTCTAGGAGGAAATTTTCATCGAAGTTCGAACGGTTTATGTTACATAGTGTTAAAATGTACACTTTTTTAAATAATTTTTTGTAATGTGCCTCAGAGATTAGAATATAAAAAACGTATCCATTGTGTTTAGTATCTCGTGGATTACTAAATGTTTCCCTTTTTTAAAACTTATCCAGTATCCAGCGGCATTAAATTAGGGAGTAATGACTCCTTTTTCATACCAGAACTATACCACCGGTCCCAAGACTAAACCCACAAGAACCTCCTTATTAAATGCAACTTTTCGGTGGTATCCATTTTCAAAGGCTTTAAAATCATGAATAAAATTTTCGTTTCAACAATTAGGATATGGCTGCTATCGTGAGTCCTGAAATGCTACAGCGTGTGCACGAAAAATTCGTATGAAGAGCCAACGGCATGTCTATGTACAAATTGGCGAAATTTTGAACATTTATTGTAAGAAACATGCGTTTCATCAACCAAGTCGGCATCTCCTGCCAACTTGGTTGGCGAAACGCGCGTCGAGTGCGGTATATGATGTTTTGGTGTTTCATGGAAAACTACATCAGTGTTATCTTCACATCAAAAGTTCCAACCCACTCCAGGAAGGTATTGCATATTATTGTTAAAGTGTGTCGAATATTTATTAAACAGTGTTGCCTTTTTTCTACTTTTAAATTGCTTATAGTTCCTTAAGTGGGTGACAAGGAATTTTTTAAATATTTTTCCAGCACTCTATTACATCCCTAGAAAACGCACCTTCAAGGTGGTGCGAAACTTTTGGGACACCCTGTAGATAAAGTATTTCTCCAAAAATAATACTAAAACAAACATATACAATATTTTAAATAAATCTGTTTGATCAAAGATTTTTTTGTAAAACTGTATGTCTGAAGTTCCAAATTTGTTTCATAATTAATCACCGTGTATGGGATTAGCAATATCACTAGCACGCTAAACCAATTTCACACCTCGGTTAAATGGAGTTCGAATTAATCCTTATAAATGGTTTAGAGAGATCATGCATTTTCGTGTACGGATATAAAGTTAGAAATTTTTTACGTTAGTTTCTATCCCTTTCATAGTATTACCGATGTATCGTCGTGCTGTTGGATTACAGGCACGCTTTCTAAGAAGAAAAAAAACTGAACAAATGAAAATGTGTAAGAAGAACGTATTAAATTTTAGTAACTAGTATTAAACTTTTTCACATTTAACTGAGTTAGATTTTATCAAATTTATTAAATTAATTTTTTACTGAAAAAGATGTTACTAATTTCTAAAATACGTTTTGTTTCCCCTTTCAATGGCATGTAACAATACTAGCAGAAATACTAGTCCTACTCAAATTTCCAAAGTAAATGAAGTCCTAAAGAAATTTACCACATTAGATAATGAAGAAAATCACAACAAAGTCAAGTTAGTGTTGAGAATCTTTAAATTATTAGCTGGTATTTAAATTGTTCCATTCTTACTGAAACAAATTAAGTATTGTATTAAGGTAAATATTTTTTATTACTGTAATTATTTTATTTACTACTTAATTAAGCGCTTTACTAAAAGAACTTATTTAAATAGCTGACCGTAAATACAAACTAATTAAAAAAAATATAATAAAACCTAACCCATATATCATAATAACAGTCACAAATATAGAGTCCTACTGATTCTGTGTAATAGTTCATATGGAAGTCATATTTAAATTTAAAATTAAATGCACATTGAATAAAACAATATTTAATTAACAGTTGGACAAGTATTATATACAAACATATAAAAGCAACCGTAATAAACAGTTTATATTTTTAATGCATTTAATGCAAATAAGTGAAATACTTCTACCTACATGTTCATATTTTTCCAGTGAAATTTTTGTAGGAGGCAGCTGTTAGCCATGTTACTGACCTTGTCAATAGTCAACTTCAGTCAGTACATCACATTTTCACATTCACCTTAACCTTGTTTTAAAGATCATGATGATGAAATTAGGTTGACAATTGACTAAGAAGACAATTGTATTATTTACATGCAATGTATGCAACAAAAACAGTACTGGCAGAAAACAACACTATATTCAGTGTGTTGCTTTCTATCAATTTAATAATTTAAATACAATTATTATACCGGGTGTCGATTTCCAATCCAATTATCTCCGGAACAAAGAGAGATATTGAAAAGCGGTTTTAACCATGTTAAATGGAATCGAGGGGGGAGTAATAACTGCTGTAGTCCGAAGAGCAACGAAAGAGTAACCCCACACCCCAGCCACCCTTATTTTAGAATTTTAAATGACACCCTATTTCTTGCAATATCTCCAATGAAACGCATTTTGAAAGGCTGCTTTCTGCAAACAATTAAATTTAATTCCATCAAATACTTTTTGTGTAGTTTCGCAAAAATTGATTTTTTTCCGAAATTTGTTAAAAAAAATTACTGCAAAAACTGCTGCTTATTTTATTCTTTTATTTTTAGAATTCCAACAACCATTCCCAAGTTCACATTTTAAAAAGTCCACTTTATAGGATATTATTGGAAAAAATTCAGACAACTAACACATTTATTATGTTTCATAACAAATGCTCAAAATGTTGTCCATTATTTTCCAAACAGTAATATTGCCTATTTTCAAACCCGAAGTTCTTGAATACTTTGTGGTGGAATTCAGTAGACGACAAATTTGAGATGGGCCCACAGATAAAAGTTGAATGGCGTCAAATCCGGAGATCTTGCAAGTCACTGTATGGGCCCTCTTCTTCCACTTATCCAACAAGTCCCAGACTGGTAGAATTTAATGCGAAGGGGCATTATCTTGCTGGAAGTAAAGCATGTCTTTATTTAATAAACGATTACCATCCTCATCAAATTGATTCTTCAATGCATGAGTTATAAGAGGGTTAATGATGAAGTCCAAATATATGTTGCTAATGAGATTTCTTAATGAATAAAGGACCAAAATAATACTCCTAATCTCCCAATACACCAACTCAAACGTTTATTTTCTGTGGCCAATGAGTATGTAAAGTTTATTTCAAACTTATTTGCGATACATATCGTTTTGACGGTTTAATAGCATTTGTACTCCAGGTAATATAATGTTATACTAAATTAATAAAAGGAATGAATATAAGTTTAATTGCCGGTAACGAAAATTTTTAATTTCCGAATGTTGATGGTTTAACAGTTAATTTATCTAAAACTACATTTTTCAAATATAACCTTCTGTTCATAGCAGGTAACTGGGCTTTTATTCCTCACTTGGCAACAAGACTGCGTAGAGAACGGTGTTTGGCATATGGTCCGTTAACATTCTCGCATAAAACGCTCTTACTAATATTGCCCATATAGTTATAAAATCCATACATTGCGTAAAACATATCTACCAAATGTTTTGGGCAATATTATAGAGGAGTACGAAATAATTTTTTGTGCGTGACAGTGGATGGGTTTCATCCACCATCCAGATATAATAGGGTTGTAAATGTTATACAAAGAATTTTGAGTGTTCAAAAAGCTTTATATCCGATATTAATAGCCAGTAAACGAGTACAACAAACCATAACACTGTAGTGACACGTGCATTATCCAGTATAAGTATTCAAAATAATAATGTACCAATGGCGTTGGTAAATGTTGGTTATGGCATATTTTAATATTGGAACATGGGATCCAAGCGATACTTTATGACATAAATATCAAGACCAAATAAAGAAGTTTTGCAGAAAAAAATTGCGAATGAAATTTGAGAAAAAAAAGTTGCAAAAATTGTGTGCCCTCCACAGGTTATTTTTTAAACAATTTGTAATACATACATATATATAGTATATATATATATATATATATATATATATATATATATATATATATATATATATATATATATATATATATATATATACTCTCTTTTAATTCAACAATGTTTTCCGGTTTGGTTTTATAAACTAAGTTATTTAGATGGCCCCACAGAAAATAATCTAATGGATTGAGGTCTGGCGACTTTGGTTGCCATTCGATGGGTCCAGTCTATCAATCCACCTGCTCAGAAATATTTAATCAAGATACCTTCTAACGTCTGCTGCATAATGGGGAGGCGCATCATCTTGTTAATATCATAGGCTTTCGTCAACGTTTTCAGGATTAATTCTACTGGGAAATAAATTTAATAACGTTGGGATGAGATATTCCATTAAACATTAGAGATATGCCGGTCCGTTTACAGTTCCAAAATAAGTTCCAATGATTCTATTTCTTACAATTCCCGCCCACACATTTACCATTTGTGGATACTATGTGTGCTGCTTCCGCATCTATCGAGGGTTTTCCCTTTCCCAGTATCTACAATTCTGACGATTCACTTCACCATTTAATTTGAAAGTGCATTCATCGGAGAAAGTTTATCAGAAGAGGATCACCATTGCATATATTGATCATTGTTTCACAAAATTGTATCCTCCGATCTGGATCATCACTTAGTTCTTGCACAAGCTGAATCTTAAAGGGACGCCATTTTTCTAATTTTAATATGTATGTACTGACGTTTTAGTAACATTATAATCGCGACTAACCTGGCTGGTATGTGGATTTTTTTCAACAGCCAGTAAAATATTTAATTTTGTATCGTCGTCAACATCTAAGCGACCTGTCGCATCCTATCACCATACCCAATCATCGTAAGAATTTCAATTCTCTTCTTTACAGATACACTCATGTTATAAATTGAAATAAATCGACAACAATTATTGAGAAATCACTACTGCGGTAAAGTGTTATTAAGTGATTCACTGTCAAAGACGATAATGATAGAACAAACAAACAAACAAAAACTAGCCTACTTCAAAAATAAATAAAAAATGTGTTTGTTTTACTTTTTTTTTAATTGTTTTTTTAATGGCTGTATCTTTCAACTTTAGACCCTAAGTGTGACACATATTTGGAATCAGCTTTTGAAGCAGAATCTAAAAATGAAAAATATATAGGTATTCCATTTAATTTAAAATATCGATAACGTCATAACGGAAACAGTAATGACGTCTTAACCAAAAAAAAAAAAGGATGAGGTGCGCAATTGAAATTAAAATCGACGTGTCCGCGGATTTTTTCTAAATATTTTTGATTTAAGAAATAATAAATTTATTACATACTTCACGGACACACTGTATCTAGGTTAAAAATAACTACAATTAAAAATTTACATGTGTGCAGCTTGACTATTGATATGTTAAACTAACGTAATTATTCATTAAAAGATAAAATTTTTATGAAATATAAATGCATATTCTGTTTAGATCTCCATATGAAAACACCTGCTTTAAAAACTCTCAATGGTAAACAGATATTTATCATATTGATATTGACATCAAGAATATGTGCAATGTTGCACAACAATAATCCAATTTCTAAGGAGTGGCAAGATGAATAAATCTATAAATTCAACTGCACTTTCAGGAGCTTACATGTTTGCTGCTATTCATGCAAATAAAAATTATTTTATACCGTTGGGTTGTCTTGTCAACGGTAATGTAGAAAAAATGTAGGTGTACAAAAATTTGTATATTTTAATGCATAATTTTAAATTTAAGATAAATTTCACATTCCGTTATGAATTTTACAAAATTTATTTTTGGATATTAAGAGGTAGGTCGTAGGGTGGTGAAAAATATAGGCATTTACTTATGGTTTGTTATAAATATTTAAAAACCGAACTTGGTACGGTATATAAAATGACTTTAGAACTTTGCTACTATGCTACTATAAATACAGTAATTTAGTTGTTAATTTTTTTTATAATTAAAATTTGTGATCCAACAAAAAAGTAGGTATTTTTATTATCAAATAAAAATTTATATTATTATAGTCCTTAGAAAAATAGCAAAGTAATAAAGCTATTTTGATTAGCTTACTACATTTGATTTTTTAAATAAATAAATATATATATATATATATATATATATATATATATATATATATATATATATATATATATATATATATATATATATATATATATACATATATATCCAAAACCCGAAAATAAATGCAGATTTCCACTCATTGTGTGAAATTAAACCTTAATAAATGAGATACAGTCACATCAAGTATGTAAAATTGTGAATTGTTTTCAGTTTTTTTCTGTTCATAACCAAAACTGAAACAATTATCTTTTTTAAATAAGATGCAGATCTAATGGGTCAAATTACAGGCAAGTCTGAAATATACATTTTTTTATTATTAACTGACTGTACTTGTACCAAACCTACTAAATCTACATTTCATTTAAAATAAAACATTTGGCTTTATTTTTCGTTATTATGAATATAAGAAGTTTAAGCACGATTTGCAGTTTTATATTAGAGAAGTCGTGATAATGCGCTTTAAGTCTGTCACTGTAAAATTAGGCACGTTATGCACCTGGCTTAAAATAAAACGATCCAAATCAGCACTGCGTTAGTCAAATTCATGCTTGTTGAAATAACGTTAAGATATAAACAAACTTTATTCGTTGACAGATAATAAAGTAAAAACATAACCTACTATTTGTCCGCTAAAAGTCTGAATAATTTAGCGATTTTGCCAGTCTTTAAATTTGAACAAATTTTATATTTGTATATAATTTAGCAAACTGTTGATTGCTTGTAGATATTAATAATTACATTTAAATTAATTATCATCATTAAAAATAAAAACACTGTCTGATGGCGTTCTAGAAAAAGGATTTTGTATGTATTTTTAAGAATCATTATTATTACACATTGAAACATACCTTTTGTCTTGAAGATTAACTATCGTTAGTTCTGAAAAGATTTATTTTTCATATACAAAAATGAATAAAATAAAGATAACGGTAACAATCAGACTCAAAAATAAAAAAATCCAAATTTGACAGTTGACATGCAGAAACAGGAAACTATGAAACACGTGACAACGACGCTGATCAAAATCGTTCGATAAGACTGATCGATATTATTCTCGCTTGTTACTGAGACGTACGAAATCAAGCCTTCTCTTTCCTTTTTGTCAAGGAAGTTAGGTTTTCGTATAAAGCATTAACCACGTTAGTCTGAAATGTTAACAGTCATGTACAACGAACTTCCTTGCGCTGTCTCTCTCGTTTCATTATTTTGTAAACAAAGAACGCTTGAACAGCGTACGTTGTAGGCATTCTTTCGTGATTTCGATTATGTGTTTTCAAATTTTTACTATTTACATTCTATGAGTTTCATAGCATTCAGTTTTAAAATGAATACAAAGCAAATTTTTATATAATTCTCATCAAGCGTTGATAGCATGATGTATTTAATTAACACAGACGATAGCCGAGTGGGCTAGAGCGCTTATTACTTGGCACCGAATATCGGTGGTTTGATCTCATCGCAAGACAAATTAAAATGTTATTTGAAATTTGTTCTCGACTAGAGTCTCGTCCTTCTTTATCTAATACAAAATCTTAGATTTTCAAACAGCTACTTCGGTGACTTGAGAGGCGATTAAAAAAACATTTTAAGATGGAATTTGGATCTAATAATACTGCAACTTTTCCATTAATACATTTTTATAATTTGAAAAATAAAAATATACACATTATTATTCAATTAACCACATTTTTTCGTATTTAGATTATCTGCTCAATCAAATATATTTTGCATCAGATACTTTGCTTACATGGCGCTATGAAAAGTGCTAACCTAACGTAGTATAGTTTTCCTGGAGTGGGTTGGAACCTTTGATGTAAAGATAACACTGACGTAGTTTTCCACGAAACACCAAAACATTATATACTGCACTCGACGCGCGTTTCGCCAACCAAGCTGGCATCATCTGGAGATGATTAAGTTTTAATTATCTCCAGATGATGCCAACTTCGTTGGCGAAGCGCGCGTCGAGTGCAGTATATAGTGTTTTGGTGTTTCGTGGAAAACTACGTCAGTGTTGTAGTATAGTATACAAATTTGAAACAGCGATTTCACAACCATTAGAAAAAGCAAGTACAAAGTTTTTTATTTTTTTTATTAGGATATAGATAATATTTTACATTTTATAAAAATTTAATTGGATTTAAAAAAACTCATTTAACAATGCGATTTTGCTCAGAATATAAGTTCTGTGCCAAAAATAATAATGATATTAATTTATTGCTAACATGATGGATATTTTTTAAAATATCTTCTAAAAATACAATTAATTAAAACTAGTTTTAGATAAAAATAGCGGAACACAGGAAATAATTTACAATTCACGCAAAACGCAATACATCTCTGAATCCATTGACATGCAGGTTCAAACAGATGTAATATACTTTAATTTCAAGAGAGCTTTCGATAGGCTTAATCATAATGTACTTATTAGAAAATTTTCTACCTTTGGTATTTCTCATCAATTGACAGTTTTCTTTGAATCTTACCTAATTAATACACTACAATATGTCGCGTATAATGTGTTCAAGTTTTCTGATTGTCTCGTCTTCAGGTGTTCCTCAAGGATCTCTTCTTGGGCCGATGCTTTTTAATATTTTTATAAATGACATATGTAATATACTAGATATCTATTTTTTTAATGAATGCATAGAATTTCTAACTTAAATGATTGTATTACATTACAAAACAAATTCTCCAAAATTATACATAACTATCAAAGAAAATACTGCTACTGCTTTATGAAATTTTGTTTAATAAAGTTATATATATTTGAACAGTTTTAAAATCAATTTTTTACATGAATTATTAATAATAATAATAATAATAATAATAAATGTCTTTATTGTAAATGAAATTACAAAGGCGAAGTCTAGCCAGAAAGGCTACTCTACTGAACCCTAGGCTACTCTACTTATATTGCTCAATATATTGTTTTGGAAACTAGTAGTAATCTTCGAATTGTGGTTACCACCTCTCAGGTTTCGGTCTGGGTTTTATTCTCAAGTTGTAGTCAGGAAAAATTAAACCTTTTGCCTCTGTCTTTATTCTTTTTCCCTTTATTATTTTTATTTATCTCCATCTCTCTTATTCTCCTACGATTCCGTTTTTTCAACTTACGGACCTGTCCCCTGAAAACGTCGTGTTTGGTATTTACAATTTTCTGAGCCATATGTACATATTATAACAAATGCAGATGAAAATTTCCATCAAAGTGAGCAACAAACAATTTTGTTATGCGACACTTTATAATGTTGAACAAACATTAAAAGCATTTAAACATACCTTTGAATTATCTATTTTTTCAGTTATTAAAACTAATACTCATGGGATTTATGTTAAGAATTATCGTACAAAAACACCATTTATCATGCCGTACCTTTTTTTGACGCATAATGATAAATGGAACCATGACAAAATTTATATTAATATAAAAAGTAAACGATGCGTTACGATTACAGTTGCAGTCGAGTGAATTATAGTTCTACAAGAAAATATTTATGCGAGAAGTTAAGGTAAATTTCAATTTTCGCATCTAATTAATATTAAATGTGAACAATATATAGGGTGGGCCAGATTTTGATCGGAAAACTTAGAAAATCGATAGAGTATGCCAAAATAATATGGATTTATCATATATACTTACAGCTAAAAATGCTTAGTTCTCGAAATAGAGGGCTCATTCTCCATACTAATGTCTCATAATTGAGACATTAGTATGGAATTCAGAACTTCCCAATTTCATAACAATATTTCAATTATTTTCGGAGAAATATGGGAAAAACTGAAAATAAATTAAAACTTTAACGTCCTCTATCTCGAAACCTAAGCATTTTTAGGTATAAGTCTATATGACAAGTTAATATTATTTTGGCATGTTCAATCGATTCTTTAAGTTTCTTGCTCACCCTGCATACGAAACAATCATTTCGACATCCACGTCCAGAGCGAGAAAAACATCCACGCGATGCGTCGCCGTGGCAATTGAAGGGGTGGATAGGGATAGAGTCAATTTGATATCTAAAAATTAAACTTAAAATAATAACACCTATCCTAAATTAAAAAGGATGTAATTAATGCATGTCATTAAAAACTTATACCTAGGTTAAATAATAACAAAATAGCATTAAAAATAGTTGATAAAAATGGTTAAAAAAAACTATGATTAAAAAGATACTTCACTGATAAATTTTGTTTATCAAGGAAGGGAAAATTCCAATATCAAAAACCTTTCTTAAGACAATTTGTCTGTTGCTTAATTTTTGATTTTTTAACAATTTCTAATTTGATCCAAAAGTTATATTTACCTACAAGATATAATAAATTTTTCAATAAATAATTATAAACAAATTTTGACGGAAAAAAAAGAAACAAAAAGAAAAGAAGAAAACGAAGATTAATTTACCGGAACACATCTCTTTTTGCATTCAGTTTTATGATATTAGAAAATAGAAAATTTAATGTTAATAATATTAACAAATTTTGTGACATACTTAGAAGATTGGGCATTGTAGCCGAGTTGGTAAAGCACTTACCGAAGATCGACGGTTCGATTCGATCCTAGAGCAAGTTTTTTGAAAATAAAAGAAGGTACAAATGTCATCCCAGAGATAGATTTTTAAACTTGTATATATTCCGAGGAACGTGTGATACAATAGTAATCAATTTAATTATGATTTTTGACAGTGGACTTAACAAATTAATTAATTAATATTTTTCATTTAAAACCGGCACCAACGAGCGATCGTCAACCGTCAAGAATTATATTGGCACCGATGAGAGGCCGAGAAATGTATCATTTATGTATATAGTGTCGAAGGGCGAATACTGTTGGCGTACCTAGGACTGCGCTGTATGACCTTCTATTTAGTTTACATCCTTGCCCTATGCAGTTTGTAATTTGTTCAGTTCGAAAACACTCCAGCTAGTTGTCGTATGTACGGTGAGTATAAAGATATTTTTTATTTATTCGATATTTTCTCTTTAGTGTAGTGCATTAGTGGATGTAAAATATGGCGAGGCAGTCGGCGTCTGCAGAATGTGATGTGATATGTTGTGTATTGTTATGTAAACTGTAGGACTGTCATACGTAAATCCAATCCAATTATTAGTAAATCTACTGTGATGAAACACGTCGTCGAAAAAACACCAAACATTGATTGGTGGAGACAAACAAAGGCAGTGAAACAGGGAGGAGCTGTTATGTAAATAAGTTTACAAGGTAAATACTGTTTACTGTACTGGCTGTCACTGTTTTGCAGTTTGCTTCTGTTACTGACGTCATGACATCCAAATTCTCTGTGTATAGTAATAATCGCCATTACAGAAAATATCACCTCTTCAGGGAAGAATATACGCAACTAAACGTTTGAGCATTTCATTGAATAGTTTTATTGGCTCCCTGCTTGTAAGAGGAAAATTAAATGGTACAACTTGTTTGAATATTTTCGAATTTGTATCAATTATTTTATAGTCGACACTTTGGAGAACTAACAAGAAGAATAAGGTAATGTGCTCTTAGTTGAAGAATAACCTTCTTAACAATAAGACGGCACCCCCTACACCGATTGTGCATTACTAGGGAATAACAATTAAATGGCCAGTTAACTACTCCGATTTAACACATTTGGACTATTTTTTTGGGGACATTTGAAATCAGTTAATTCATAAAACATAATCCACAAGCATTATCTTAGGAACAGAATAAGTCACGAGATCCAGAAATTTCTTGTATCCAGAAATTCTTCACAATATTCTTAATTTTAATATATTTAAATATATTTCAGTTAAAAGTCAGTCGAACATGTCTTTTGCTGCTGCTTGAATTTATGTACGGATGGACATCAACGCGCGTATATGTAAGTATGTGTGGAGACACCAATTCGCAGTTAAAAATTGTAAATTTATTGGTGGAGGAATTGACTCTCCAAAGTTACACCATTTACGTAGCCTGCTCCGTACTTTGTTCAGTATGTAATCAAAGGTTTTTTCCTCCATTCTAAAGTAACAAAAAAACTGTTGCTTATTATTTCTTATATCTTTCCAGATGTGACGAAATTCGACAGAATCGTTGTGTCTTCTTAATAGTACAGTCACACATTTCTTCTACGACGTAGTCATCATCTTCTAAGGAGGGTATTTTCTAACAAACATGTCATAAACATACATTTATACCATTGCATGGTTAAGTACATTCTGTTCACATATTGTAGATGCAATTAATGTGTGTACTCGACGGACATGCATGTACAATCTATTGTTCGTACGTTACTGCGTGATCACGTTATTCGAATGAACATGCTTTCACTGTGAGAGAAGCTTTAAGGCAATGTTTGCTTATGACTTACATTTGTTAGAAAATACTCGCCTAAGAAGATGACGACTACGGCGTAGAAGAAAAGTGTTGTTGACTGAACTATTAAGAAAACATAACGAATTTGGTGAATTTCGTCATATCTAGGAAGATCTAAGGAATAATTAACATGTTTGTTAGTTATTTTCGAATGAAGGAAGAAACCTTTGATTACATACTGAACGAAGTATGGAACGTTAAACATTAAACATCACAGGTAATACAATCCCCCCGTATACCTGAAGGTACAAGGTTCTGTCTGTGGGAGAGGGCTACATTTAGGGACAATGGGCACACACACAATACCGAGTATGCTAGGATTGATTTCTGGTTTAGAAAAAATCCTAGCTCCTCGACCGGTGATGGAACCCGGGACTCCAGGGTGAGAGACAAGTATCCTTACCACTCGACTGCGAGACCACAACAGGCCAACTAAATGCTGTATTTTTGAGAGCCAATTCACCCATAGTAAAATTTTTCCAATTTTAACTGCGAATTCGCGTGAAAGTCCCAACCAGAAAAGATCGGTTTGCAAGTTGCGATTATACGCACTTGTATGGACAAACCAGTCTGCAGCTAATGTGCCAGGATATATCTAAAGCAGAGGTATGCGACTTGGTTTACGGATTTCGCAACACACATGAGCGTGTTTCCATTAGCATTATATAAATTTCTTAATAGACAATAAACGAGTTAAAATTAGCTCGCAATGTAACCTTTCAACAATAAAGGGTGTTATTTTTAAAACAATTGTAAGGAACACTATAAAATTATAATTTTTCCAACTAAATAATCTTTGCAATTTTTTCGTGCCGCTCTGAAACTCTAAATCTGGAGGCAGTATTCAGAACCAATAAAAAATTTTGTGTCTATTCATGTGATAACACTGGTAACAACCAATCACAAAAATTATCATTTTTATAATAATTGGACATTTGATATTTTACTAAGAAGCCACTTTATTGCAGATGTTATACTTGATTAAAATATATGTGAAATTTAATCTATTGCTGTTAGTTTATGCTAAATAAATGTTTTATTATGTCGGTAAGTAAAATATGTTTTTATGGTACTTTATATTTTATGTATGTAATATAAAAGTTCTAAATTCGACCAAATCTTAGTTCGTCCGTTAAATTCTAGATCTAATAAATAAGATCTCGATTAATTTTTGGAAATTCGAAGATTAAGGTACACTTTAGTCCATAGAATTAAATAATTTCCATATTTATAAGGCGAATTCTAATCGAAATTGTCTTTTATATTTTAAGTCCTGATAGTCAGTAATCTTTTAATGCCAGAACCGGCAGTGCCAGTGGGTTTTTCAAGATTCTGTAAATTTAGGATGTATTTTATCTGTATTTATGGGGTTAGTTGTAATTTGTAATATATTGTTGTATGTGAAACTATGTGATATATTTTTTTAAACAAGGAAACCATATATTTACATGTGCTATAAATATCATATTGTATACTTTAATTTACGTTAGATAAAATATTGTAGAGTAGGTAATTTTAATGTTCGTAAAATTCATTCATAGTTCCAGTACTGTTAATATGTTGAAATCAATATTTTATACAAATTCGATGAGTAATAGATGAACTCGACTACAATTTCATAATAGGATGTTTTTTATTTTTTGACGATTAAATTGAGTAAATACTGTCAATTAATTTATCGATTAAAATGGTAATGTGGCCAATAGTGTGTTTATTATGTTACATGCTCTGTGATTAATAACCGTTATGTTCACCAATAAGTGTATCTATAATGTGAAACTAGTCGACTGAACTACTATTATAAATACAAAATTATGTTTGAGATGTTTATTTTTGTTATTCCAGTTTATGTATTACCATACAGACAAATTAAAAGATTTGTGTGTATTTTGTTTATCACACTGGGTAAAGTGACCATCCTGATTTGATCAAGACATGTGCTGGTTATGTACTGTAACGGAGTAATTTTGCGCGATGGCAAATATGACTAGATAATCTCTCCATTGTAGCTGCAGGTTCGAATTCTGCCACCGGCATTGGAAATGTCGGTGGGAATGGTTGTGTGTCAGCGTTTTTTCATAAGGGAAACCCTCCCTCGATCAGATTTGGCTTTGGTTGTCTAATTTTTGTGGTGGTGGTGTTTATGTTATGTTAAAAATAAATAAATATGGCATTAGGTAAAACCTAATGTCTTACAAAGAACAATAGTGTTTATGGCTACAATAGTGAAGGTAAATAAAAATTTGGCCATGAAAAAAACAATGTTTCTTCAGTTTTGTTGCTGGTAATTATTTTAATATGATTCTAGAGTTTGTAATATTTGGAGTGGAATTGACAAATATATACGTTAAAAATTATTTAAAACTGCTTTAGCCTTTACGGCTATCAGAAGTACAATAATTTTTTTGGAAACATAGTAGGAGGAATGAGGTTTAATAATTTAGCTAAATACGGACAAGATATTTTTTTCAAAATTAGGACAAAATGTTCTATAGAGTCTATAATGTTCAGGATTAATAATACGTCCTGGGTCTTAAAAAAACCCACCAACCTATTATCTAAATCACGAAGAAATGCCGTTACTTCATCGTTATAATTCATATGAACCAAATCAGCACTGCGTTAGTCAAATGTATGCTTGTTAAACTGATGTTCAGATACAAACAAATTTTACTCATTGACAGGTAAAAAAGTAAAAACATAACCTACAATTTGTTCACTAAAAGTCAGAATAATTTAGTGATTTCGTCAGTTTTTATATTTGAATTAATTTTATGTTTTTATATAATTTGACATAATATAGATTCCTTGTAGATATAATAATTACATTTACAAATTAAATAACATCATTAAAAATAAAAAAACTGTCTGATGACGTTCTGGAAAAACGATTTTGTATGTATTTTTGAGAGTCATGATATTACACATTGAAACATACATTTTGTTTTGAAGATTAACTATCGTTAGTTCTGAAAAGATTTGTTTTTCGTATACAATAATCAATAAAATAAAGAAAACGGTAACAATCTCAAATTCAAAAATAAATAAATCCAAATTTGACTGTTGATATGCTGAAACAGAAAACCATTAAACATGTGACCACGACGCTAGTCAAAAGCAATCGATCAAACTGATCGATATTGACGATATTATTCTCCCTTGTTATTAAGACGAAATCAGGCCCTCTCTTTCTTTTTCGTCAAGGAAGTTAGGTTTTCGTCTAACGCATCAACAACGTTAGTCTGACATATTAACAGTTACATATAATGCGCTGTCATTCGTTTTATTATTTTCTAAACAAAGAACACTTGAACAGAGTACATTGCAGATTAGAAATAAATTTATGACGTAAGGCATTATTTCGTGATTTCGATTAAGTATATATCTTTTTTAATTTTTATATAAAAAAAATAATTTTCAATATCTTCAGGATGGCTACCACAAAGATGCTTGTTTGAAGTAAATTACATGTGTCAATTTGACCATCAAATTTAAAACTAAAAAAAATGTACATGTCTATAACTTTTTAATTTTTATTTTGCGAAAATGATTTTTGAGTTTATAAATTTGGGGTTAAACTGACACTTACAATTTACTTTAAACCAGCGACGTTACATTGGTAAGCTATTGCGTTGAGATCAAATTTACCAAGTTTCAAATCGGTGTAAATTCAATTTTGAGGCGCGGTATATAAAATATATAATTAATTTTCAGATTATCTTTTTTCTTCGCTATTTATATACCTCCAAATATAACGCATATCTCGTATGAAGTCCTTTTTGAGTTCATTGAGTCCTTGGACTGTTTAAATGATGAGAGAGTTTATTTTATAGGGGATTCTAATATTTCAGAGTATAATAAGGTTAACTTTGTCTCAAGCGACCGTGCACGTGCACGTGCCTAGCAACGTTTTTGTGAATATTTTGACATGAAGAAATTTAATAATGTTGTAAATACTAATGAAACCATTTTGGATTTAGTACTATCAAACAGAAGTTGTGAAGTTAGAAGATCACTAGAATGCCTCTTAAATGAAGATTCTCATCATCCGCCTTTGGAGATATCCATTCTAATAAATAATTCACAGCCTGAAAATTTCCAATATAATTTGACTGAAGTATATAACTTTACAAAACCAAATTATCCTCTTCTGTATGATTCTTTACTTCAAATAGACTGGTCATTTTTGACAGTGATAACTGATGTTAACGAACCGTGTGCTGTTTTTTATTCAAAATTAATAAAAGTCTTTGATAAATTTGTTCCTAAATATATTCCTAAACAACCTAAATATTCACCATGGTACAGAAATGACATAGTAAGAGATATAAAGAAAAAATCTAATCTTAGGAAAAAATACAGACAAACAAAAAAATACCGATACTTATAAACAACTTGTAGATATTAGAAAAAAAGATAAAAGATGATATAAAACAGGCATATGAGAGTTATTTATTGAATGTACAAGAAAATATAAAAAAATGATCCAAAAAAACTCCGGTCGTATGTAAATGGTAAAAAAGAAACAGCTCAATTCCAAATAATATTACATATAATAATATTCAGTGTACAAATCCACAAGATATTGTTAACTCCTTTGCTACATTTTTCAGTTGGCTTATCTGAAACCCATTACTAATGATGATAAATATCTCTTTACCACTAAGGCAAATACAAAAAATTTAACAATAACAACGTTTTCTGAAGCTGATGTTCTTAAATCACTTAAGAACATTAAACCCAAATTCACTAAAGGACCTGATGATATACCTGCGTTTATCGTCAAAGACTGTGCTGGTGCTTTTACCCGACCACTAACAATAATATTTAATTTATCCTTGAAGGTATGTGAATTTCCAGACATATGGAAATATTCTCGTTTATGTCCAGTTTAAAAAAGACAACAGAAATATTGCTGAAAATTATCGCCCAATAACCATTATCTGCAATTTCGCAAAAGTATTTGAGATTACCTTACATACATCATTACCCAGTCACGTTTAACGTCAAATTGTAAATAATCAACACGGATTTGTATCCGGTAGATCCACGGAAACTAATCTCGTCTGCGTCACACAGTTTATTTCCAATGAACTGGATGCTAGCAAACAGGTGAACATAATTTACACAGATTTTTCCAAGGCGTTTGATCGCCTAGACTACGGTATTCTTATACAAAAATTGAATAAATTCTGATTGTCGATACCACAACTAGAGTTCTTCATGTCATATTTAGAAAATAGGTGGCAGTATGTAGAATATCGTGGTTTCAGGTCACTCGACATCTTGGCCAGCTCTGGTGTTCCTCAAGGATCTGTGTTGAGGTCGCTCATGTTTATAGTATTTATTAATGATATTGTGGAAGATCTTGATGTCCAAAGCTTATTATATGCTGATGACTTGAAACTTTACTCTGTAATAGAAAGTGAACTAGATTGTGAAAAGCTTCAAAGTAATGTTAATAAAGTAAATAACTGGTGTCAACTAAATCGTTTATTCCACAACATATCTAAATGTAATGCATTTACTTTTTTGAGAAGTCGGAGCCCTATCGAGTACAAATGCCAATTAAATAGTCAAGTATTACAAAGACCTAATACAATTAGAGATCTCGGTGTTATTTTCAACAGAAGCCTTAGATTCAACGATCACATAAAGGAAACTGTCTCGTCAGCAGCGGTAAAAAGTTTAAGTTTTGTAATTAGGAATAGTAAAGGATTTAATAATAAAGACATCATGAAATTACTGTACTATTCATTTGTACGATCAAAATAAGAATACTGCTCATTGGTATGGTCCCCGGGATATGTGACTTATGTAAACAGCATGGAAAACATTTAGTAACGTTTTGTTAAATATTTATGTTTTATTGAGAATGTAATTGGTTACTCTCAAAGTATTATGTTGAAAAGATTTGATATGTCTAATTTGGAAAATAGAAGGATATTTCACTCCATACTGTTTCTGTATAAAATTATTTATGAAATGTTTGATTGTCCATATATTTTGGAACAATTAAATTTTCGTGTACCTCGTATAGAAAGTAAATATTGTGAAACATTTTATCTCACCACTCCACGGACTAATTTTTTAAAATTTTCTCCTATATATTTTATGTGTAACAATTATAACTCATTGCAAGATGGCCTTGATATATTTAATTGTAGCATTCAGTCAAGCAGTTTTTTTCTCTATAAAATGTTCGATTCTTCTTATCGTTATGTTTATAGTATTTAACAATATTACTGTTATTATTTTTTTCACTTTCATATATATGTGTATAGTTTATACGAGCACAATTGAAATCGTATAAAAACTAAAAGCCTGCAAAAACAGTCGGCATCTCTTTATTGTACATATACATTAATATATAGAATAAAGAGATGCCGACTGTTTTTGCTGGCTTTTAGTTTTTATACGATTTCAATTGTGCTCGTATAAACTATACATATGATGTTTGATATTTGAATTCAATTATTTTTTTCCTTGTCAATATTTCTTTCTTGCATAATTATAGTTATTTTTTTACATATTATATTTTATTATTATTTTATTATTATTGTTATTATAGTCATTATTTTTTTATATGTATATATATATATATATATATATATATATATATATATATATATATATATATATATATATATATATATATATAATGTACTTTTATTTTTATTTGTATGCACTGTTCCCACCCTGTAATTGGTTACCTGTAAGGTGGTTGTATCTAAATAAATAAATAAATAAAAAATAAATAATAATAAATTTATTTTCTTAATTTTTAATTTTGGACGATTACATGTCTTTCCTCACTGTAGTGATAAGGAATATAGAACGATTTTAATAATTTATTTCTGGTAGTTGATTGAATTGAACTTTATTTGGTGAAAATCCATTTTACAAATACATATTATAATAATGTTTTAGAAAATTTTAGAAGTGTTACCTACTGTTTCTTAATTTATTAATTTCTAGCAGTGACAGTTTGATAACTTTATTTTCTGTATATGTGGGATATCAAAATTCTCATCAAAATTATTGTTAAAAAAATGGTTGTCCTCTAACACATGGTTGGCATACGTTGAATCTAATTTATTGTCATTAAAACTACGTTTATGCTCAGACAATCTTTTTGTAAAATTTCTTCCTGTTTGTCCAATGCAATGTAATGTAAAATTTATTTCTCGAACGTGGTGGATAGGGTGCTTTAAAAGAGTTTATGAAATATTGTTATAATTTCTTTACAAAAAGGGAATATTAAATATTATTTTACGACGTCACCTTTTATATAAATTGTGTAGTTGCAATAAATATATACTTTACACTGTAATTACACCGAACACTAAACTATATACGTTTGAAACTGTAAAGGTAGAAGGGCCTTTAGAGATGAAATTTCATTATTGCTGCATAAAGCTGAGTGAAGTTCACTGATAAAGGCAACTTGTATGGAAGTATGATATGTAAAAAGCCTCAACTTTTAATACCTCTGTCAGCCCGTTCTGTAAGCACGACATCAAAAGGATAGTGTCAGCGATATATTATATGCCCTTTAGCCATGTTTCCTGAAATATGTTCTACATATCGTGGAAAGTATTCCCCTTTAGTTTTGTAGAAACGTGCAATTTCTTCGAACAGTATATTTTGAAAAAGGAAACAGGTTTGTTTTATACAAATAAAACTAGAATTGTCGATTACAACAAAAAAAAGTTTTGCAAAACATGCAAAACAATGTTTAACGGTGAACGAGAAATATTAAAAATACAAGTGGTAAATAGCTAGTCTAAGGTATCCCTATTTTGATACATTTTGTTAAATTTGAATGGCCAAGTTTAAAATGTCATAATAATATAATTTTGATATTTTCTAAGTACAGGGTGTTCCAAAAAATGACATTTACGTCAAAATAAGATAACAGCTCCTACAAAGATGGGTCCGATAATACTTCGTTTCTAAGATACAGGTTGTGAAGAACTGTTAGAATTTTTTTCTATTTTTACAAAAAAATGGTTTTTTGAATTTCCACAATATTTGGCATAACTGATTGGAGGTAATGATTTTATGATTTGATATACTATTTATTCCATATCTTATATGGGGCCCAAAAACACATTTTGTCGATTGTCTCGCAAATGATGTATCTTAGTCATGTACCAGTATCTTTTTTATAAATCTTCTTTCAGTACATGGCTAAGATGCATCGTTTGTGAGACAATCGACAAAATGTGTTTTTGAACCCATTACTGAGTAATTTTCAATGAAATTTGGTATTAAGTTTTAGTACAAGGATACCATATTGAATATGAATTTAGATTTATTCATAGCAAATATCTCCTTCTATTTCGATACATCTGCGATCCATTTATACATAAAAGTCTATTTTATTTAAATCTGGCGAGCGGGTTGGCCAGGGTTGTGGTCCATCTTTGCCCAGTCATGTCATTCAAATGGATTCTTACAATCAGGCTAACGTTTGAGAGTTGGAGGAATTTTGCAATATTTTTAAAAACGTTTTACCAATCTTTTTCAAATTTTATAGGTCAATACAACATTATAGACTACTTATTAATAGCTGGAAAAGGTTTTGTTGGGTAAGGGTTCTTATTTTGAGAAAAACTACTTCATCAATTTGCCGATGTTTCGATAAATTTTATTACCATCCTCAGGGCAATTAATTATGTGTTTCTCCTGGTCACCATAAAAATGATATAAAACAGGAAACAAACCGATAAAATCACTGGGTTATCAATCATGAAGTATTTTACGCTAATAAGAACTATAGTACCTATTGGTAATGACATGAATGTGCCCCCCAGCCAATCCGATTTTTTTGAAAATTTTGTCAATTTAAAAAATGTTGATTACTTCATAATTATTACACTCATAATGTGTATCTATTCAAACAACGACCTCTTATTCCAACAAGTTGACCATATTTTCAATGCTCGAATTTAATTTTCTGGACGTTCTCGACGTACTTAGTTTTTTTCTTACATTATGTACAAAAAAATGATACTTATTAACTTGTATATTACACACCGTGTATATTACACATTTTATGTAGGTGATTTTTTTAAAGAAATGATATTTTTAGGTGTTTAGGTGTCAAACATTTCTTTCATGTTTTTCTTCTAAAGTTCATTTCAATAGGCAGGTGTTTGAAGTAGGTTTAAATGCAGCCTTTCTAATTCGTGTGATTTGTGATTGGTTTTTGATTTTAGGGTGAGAAGATATTACGTATATTCTACAAAAATATTTTATTGTGAATTATCATCAATATTTACTTCTTTGCCATGTTTCTGCCAACAATTCACAATAGATAATGTTTGTGCTTCTTATGTTCATTTGTTTTTCTGGTAATGATATGCAAAATTTTTAAATATTAGAACAAGAAACTTCGTTCATACTACTAGCTGTTTACTCAGAATATGAAAATACTGACAAACATCTTTTACGATTTTGGATTACAGCCAAAAATGTAATCAATTTCTAAAAGTTAAAATTAAATAAATGAATAGTACGTGGAAATTATATGAAAATAACATATTATTTACAGATTTACTGTGTCAATATAAGCAGTTGTTTTTCATGAAATTTTATATTTTAATAAAGAGAAAAGTTTTCAACTTAATTTTTTTTCTGACGTATTTATTGTTATTTATTATTTTATTACACTGTTCTCTTTACCAATCATATTTATCAGTTTTCTTATTTAAATTTAAAAAATATTACCGGTATCCTGTATATAGTTGTTCATTTTACTGCTAGGTCAGAAATTCCCAACTAATTTTACGTATTTCAATAACCTGGTAACCTCAAAAAATAATATTTGATTGCAGCCGTAAGTGAAAATGCTACGAGAGAATAGATATCCCTTAGATCGGTTTGATTTCAATATCCGACCTCCGAACGATCAGGATTTACCTCCCCGGCTACAATAGAGCATCTGTACGTGAAGTCACGTTTTTCAAGGTCGTTGCTTGGAGGATAAACAAATAACAAATCCTAACATCACTTCAGTTCCTTATAATATAAAAATACCATTGTACATATTTAATAACTATTTTAATTTTTGTTTCTTTACATTTTTAATTAAAATGCCAAGTTTTTGTACTGTGGTGGGTTGCGAAAATAACGTAGCAAGATACAGTGTCAGTTTTTATAGAATTCCATCAGTCCTTTATAATAATAAACAATTGGCGTGTGATAATAATCATAATAATCACTATACATGATCAAAACTAAATTTTCTGACACGGCAAACATAGGAAAATATGTTTACAATAGAATATTACAACCAATCAGCAAACTATTGTATGACTAAATAGCATTCGAGATTATGACCTCTTCCTTTTTTATCTCCAAGCAAGTTGGCTACGCCCATAATTTCATGTGCCGCAGATGCTCTATGTGGACCAATCTTAGTCGTCTGAGGCAAATACCGAACACAACTAATTTAAAAACATTGATTCGATTTTGTTATAATGTTAAGGGCACCAGATATTCTTATAATAAAATGTGCTTTAAAAACCTTGTATTTAATCTTTTTCCCTTTTCTCAATCATGAAGCACTGTAAAGTCGTTAACTTTTTCAGCAGGTATTACGATATTTTAGGTTCGAAATGTACCGGACATTTCGAATACAACGTAAGACCAGAGACTCTTTGGATCAAAATGGATCGACTTTACTTACCTATATCCAAAATTGCTTCGTTTAGCCGTTATAGGGCATAAAAATTAGCAGAAACATTTCTTTTAAATAACTTGAAAACGAGTCAATCGATTTTGACCATTTTTGGGCTGTGAGTTTCTACTTCTAATTGACGTTTTTTGATATTGTATATAAAAATCATGTGTTGAGTGAATATCGGTCCATATTTTTTTTACTTTGTATGCAATTAATACCTAATTTTTTATGAGTAACTGTCTTAATTTGGAAGCTTTTTTTCTCTTGCTACTTTTTGATGAGTGGCGCAGTTTAGCCAGAAAAAATATTTTCCAAATATATTTATATCTTGGCCACAGTTGCTTCATTAAATGGAGAACGGGGCAAATAAAAATTATATTCATACTAATCTGTGTAAGTGTATGTATAAATTAAAGCAATTAATTACTCTTTGGGATAAAATAGGTATGTTCATTTTTTAGTTGTGTAAATAAGACTTCTGTTTTTAATAAAAAAAATAAAACATCAAATTCTGACAAGTTCGAGTAATATTTTTGCTCATTTTGGACTCCCTCTAACAGCTAAACAAAGTAATTTTGGATATAGATAAGTTAGGTTAAATCAATCTATTTTGAGCCAAAGAATCTCTGATCTTACGTTGTATAATTATTATCCTTACACTCTGTATACTAGATTTTTGTATATAAAACACCGTGCATTGTGATTTTACGCTTCTGAGAATGCATGTAATATCTGAAAGAGAAGTACAAGGTAATAAGGCAGTTAAGATCAGTTAATGATCATGCAATATACGAAATGGTGTCTTAACTTGGTGCGTTGTGTAGATTTGTTTTATGTATAACTTCAGTGGCGGTCTGTATTTTGAGCTGCAGCTGTAGAAGACAAAGAAAACATAAAAATGAGAATGGCACTGAATTAATAATCTTAATGCGCAGAATGGCTTAAATGCAATTATGTGGCTGGTGTTGTTGATGTTGCTGATGTTGTATTGTGTGTGCTACAACTTGCCTCAAATCACGAAACGAATTTTGATATCTTGTAGTGTCACAATTAATCTAATCATCTGAAAAGTGAAATATAGTTCATATTTTAAAAAGAATTTTATTAAAATTAATGTGTTTTCCACCCCTCAAGATTATTATCTTTTGGAATTTTTACATTTCACATTTTTCTAAGGTGTATAAATTAATCAAAATTAGTGTATAAGTTTACAACTCAATATTGTAAACATTTTACACATAAAAGCTTGGATCTGGTTCCAGTGACTGTTTTTATGCAGACATAATACTATATTGTAAACACCTACTGAAACATTCTAAAACAATAGAAAAATAGAAATTTATTCATGATAGTGAATTTTATTTAATTTTCAAATTTTAATATGTAAACTAGTTTCATCGGAAAACGTATGACAAAAAACAAAAAAAGTTATATTTTTACACTAGCCAAATTTGGGGGGTGACGTCACACTATGTTTTTCCTGAACGGCTGAAGATACCTAAATTCTGTAAAGGCATTTGACTGGTTCCTTATTAGCGGCTACTCAGCGGTAGGAGTTTCAATCCCATACCTATGCCCTCCTGGTTCCTAAATTTTTGTTTACAGATAGATCGATTCAGGAAATTTATACATAAATATATTAATTATAATGAAATATATTAATGTTTTGCTTATACTAGTACCCTCGTACTAAGGCTAGGAGTCTAGTGTGAAGGGGCCGTAGGCGGGGGACCTAATACAGGAGCCACAGGGGTTGGAACAAATAGGTAGTTCAAAGTCATTGTCATCTGGTTGCAACCAATTAACATCTGGCCGGTGCGGCGGCTTCCTTTGATGTATGCTGAAGAAGGGTCTCATGGTCAAAATGGGTGGATATAAATAAAAATGAAAGTTCCCACGATCTTCAAAAAGTTTCCACGTCTAAGTGACCAAATACATACTAGATTAACTCCAAAGCATTTGGAACAGATATTAGTAATATACTTTTATTCTTGTCGGAGACTGGTAGTAAAAAATACTTCTGTCTATGTATGTGTGTGTGTGCGTGTGCGTGGGGGTGGGCGTGTGCCTGTGCGTGTGTGCGCCTGTACGTGTGCGCGTGTGTGTGTGTTAGTTTAGTGTTACATTTCCCAATACCTCCCGTCCTCTTCGAGTGAGTGTTTATAACAAGTTGACTTTATTAACTACGAATATTATGGAATTCACTAAAGAAATTACAAGGTAAGACATAATTATTACCCGCTGACACATAACCTAAAGCCAATCCTGATATTGACGTCATCAATATCTAAATTCCGAGCTTTACACATAAATGACAAAAAAAAGTTTCACCACCTAATTGTGTCTAGTATTGAACCAATTTGTGTTTATATCTTGTCAGTTGTCAATTTGGTGTGAAATTTTATATCGTATTTTCAATTGTATAGGAATGAATTGTCAGGTATTTATTTTAAATCACAAAAACGTCGATGGCTATTTGAGGAAAGAATGTTCCTTTTCATTGACTCCCTTATTTCTTACAAGTTGACAACCATACAGGAGAAGGTTTCAAAGGCCTGGTAATCCTAGATTCGGCTTTAGAAGATTTGTTTGTGGAAAATTTGAAGTCAATGTAGCCCGTAAAATAAAACTTATAATGATATTTTAAACAACTGGTTTCATCTTTTTGGTATTATTATTCCACTGGAAGTCGGCTAAAATATATATTAGCACTCACACGGTGTAGTTATTCAAACAGAGAACGTAAACACCACTATTGTGATTAATCCTCTTGCAACATGTTTTGATCCCCTTAGATTATCAGCTTTAAGGAAAAGCTTAGAGGCAAAATCTTGAATAAAATCGATTAAATATACCTTAAAAGCCATATTTAATTTTGAGAAAAATTTTTTTGAAAGATAGTGTACATGGTTATCATTTTCTTTGGCTTACTTGATTTCCGGTCTTAATTTTCGAGATATTGAAAAGAATAAAATGCGCAGGTCATAGTTTTTCCCATGGAAATTCGAATAAGAGAGAGAGAGAAAAACAAATGATCATCAACCAAAGTGAATATGGTCAAAAGATCAAAATTATCAAAAAAGTTATTTCTCTTTTAATCATTCATAATTTATTTATTTATTTACTTATTTATTTAATACAATATCTAATAGGCACAAGGACCAGTTATAGAACAAAGAAGGCAGAGAACAAATTATTATCACAGAAAGAAATATAAAATAACACATTACATTATAAATAATCAAGCATTAACTAAAAGCCTAACGTAATAACATATAACATATTGGTAATTAAGTCCCAGTTACAGGATAAACAAAACAGAGAAGGAATCATTATAACAGAAAGAAATATAAAGTATATAGTTTACAAAGTATGTAATTCACAAAACAAACATTTGCTTAAAACATGAAGTTACATTTAACTTATCGTTAATAACATTTACAAGACATTAAAATATGTATTTAAGAATTGAAGAATATATCTTCTGTTTCAGTAGGATTAGTGCAAAATATATCAAGTTTATATTCCAGATTACTATAGTTGATGTACATTTGATAAAATGGAGACTACTTAAGAATTTTGGTACGGGCAGCATGAAGACAGAACAGATTATTATTTCTGGAAGAAACTCTGGGCACTCATGATTGCAAAATTTATCATGAATAATTACTCATGTGGGATTAACCCACCTACGCTAACATTTTCTTAAATGAAATACCATGTATATCAGAAAATTTTTTGATACTTCTTTCTGGCCTCCTTTCACTCCTGTATTATTATTGACTTTTCCCAACCACTTGTATGTAAGTATTTTTTTTTTTTTGTTGAAATTATACCATTTACACGTGTATATTAAAAATATCACTACAATCACAACTATCGATTTTAAGAAAAAATATATTAGTACCAGTTATGAGATATCTATGTGATGACACTCAGCAATTTTCACTTCCTAAAAGTATATAGGGTGGCCAAAAAGGATTTTTTAAATTTACAATTTTTTGAACTGAATTTTCTCATTTTTTTCAAATAGAACACACTGTATATTTTTGGACGATGTGATGTAGGACTGAAAAACGAAAATTTTTTGTACGTACATTCTTATGGCTATTTGTGACCATTTTTAATTTATTGAACAATAAGCGGAACATTCAGCAATAAAAATTAAAAATGGTTTTTTTTTTCAAATAATTCAAGAAACGGTATTATAATAAGCGTTCATGATGCCCATAAAAATATCATACCAACAACAGTCCAAAATTTGAAGGAAAGGATAATAAATGCTTTTAGAAGTATCACTCCGGCAATTTTATGAACAGTATATGGTAAACCTCATTCCAAAGACGCATATAAATGTGTGTTAATCAAAATGGGCAACATGTGGAGCACTTTTTATAATATCTTCTCTTGAATTCCAAAAAAAATATATTTTTAATTTTTATTGCTGAATTTTGCAGTTATTGTTCAATGAATCGAAAATGATTACAAATAGCCAATTGTTTTCTCTTTTCATGTTGGGATTATTTAAATCAAACCCTTTAAATATAGTGCCTTACCATTTATTTTACTTTCTGGTAAAATGTTATGTTTTTCCTTATACAGATATATTTTCAAAAGAAAAACTGCTACTTTCTCCACGTTTACGATATTACGAGTAAATATCTTTTCAAAAAAGAAAACTCAAACAATTTTATAGCTACTGTATTTGTGTATTATATATTACATCGTAAATACGTATGATAAAATGATCTATGTTGTTATTTGGAATTGTAAAGGTTTAACAACTCCCACATATATTTTCAATATAAAATTATATGACGTATATCCACTATGAAAAAGCCACATTACATTAGGTATCAGATAATTTTGATTTTCTTCTTCATTTTATGATACGTGTAATATTCTCCGCATTCATAGTTAGTAATCAGCTTTCAGTAAAATCACATAAAAAATCGTGTTATACACTTATTATTATATATTGTTTATTATCCTCAAACTTGATTAAGTTATTCAGATACTGCTTTAATATAATTAAAAACCGTTCATGTCCATATAATAAAGATTAAATTATAGAGGTAATTTATTTTTATTTAATGAGTTTCAGAATTTGCGAATGATTAATATTATTAGTGTCATCAAAGTGCACGATGGAAGTAAAGCTTTGCCCAAGATTAGCAAGTATTAAGGAGAGAAACCGATTAATTTAATGAAAGGATGTTTAATGTCCCATTTCTTTATGTAATATGTTCATAGAAGAAACATACTTGTTTGTAATCAGTGGTAATGAATTACAATCTAAATTTTCATTTTCGCTTTTATCATCATGATATCGATGGGAAATCAAGTAACTTATGAAGAATGTATAAACTAATATCTCTTAACATTGCTTAAATAATCCGCGCAGATAAGAATACACTACACAAAATAATGTAATAAATTGTTTTCTATGGTACAACTTGATTTTTTTAAAGTACACGTGTGTATTTTTAGAATTAGCGTGAAATTTTTTATAAAGTAGTTACTTTATATAATAAGTATAAGAAAATACAGTAATCGTGATATTTTACGCTAAAGATTTTAATTAAAATCATATTTTCAACATTCCTGAATTCATTTTAGATTTCAGGTGATGTTTGTGTGTCCGGCCTTCTGTGTGTTTTCCATCTGCATGTGTCTGTTCATAATAACTCAAAAAAATATTAAAACAAAATTATTCAAATTCAATGAAATTGTTAGTTAGACATTAACCTTGCCACAAACAGTAGTATTTTATTTGAAAATATATTCTTGCATATAATTGAAATTGGGATAATTCACGAGATTTATTATGTAGAAATATATTTTAATGTTTCATCTCAGTTTTTTAAATTAATACATTTTTTCTTAATGATATTGATGTTAAGAAGGCGTCATTTTACAATGGTAACAATCAGAAAATTTATTTTTAGATATTTTGTGTAATTTGCTTACCTTATTGGAATAAAAAATCAGTTGTAGTATCATAAATATATCATAAATACGAGTATTTATTGTCTTGTACTGTACCAGTTATATAGTATCATGTGATTAAATTCAAATTAATTATATAACAAGCCTGTTCGAGCCATCTGTTGAGACCAATATCTCTCTCTACCCGTTAGTCGAATTTGTTGTATGATTAATTTGAATATAATCACATGATGTGTTATAAAACCGATTCAAGATGATAAATACTAGTATTTATGAGGTTGTCATATAATTTTATTTCCACTATTGTACGTAAATGTCACAAAATATTTAAAAATACAAATTTCCGTTGGTGCCATCCTTGAATAACTAAACTGGCGCTGTCTGAACTAAGTTGATTGTTAATGGTCGATTTCTTCAGTTTTAGGTAAAATATTTTGACAGATAAATTTATATAGAGGATAAAAAGTACTAACAACGTGTAACGTGTCGAAGGAGTGGGAATGTTTGTAGTGTTGATGATGTTATCATCCAACGCAGAAGTAGGCCCAGCATTCGCAGATGCTCGGCCTAAGGAATGAAGATGATGCTAACACATACTATAAAGACCGGTTAGAGGATGATATTTTTGTTTTATAAACAATTCACTAACATTGTGTTAACTAGCGCATTCACCCCTTTTCACGTTTTTGTTAATTAGTCATAGTTTGTATATTCTGTCCTTTGACGTATGGTCACTTTCAATCTAATAAATATGCTACGTTGATCATTAGAGGCAGCAAATTTAGTAGTTTGCAATTATTTGGAAAGACATGCCAAATCAGCATCAAAGTCATGAGAACTTAGATTGGAACTTCAGTTGAGTAGTTGCTATGTAACTAGAACTAAATGTATGTCTTTTGCAGTAAGAATTACTTCCAATTCGAATTTAGTAGTAGTAATCACATAGTTTTTACTGGTGACAGGATTGGACAGTTTCATAACTAGAGCTAGTACGGAGGAATCAATTCCCAGTGACAGCTTTTATGCAGACAATAATAAATTGCAAGCACCTACTGAAATATTCCCAAAAAACCAGAAAAACGGAAATGCATACATGATAAAGTGAATTGTTTTCTTAAAAATCACTGAAGTAACTCCCAAAAAATTCTAGGATTTTGTGTTGATTAAAGCGAGGGACGAAGCCCTACAGTTTATTGTGGAGTCCGAAACACATATAGGGCATCGACAGTTCCCTCTCCCATCTTAATCCGAAACCCCCTCGCTTGGAGGTTTCTGTTTTTATGCGGAAATGTTCTCCAATCGAAGACTGCCATCCCATAGAACTTTGGTAAGAAGTCACCAAAGATTAAGAGGCATTGGCTTCTTTGGACCTAGGGCACGAGATCGTGGAAGAAATAGAACCATTAGAACCCCAGCGTTAGAGGAGTGGATTTTAAGACTAGTGAAAGAAATTTCGTATATCAGTTGGAAGAATTGCTGTAGCTGAAGGAGTGACGAGCTTTATGGCTCACTTTATGTGAGCAACCAATCTACCTTTATCATATCCAAAGTGTCAGGCCCAAAAATCTACGAATTATCCTGCCTGCTTATTGTCGTTGGTTGTTTAGAAATACAGGTGCGAATACGAATTTTTTAAATAATTTTGTGGCCACTGATGAAACAGGCTTCACAAGGGATGGAATCACCAATTTTCATTACAATCATCATTGGTATGACATGAATTTCCATGCAATTTTGAGAGTAGGCATCAAGATCGATTTTCTGTTAATATCTGGACAGGCATTTTGTAATAAATTCATTGGACTATTTGTTTTTATCAAATAGGTGTAATCTCACATAAAAATGATCTTAGCGTTACAATTTCTTTTAACTTTCAAACTACTTTAGATTGAATGGTCTATAGTACTTGAATTTCAACTTAATGATCTTCCTTTATTGGTGGAGGAAGTACCTTATCTTCAAAAATGAATAATATGATTATGCATGATGGGCTCCACCTCATTTTTTGTTACAAGTAAGGTAACATTTATTCCGAACTTTTGGACAACGATGGATAGATCGAGGCGGTCCAGCAGGTTGGCAGCCTCGCTCTCCCGATCTAAATCTCCTCGATTTTTATTTATGGGGTTATCTGTAGGCTTTGGTGTACACTGTACCCATTATTAACGAGGCGCATTTATGCGAACGCATCCACAATCCGTGCGATGAGCACCGAAATATCCCTAGAATTTTTTAAAGAGTTAGTTCTTCATTTAGGAGAGTAGAAATGTATCTAGAAAAAAATGAGGGCCACATAGAATAATTAATTTAATAACGTAGGTAGGTTAATCCCATATGAGTAATTATTCATGATAAGACAAACAGAAAAATTCTCATAAAATTCCTTTATGACCGGTGTGACCGGTTTCGTGAACAAGCAAATTTACGTCACATTCTCGTGTCTGATGATGTGAAGTAAATTTGCTTGTTCACGAAACCGGTCACACCAATAAAGGAATTTTATGAGAATTTTTCTGTTTGTCTTATCATGAATTAATTTAATGTTTATTGTTTGTAATATCTTTATTTAATTGGCTCTTTAACGTTAACGTCCAAAGTTATCTACTTAGTTACGTTTTATGGTTTTGAATTTTTATGTAAATAAGTTTGATTAAAATTAGTTCATGCTAAAAATTCAAAAATAATTGAAAACGACGTTTTTAAGCATGCATACAGTTTTAGGTTAACTTTCGAAGGTCTGTATCTCCCTTAGGAAGCATTTTAGAGATCATGTTTATAGAAATTTGGCCATGTCTATAGGAATTTTTTTACTAGTTTGGTGAGTACAATACCCACTTTAAAATATATTTTTGCTACCCTGTATATACAATGTGTTTTAATTCAGTTGAATACACTTCTATAAATTAATTTTTTTTTAACTTTTAAACATATCGATATAATTTCTTGTAAACAGTTAGAAACCCTTAACTTCTAATTTTTCATAGTCACAAAGTTAGTTTCATTCCTTAAAATGTTTCCTTAACAGCTTCCCAAGTATCATGAGTAACCCGTTCAAGCCAGACAGAATCAGCACAACCTACAACTTCACAAAAACTTTCAGGGTAAAAATACCTGAAAGGGATGGAGAAGGAGGTAGGATGCAGAGACAACCAAATGACATTATCTGGTATACTGACGGATCAAAAACGTCAAGCAGTACCGGAGCAGGAGTTGCGGGAGAACAACCAGGGACAGATATCAGCCTGAACCTTGGAAGTATCGCAATAGTGTTCCAAGCCGAAATCACAGCAATAGACGTCTGTGCACAAGAAATGATACGGAGGGCTTACAAAAATAAGAAAATCCGCATCATCACTGACAGCCAAGCAGCCCTCAGAGCTCTGGAAGCAGTAGAAATATGATCTAAAACGGTAAAAGACTGCCTGGAGTCCCTGGAGAAACTTACAGAACACAACAGTGTACAACTGGAGTGGACACGAGGACACCAGGGAAATACGGGAAACGAAAAATCAGACATGCTAGCCAGAAAAGGCGCTAAATCAATTCTAACAGTTCCCGAACCGACCTGCGGGGTATCTTCCAGCACCGCGAAAGGATCAGTAAAGGAACTATTAAGACAGAAACCCTACTCGCACTGGATAGAGATACCGGGAATGAGGCAGTCACGCTTGTTCATCGCAGAAATATCTAGAGCAAGGACCAACGAAATGCTAAAGCTGAGCAGAAAATAGCTGAGGTGTGCAGTGGGAATATTAACAGGACACTGCACACTAAACGAACACATATCCAATATGAGGGTGAAAGACAATCCAGATTGCAGGATGTGTGGTGAAGAGGAAGAAACTCCCCACCACATCTTATGCTAATGCCCAGCCCTACCGGCACTGAGACTAACACACTTCGAGGGACCACTTTTAACCCCGGAAGAGATAGCCAGAGATCCCATAAACTGTATACTCGCCTTCTGGAATAGAACGGGTCTTATGGAGTAATGAGACTATGGGGTACAATAAGCTTAAGCTTCAGTACTGCGGGTAGTCAAAACAGCAACCCGTAAGGAAAAAAAACCCTTCAAAACTTGTGGTGAAGAGAAACACGACCCTACAGTTTGAACCACATCTATTATTTGAAAATTCGTTTCTCCACCACAGTAGGCATATATTTTGATCTAACAACTTTTGACGGTATGAACGAATGAAACTAAAGGCTTAGCTTGTAAAAATTAGATCAAAATTAAAGAGTTAATGCGATGTGATTAATTGTAGTGAAATACACAAATATAATAATTACAATAATTTGTTCTCACTCCATTGTGTTTTTCTAATCCTTTTTGCATAAACTATAATTAGTCAAAAGCTTATAACAAATTAAGTAGTCATCAAGTACAAAAGAATATGACTGACACTTAACATCTCTTTAATGCAATGAGAATTCTAGAGAAGTTCTGAATACATTTATTCAGCAGCACGATTAAAAAAGGTTGATGAAGAGCGACCGCCCTGACAGCACTCACTGTGCTAATAAACTATACAGAAACCTTCAGACCGTGCTATTGATTAAAGCATCCATACAAGCACAGAAAGCTTACGCGTTTAGTCTCTACTAAATGACCCTTCAGGCTTTCAGCAGCGGAGTTCCTGTTAAGTAAACTACATTTCCTTAAATTCATTTTGACATTGATTTCTCAGTCCACAAATAATACAGGTTTATATAAAAAACTTTACTTAAAATGTTGTGTTTAGCCATTATTTTCTGTGTGTTTTTTATAAAGCTTTCTGACTCGATAGGTGCGACCCAACATAACAAAAGTAGTTATCTGATTCGCATTATAGATTAGATACATAAAGGCTTACATAAAAGAACTATACGAATTTCTAAAACTTGGCAAGTCACTGTATCCTAAGCGCTGTCGAATGCAGAATACTTCTTGATCTGAATATACTTTTTGATCATATATGATAACACGATTTTTGACTCGCACTCAGTAAGACAATATTTTTAATAAATAAGAGGGTATAAAATTATTAAAAGAAATAACATGCTTTTTGTCATGGGGTTCTCACAATTTTGAGCAAATCTCTCGCTAGGTGTCGCTCTAGAAACTGCCAGCGCGCCCAATAAAGAATCATTTTTCGATCTTGTTATGTAAATAACTATTTTGTGAAACTCACCGAAAAAGTTTGACAATATAATAATATGACTGCAAATATTATCCATTTTATTTAGTTTTATATATTCTACAATTCTACTGAATTTAATATTCAGTAACTATGATATTATTTTTACTTTTAGGGAGAAAAATATTGTTAGGATCGTTATAATATGAGAATAGCATTACCAGTGACGTATGTACGGGGACTGAGCTACACATTTGTTTCAAAATTTTCATTAAAAAAACGTAAAAACCACACAAATAAGACATTCCCCAAATTCTAATGCAGAAACTATGCTGGTGAGGGTTACACGTTGAAAAAAAATTGGACAACCATTCTCTTCGATATTACCATCTGCCGGAGCTGAGATCTCAGCAGCAGATAAACAGTGTTTAGTTAAGTTTGTCACAGAACGCACTCTAGTCAATTTTACTACCCTACCCGACAAATATGATGAATAACTCTTTTCTGAATCCGAACCCATTTTATGAAAAACAATTCTATTATAACCAAAAAAAGATTTTCTTGTGTCTTAAGAAAATAACTCGAGTTCTAGGAAAACGAGAAAGAAAGTTACAAAGTATAGAACTGCAAATGGTGTATTTTTGAATCAACAACATTGTCATGGAATAATCACAAAACCTGCTGGAAATAACTTCTGTCAGTGATCATACATGAATTTAGCCTTCTCATAGTCAGGCGAACACGTTCAGGTGATCGATGAGATCATAGCTGTGGCCCTCCTTGATGAATCCAGCGACCAGGATATGCATTATCCACAAATTTTGGCGCAGTGTGCTGGTGCACTATTATGCCTGAACCATAAAGCTCTATTTATTATAGGCAGATCTTTCAACATATCAGGCATATCCTCTTCAAGAAAAAATTAAAATGAATCACCGGTGAATAGTGCAGTTAAAAAGTAGATTCCAATAAGAAAGCACCAATTCCAGTGTATACGTTCTTTGAAAACTGATGTTGTGCATGTACCTTTTGTATATTATAAGCGTTCAATTACTGTTCTCTCCAAATGTTCCAAACGGTCTTATGGTTGACATTTAATTCAAAAAATTCTTTGGATACTTGTACCAGGATGTTCTTTAATTAGAAGAACATGTTTCACTTTCTGTCCTGGAGTGGGTTAAAACCTTTGATGTGAAGATAACACTGACGTAGTTTTCCACGAAACACCAAAACACTATATACTGCACTCGACGCGCGTTTCGCCAACCAAATTGGCATCATTAAAACTAGTTTTAATCATATCCAGATGATGCTAATTTGGTTGACGAAACGCGCGTCGAGTGCAGTATGTAGTGTTTTGGTGTTTCGTGGAAAACTAAGTCAGTATTTACTTGCTGTGTTCTAATTGTTACTGATCTTCCCATAACTACACAATTTCTGTTACCATGATGAATATTTGCAAAATTCTGATGGTTTGGAAGCCGGAATTGCCATTGGCAAGTTCATGTATGAAGTGCATATTAGTAATTTTTGCATTCGTCTAATTGTTCATGATGAAGATTATCAATTTTAACCTACTTCACTCAATATTAGTGTAAGATTTTTCAGTCTCGAGACACACAAATTTGACGCTGACTTATGAAACTAAAGAAACTATAGCAACAAAGTAGCGATTGCAACATCACACATTTGATCATTTTAATCAGTTTTTATGAACATGCTTTCTTTATGTTGTAATCAAAAATAAACTGTTTATAGATGCACACTTTGTATTCTCTTTTCTTGTATTTCTCAAACACGATGCATTTTACCGAGATACAAAAATACACCTCTTTTTGGTTGGAATAGAATTATTTTTCAAAAATGGGCTAGAATTTAGAGGAAAGCTCTCCATCATAACAATTTTGTTATAAATTTGTAGATCAGTGCCAGTACCCACGTCAGTGATAATCTGACTACAAATTTTATTGATCAAAATAATTTTAATCCAAAACTCGATTAGTTTACCGAATTTCATCTTACTATTTGGAAACGGAGAGTGAATATTACAAAAAATGTTGTTTCATGAAAATACCCACTTTGCAATGGTGACTCTTTGGATACATTCATGTGCACTTTTTTCGATAAAATAACTCGACGAATCACCTCCTTAATTATTCATAAATACGTAGGAAACACCCTGTATAAAGTCATATATGGGGAAGGGTGTATGTGTCTGACTTCCCAACTCTTAGACCTAATGTTTACTTTTCTAAACGAACATTCGTCGTCATGTATATATTTATTTTAAAAGGACTGATTAGATTATGCGAGATTAACATAGCAATTGACAAATCATTAAGCTCAGTACCTGCATATTTAGTTTCAATCTGATTGGTAGACCTTACAAATGTATGTTGAAATTCAAAAATGTATTTGGAATGTAACACAGCTTGTGTCGATTATAATATAATTATGAAAGACCGGTGGCTGTTTAAAATACACATTTTTGGCAGTCAGATCAAGTAAATTACCCCACTTCAGTTTTGTAATCGTTTTTTACATTTGCAGAAGGTTGTTCTGGCGAACAAATTCATTCTAATACATTTTTTTTTGCTGGACTTAAGTTTTTATATAAAATCAATCAAAAAGTAGAAACAACAGACATTTATTGTTGAGTAATTAGGAGTTCCGAGTTCTTGTTATGATTATTTCTCTCACATTATAAGAACCAATGAAATAGCAAGATTTTGAATATTTGGACCAACTTTCAGCGAAAATTGCATTCCAAGTGAGAATTTTACATTAAATTACAGCGAAAATTGCATTGGGTTTGATAGCTTAAAAGGTCAGTTGAATCAATATAAAAATCGAAGATTTTTTCTTTCTTTTTATTTTCCTGTGAAGATAGTAGGCTTATAGAAATAAAAGGAACATAATTAATTATCTAATTTTTAGATACTTTGGGTTTTTCTATAAAAAAATATTAATTTTAAAATTCGATTTTTAAATAATTTCGCTTAAAAATTGTGACACAGGAATAAAAGTATTCCCAGCCGTGATTATAATAACTTGAATTGAATTCAGTTACTAACAAAAAATATTTATTCTTCTATGTTTTGTTCTTGAAATAGTCTAATAAATATATTTCGTGCATTAAAAATAATCTGAAAATTCAGCATTCAAAGCGTGTTCCTTTTAAGAAACCGCATTCGTTCATTTTGATGTGATTTGACGAAAAAAGTACCCTCGACTGCATCTCGGGCACTTTTTGTCAGGTCACATCAAAATGAACTCAAACAGTTTCCAGGCAACACGTTTTCATGTGCTGAATTTTCGATAATTTTTAATACACTTAATATATTACTACAGAATAATCTGCAGTGTCGATATACATGAAAAAGAAAAAACAAGTTATTATTGGTTAAAAAAGAATCATTTGAATAAAAAAAGAGAGGTAGAACAATATATGTACGTATTTGTGTATGTTATCTGATTTTACAGGTTTTTATACATTTTCGATATAAATGAAAATATTTGTCTTTTGTATGTGTATACCGTAATAATATTTAGGGTATATCATCTACTTTATGACCGCCACTTTAAAATATAGATATTTTTACAGCTACATGTTATTGCAGAAACTCATGCAACTCAATTTGAAGGAAAATTCTGAAAATACTATGGCTACGTATTTTTAAAAATGCGTCCTGGTGACAATGAATCTATATGTGATTTTTATTTTTAAGTTATAATAGGAGTACGAACTGCATAAGAAACATGTATAACTGAAAAACATATATTTACGTCTCGTCTTTAATATCTCATTTAAAATGCACGCCAACCCATGACGTCATCTACCTGCGTAAGCGCATTTATGTAATTATTTTGTGTTAAAAATCTTCAGAGTCAAAATATGTTATTAAAAAAAATTGTAAAAATCTATAATTTAAGTTCCAACAAAGTATCAAAATAGTCCTTACCTACCTTTTTGTATTTACATTCTTTCCTTCAGCATTTACAGAATTTAAAATCTTACATTTTACTATACTAAAATCTATTTGTGACGATGATGATAACTTAGTTGTTCTGATACACTCAGAAATTGATCTATCCCGTGAACTGCATTTACTTGAATTATTAGTAAAAATAATAAAAACTAGCATTATATTTGCTAAGGGTGGTCACCAATTTCTTTATAACAACCGGTTTTTATATAATGATCAGTATATCGTAATAGTCACTATCTAAGAGTACATTTCTCTACTTTTGTCCTCTGTGAAATGTCAAATATATCTAAACATATCTAACAATCTGTAGTTGCTGCAATGGATGTTTCCAGTAAATCAAAAATTAGTTCTTAGCAATCGAGAATGAAATTATGATTTGATTATTATTAACGTTCTTACGCATTGCATAACCTATCTGGGGACGTCGTCATCCAGATATCTTAGAAAGTGTACAGGTAGACTTTTTAAAAGACTTTTTTCGTTGTCTAAATGCACCTATAACTGCTTCATTAGCCCTAGACTTTTATCAAATAAAATATTCATATTTCTTATTAATAAAAAAATACGCATCAGCATTGGCTGTAATTTTATATATAAAATCCTTATGGTGTTTAAGATGAATAATTACTTTTAATTTTTCATTCTCATCAATAGAAAAATGTTAACAGCAATTTAAAGTTTTATGTTGGCAATCCTGGTGACGAGGGTGTGCTAACGCTGCCTTAAATCTTTGCCTGGGTTTGCAGGAGAATATATTTAAAATGCAAAATCATAGATATCCTAGACTATGCTTCACGTTTGTTACAATTAACTACAATGAAATGAAACAAAGTACAATTGGACATCACGACTAAAACTTTTCTTTGAGAAAATTGGCCGTTATATTATTTCGATAAATTCCTTTTTTTTTACTAACTTCAGAATTTTTATCTAAAATACGCACTACATACTTTTTCTAAAGGCAATTTAAAACTTAACTAGTGGTGGCCAATGCAAATATATATATTATATTTCCCCTGTTTTCCCAAATTAAGTTGGGTCAGACCTGACCAAAGAGATTTGGTACACGTGGCCACATGACAGTTGTTATAAATTTAGTAGCTTATTGTGGATATTATGTTACTTTATGTGAAGGTTTGTGAAATATAATCCTTTACTAAATCCTACAGCAACCCACTTATACACAGAAAAACGTCGTAAAGCAGAGCAAAAAAGGTTTTTTGTTCATAAACGCGTGTAAAACAGTATGTACATAAAAAGTATTTCATAAAATATTCAACTATTATATACATTTGTTTTACATTTTACTTATCAGTGTTTGTTTAAATAATAATCAGATGATAATTCAGATTAATGTTATAACCGAAATTGTTTTTATAGTAGTATAGAAAACGGTAGTAATAAATGAGGATGTTTCTGTATGTTTACTATACCTTTTATTTGTATCCAGCAAAATGTTGTTAACTTGTTTCAATTACCTGTAACAAGAAAAACATACTTTAGATCATTATTTTCGACATTAAATTGTTATATGAATGATATCAACAACCACTTATTCTCATCATTAAATATTTACAAATTTTTATCATACTTTCTTACTTAAGAAAACTATTTCAACTGTTCAAAAAATTATGAGCTACTCTTAATGACTACTTATTTCAGTCGACAGTCACCATCTAAAACTTGTTCATTAGTTTAGTTATATTGTAGTTGTACATTCTGGTTACGTTTAAGAAAAAAATCCAGATGTTAATCTCATTTGGTTATACTTTACGGGCAACAAGCAAGCAGTTTTTATGGTTTCAATTGTCCTAGTTTGAATATGTATCGGGCGTGCATCAAGGTGGCAACCTGGGACCACCGTTCTTTCTCATTTTAGTTAACTATTTTTATAAAATTTAACCTGTTTTCTTTTGCATATGATTGCAATTTATTTATTAGAACCAAAAATTACGTTGCTAGTTGTTGCAATGAATTTCATTCAGTTTCATTATAAAATTATATTCGCTGTTGTCATATGTACATGTAACGTCACATATAAATTAAATCTTTTAATTCGCCCTTATTTTACTTAACACAAAATTAGAAAATACTATATCAATATTTTTTTAAGTTCTTTTTATTTCATATAATTTCCAAAAATATTTTGGTAAAAGTGTCACTTGAGCTAAGACGTATCCATCCCTTTTGTGATGTATATGTATAAACTGTTAAACTTCTGTCTGACAATTCCTGTTTTTGTCAATAATACCCATCAATATGTCCAACCGAAATGCTGAAAATTATGATTTATTCAACAATTTGGAACGAATATGTATTTATCCAGCCTGTTAGTTAAAATATGTACTTTGAAGAATTTCGGGCAATCGAGTTTTGAGTTATTTACCCCCAGCTATTATAGATTCAGCAGTAATGAGATCCGAGATGTTTCGATTAATGTTTTATGTATGTATATTTACAAGTGAAAAACAATTCTTGAGCTTTCAGATTTTATACGGTTTTATTAAATTAGTATTTCCGGCGTTTCAATAAAAATTTTTATCGTCGGCAACAGTTTAATAAAACAGGATCTGTACTGTTTTATTAAATTAAATTGGCCGAAAGCCCAATATTCTTTATCCCTGTAAATATATTATACGGTCGAGACTATAACTATACCGGCACGAAAAACGGCCAGTTTCTAATTTTGATTAAGTTTGAGGTTTGAAAATATTTTTCCTTGTACCGATTTATTACCTCTTTACAGATTAAAAATAAAAATTGACATAGGTCATATTATACAAGGAAAAGCAAAATGATGTGATTTGGCCCAAGTTTAAACCATCGTGTGGAGTAATTAGGCAGCATAGAAATTTTAAAATATGGTTTACCATAAACCTCCATTCTAAGCATTTTATTTTTTGCTTTACCTCAACAGGTTTCTTTTTGGAAGAGATATACAATTTTAAGTAAAACAGTGGAAATAGTATACTTTTTATTGAGACAAAAAACTTTGTATTATTAAAATGTCTCATTGCCGAGATATTTTGTTTAAGGTAGATATGCCAGTTTAAAAAAGAGTAAACTAGGAAAAACCTGTTTAATAACAAATAGTCACATTTCACCATCATAACAATTAAAAAAAAAACTAATCGTAAAGAAAACAAAACTGTTATGCGGTGATTGAATACAAATTAATATCGGGTATTGCTCCACGTGCGTCTATCCGACTTACCTTCTATAATTTCATCCTAAGGGATAACTGCCCATAGTTCCAAAAGTACTTCTCGTAATTCATTGAGCGTTCTAGGAGCAGGTACTAGATTCCTAATTCTTCTACCAAGCATGTCCTACACATACTCGATAGGATTTATATCCGGGTTGTGTGGGGCCAGGCCATTTGTGAGATATTTACACCATTCAAATAGTCTCATATTATCCAAGCGGTATGGGGTCGCGCATTATCATGCACCGTTGTATATAAAATTGTATCTCTTTCAAAAAGAAGGATATTGAGCTGTATCAAAAAACAAAATGCTTAAAATGAAAGTAGCTTGATGATAAACGACATTTTAAAATTTCTATTCTGCCTAATTACTCCACAGGGTGATTTAAACTTAGACTAAAAAACATAATTCTTACAAATATGAATGATTTATCTACGCTTTGCTAAAAGAATAATTCAAATCGGTCCAAGGAAAAATTTTATCAAATTTCAAACTCAATCAAAATTTGAAAGTACCCGTTTCTCGTGCCAGTCAGTGTATATCTATTACAGTATCTTTCTTATGGTTATTTGTTCCATAGTGTATATTTTTATTGGATGACTGTTCTTAATGTTTTATCTGCACAACTTTGTAACTGGGCTGTTTGTGTGGTTCACAAAATTAATAAAAAAAGGGTATAATTATTAATCGATATTCGATTGGGTATGTGGGTATATTTATTATGTATGTTTATTTGCGTTCAGTATGTATTTATTTTTAATACACTGAACTGATTCTGCGGTTGGCTCCTTGTGAAACATTATTAAATATTTTAAATATATGAAGGAAATTTGCTTTTTAATGTTTCAAAAATATTTTATTAGAAACTCTACACGTGTTTCGGCTTCTTAGGCCTTTGTCAAGAGTACAGGGAATACTGGATTCAGTATTCCCTGTACTCTTGACAAAGGCCTAAGAAGCCGAAACACGTGTAGAGTTTCTAATAAAATATTTTTGAAACATTAAAAAGCAAATTTCCTTCATATATTTAAAATATTTATTTTTGTTTTGGTATAGAAATACGTCTGCTCGAAATTTAAGAACTGACCTTAATGTTAAGATATTATTCTATATAAAGATCGATCGACATCAATTTAGTGGCATGAGTAAAAACGTGAGAAGAATAATTTGTTTCATTTCATTCTTCTGGTAAATCAGTTGCACTTGTACAGAAGTTTTTGAAACTTTCTCAAAACTTTGGAGAAACTTGTGAGATGTGTAAATAGCGGATATTTTTAGGACACTTTACTGATTATCTAATATATCCTGTGTATACCGAGTTCGGTAGTGTTAAAAGACAGACGCAGCTGGTTTACTGCCTATCGACTCCCGGGTTCAAATTCTGCTTTCGATTCTGGCAAAGTCGAAGGGTTTGGTTGTGTGTCCTCATTTTTTTTTTCAACTGTATAACCCCTGTCCGAGCAGCTTCGGCTTTGGTTTGGGGGTTGTCTAATTTATGTGGTGTGTTTTATGTTTTTTATAGCGCTAAGTGTGGCCAGTTAGAAAAAAAGAATACGAGTATTGGCTCCGAACTAGGATGAAACGAGATGGAATAAGATACGCCCAGCAAACATGGAGACAGGATGTTCCACCAGCCACCTACACTACACTCACACTATTACGTCCATCTCGCTTGTCCAATCGGTCTTTGTTAACAGTCAGCCACATTAGCAGTTTTACATACTATTTCTTTTGCAACACAATATAATGTATAATCTGATAAAAATAAATATAATATATTTCAATAAGTATATATACCGGGTGTCCCAGCCCCAGCAGCACAACTTTATTGGTCCAATATATTTCAGAAAGATTGAGGCAACATATAAACGTCAGATTCCTTCATATTGGTCCTATAAGTCTTGTCAATATTGCGCCTATATTTGGTTTCTTTATTGGAGAAATATTGTATCCAACATTGAGCCTAAGTTTGGTTTCTTTATTGGGGACATATTGCATGCAATATTGACCTATAGTGATTTATTTTATAGGGAGAATGTGGTTTTATTTATATAGGGCATATGCCAGATATGCCTTATCGGCCTTATATAAATAATAGGGAATATTTCTTCCCTCAGTAATATCTTCCATCCTCTATTATTTTACATTCCTTGAGTAGGGAATTCCACGCAAGTAACTATAGTTGCAATATTAAAATTGAGAAGTTTTTAAGATGGTTATTAAAATCTGTTTCTATCTTTTTATTTTTCGCTAGAGTCTTGTAAAATTAAGGAAAAATTTTGGTTTTAATATAATTTTAAGATTTTTTTCTCCAAATAGTTTCAGTTGCAAAAGAAAAATTGTTTCTCATGATAATAGGCCCACTATTGAACTACCTTCATAAAAAAAATCATGATACTAGTACTAATACTTAATTAAGCCAGAATGATGAAATTTGTGGGCAAAACCAGAATTTAGATAGAAATACACGGAAACCTAAATAACTCCTAAACTAAGAAATTTCGCATAACAGAAATGAGAGTGAAATCGATGCGTATTGAGGTCCTCTATTACCCTGCACCGGTTGGTCTGTCCTCAGCGAAACAGTGTACATATGGTTGTGAAATTTTAAAAAATTACATGATTAGTAGTTTAGTAATTCGATTATTCAAGTATTAATTTTAAATTTCAGAAAATTGCAGTTTATAGTTCTATTTAAGGTGCGTTGGGTTAGCTCCAAATATCAATATTTTTCAAGAAAATAACCATATTTAGATATTTTGGTTTGTATTCCGATTTCCTTATGAAGTAGTAAGAAAATCCTAAATAGGAGACATAAAATAAATAAAACTTCGGAAATAACAAAAGTCAACATTCCAATGTAAAAGCTTACGCTTATCTGGATTAATATGTTATTTATTTTGTTTTCATAATAGGCAATATTTCCCTTTTGAATACAATTTGCAGTTTTGGCGAATGCGCAGGTGAAAAGATAAACATATTGTTACGTGTTGCTATCCACACAAACACCTCTACTCGTAGATTCGTTGATTGAAAGTCCAGGTAACACTTATTCACTACTTTATTTACTAATTAACAATTAACAACAATAGATTAATTACTGTCTTAACTATAATCACACTTGAACACTTATAAGTCTCTTTCTTATTTCTTCTTTACTCGTTCACGTTCAACTTAAGATTGATTCTCGGCCCACTGTGTGTCTTATTTATACATCCATTCAAACGGTCTAGAATATTCCCGTCCGTTCGCGTCCAATTCCAGTCTCATCTGACCAGTCTACACCGTCCAGTGGCGTAACAATATTTATTAAGGTGATGTCTAAATGAAAATGCAGGTATTTTCAGACAACTTTAGAGCTAGTATTTTCCATAACTAATAGTTATAAATGGAAAGATAACCCCAGCACTGGAAAATGAAAAATTGTATTTAGGAGTTGCTGGTATACATATATCGCATAATCGTAATTTTCATAAAATAAATAAATATATCACGTAGTTACAGCGGTTGCCACTTTACCAATTACTATAATTTATAAACAAGAATACTAAATGTAAACATAATTCATACCTAAGTATATCACTTTTAACATAATGCAAACAAGCTCTTTCTTAGACGTATTATAACGAAGAAAAATAGAGTTAATGCTCAATTTGTTTATTGTTTACTATCAATTTTATTTACTTGTGGGATTTTACAAACATTACACTAGGAATAAAAATCGCTAGATGTCTCCACTTTACAAAAGCCTAAGTTATATTTTTGTTTCTAGCATTTATTAGAATATGCCATTAATATTCTACTGACAGCCCTTCTGTAGGCTTTATTTGAGAATGGAATGAAAAATAATATTAACTGAAATTTTTTGCTAATTATTATTTACTAACTTTTACAAATCTTATCACAGATAAATATAACATATATTTTTTAAACAATTATTTTCCCAGCTATTTGCCAAAACGCTGAAACTTGGATTACAAAAAAGATAATATGCACATTATGTTCAGTACTACTGACTCAATAATGTTATTTTTAATTTCAACTATTCTGTCTAATAAAACCAAAAATAAATAAAACACAAGGTACTCACCAGTTGACACTCACTTTAAAAAACTTTAAAATATCTACCGACACGTGTTTCTGCTTGCCTTTAACGTCGTCAGCGTAGCCGGCACATTTAAAGAATCCAAAGTAAGGAAACTTGTAAACCCCAATGTAATAAACATTAATGGCTTCAGAGAACAGAATAATTGAAATTATATAGTGGATATACCCCTTATTAGGGCCAATGAAATAATTTAAAAACAAATTAAGTTTCATTGGCCCTAATAAGGGGTATTTCCACTATATAATTTCAATTATTCTATTCTCTGAAGCCATTAATGTTTATTACATTGGGGTTTACAAGTTTCCTTACTTTGGATTCTTTAAATGTGCCGGCTACCCTGACGACGATAAAGGCAAGCAGAAACACGTGTCGGTAGATATTTTAAAGTTTTTTAAAGTGAGTGTCAACTGGTGAGTACCTTGTGTTTTATTTATTTTTGGTTTTATTAGACAGAATAGTTGAAATTAAAAATAACGTTATTGAGTCAGTAGTACTGAACATAATGTGCATATTATATTTTTTGTAATCCAAGTTTCAGCGTTTTGGCAAATAGCCGGGAAAAATAATTGTTTGAAAAGATATATGTTATACTTATCTGTGATAAGATTTGTAAAAGTTAGTAAATAATAATTAACAAAAATTTTTAGTTAATATTATTTTTTCATTCCACTCTATATTTTAATTTTATCAAGAAGAGGAACTTAATTTGTTTTTAAATTATTTATTTGAGAAGTTATCGAAACATATTACAAACAACAATTTTGTGGATTTTCCTGTTTTCATAATTTGCTACCAGAAAATACAAACGATTACCGGAAATGTAAAATCTTTGCAATAAATTTTTTTTAGTGGAACACCCTATATATTATAAAAAATTTGTGGACAGTATTTTTCTAATTTCAAGTATATATACTTTTTATATGTTTGTTTCTACTAAGCATTTCTTAGATATTACTTACTTCGGAATAATCGATGCTGAAGAGTGGCCTCCAATACCATATGGGAGTTGCGCCAGCAAATTAACTACAGTCATTCCCCACATCCCGCAGGGTTAGTAACTGTAAATACCAGAATCGTGTGCTCTAAGCAAACGTAGAGAACCTAGAATAACCGCCTTCTGCATTTGGCCTGTCCGCCACTCAGTTGATTTCTGGCAGGTCTTTATGGTGTTCAATTCAGAGAGCAACGTAGGCTTTATCTCTCGGAACACACCGATTATTAGGACAACCATATTGACCAAGTAGCCTGGGTACAACTCTTAAAGCTCGTACCGGAGATCGTGATATTAGGTCCTTTTTTCCTCATCCTTCAAGGTGATGTTTTTATTAGCAGGTGAAGTGAACTCGGTGGCATACATCACCTTGAGTTGATAGTTGAGGACTATGTCAGGTTTGTTGGCTTGAATTAGCCTGACAGTCGGAAATGAGTTCCAGTAAATTCGACATTTCTCGTTCTCGACAACACACTAGATATCTCTTTGGATATAAGGCAACATTGGTGTCTGATCTATATAGCACCCGTTATGACTTTTTTCTCGGTTTCCCGACACTGGACAGGCCCTTCTTGGCCTCCAAACTTCACGGAAGGTGCGCCAGCAAATTATCTACAGCCACTGCCCATATCCCAGTGTCAGAGACTGTAGATTCCAGAATTATGTACCCTAAGCTGACGGAGAGAACCTAGTATGACCGACTTTTGCATTTGGCCTGCCAGCTACTCGGCTGATTTCTGGTAGGCCGGGATGGTGCGTGTGTGCGTGTGTGCGTGCGTGCGTGCGTGCGTTCGTGTTTCGTGCGTGCGTGCGTGCGCGTGCGTGTGCGTGTGTGTGTGTGTGTGTGTGTGTGTGTGTGGTGTAGCGATAGTAGCTACAGTTTCTGAGATAAAGCTTTCAAATATGGTACACACATTCTAGAGGTTAAGGAAGAGATTGAGTTCGTTGACGAGCAAAATTGGTTAAAAAAAGTCACATTTTGACGTTTCAAAAATTACTTTTACTATAAATGCCACCACTACGGTGAGGAAGTTCTGATTCCCTAGTAATTGGCAGCGTTTTTTTTGCTAATTTATGGGTGTACCTAACCTAAAATCACATCAGGATCTAGATTGGTATAGAAGTCTGAGTGTGACTCCCAAAGGAAACGAAGACAACTTTGATGCCGCCGGGTCCAGCGATGAGTAGTGTAACTGTATGACGAACTGGCTATTCATATTTGAATTTTTTCTTACCCCATAAATAATTTTTAATCTGTTCATCTCTTTTTCAATACTCAATAAATAATGCATAATTTAATCAACATGTGTGTTATTTTTAGCTATATTTCCATATGTTTTGAGTTGATGCAAAACATTTTTTTTCCCAATTTACAGAAAAAGCTGTGACAAAAAGATTTAAAAAAATAAGTTATATCATGTCAATGCGCTATAACGAAATAAATACGTAGAAATTTACTGGCCCACTCTAACAATAAGGGCCACATAGCAACACGTTTTTCTCATCTCCTGAAACTTTTCATCAAATGGATATATCCGCTTTTCCACGCAAACTTCTAAATTGTAAGATGGTGATTTGATGAGAATTGACCAGGAGTTTATGGAAAACTAGTTTTTGTTTCAATCGACGTTTCAGTTTATATCGAATAATCCTCAAGACTGGCAAAAATGTGCCACTTTATCTGTTCAGTTATCCAAGTAGATAGAATTGCGTGATAAGTCTATTAATATTTGATATTTCATAATTTTTATGTACTTGATAAATCATTTTACCAAAAACTTTTAAATACCTTGAAAAAATAACTGAATAATCATAAAAAGTAACGTTTTTAACAATAACTTCGAAATTTTAAAATAAAAAATTATGAAACAAAGGCAGCGTATGAAAATGGCAGTATTTTATCGGTATCTAAAATTTACATAAGACGCATATTGTCAGAGATATAACGAATTAAAAGCTGGTATGGCTAAAATTTCCTTGAAAAGTATATATTTTTTTAACATAAATTTGCATTTATTTAAATTTGTTCAACATTAGTTATTCAGATTTCAGCGAGTGGTTTATAATAAACACGTGATGCTTAAACAATTTATTTTTAATTTCTTTCGGCCTCGCCTCTCTTATGATATTAGCAGTTAAAGTTAGTACAGGTACACTTGATTTCAAAAAAAAACTGGTACAACTCTTGTAATCGAAAATCTTAATAGTTTAGTTGTGTGCATATGTCTGTAAATAGGGCTGGCCAGGCATGTCGAGAGGGGGGTGGAGAAGAGGTGATTTACCCCGGGCCTGGGTTTTTTGGAGAGATCGATTTTCTTTGTGTTTTTAAACTTATTAAACCTTTCTCTTTTATTTTATTCAAATGGAATTTTAAAAAATAATTAGAAAATAACTTTTTCAAAACATTTTCAAGCCTGCCATATTACTGTTTAAAAAAATAATATTTGTTACGGATAATTCTACTAATGGTTGTAATTAAAATACTAACTGAATAATGATAATTCTATTTTTAAAATAAGAACACAAAAATACCACTTGAGTTTAAAAAAAATGTAAACAATGCACACTGAACATAAAAATACAATAAAAAAATAAAATAAATGAACCTCAATTACGTAATACAGAATTAACTAATATTTTGTCATTGCTTCATTAGCGTCTAAAACTGCCTGAGGTCTTGCAGGCATGGACAAAATCAGATTTCTTGCAAGGTCAACTTCTTGCGACAAGTTCTCCCAAGCGTCTTCAATTATCCCTTCCAATTCTTGGGCATTATTTGGATGGTTATTTCATTTTCTTATATGTTTCACCATTAGTCCCCATACATTTTCAATTGGATTTAAATCCGGACTTTTAGATGGCCACGGTAACAACTCTATGTTTTTATTAAGAAACCATTGCCTGACACGATGGGCCGTATGTATGGAGCAGTTGTCTTGTTGAAAAATAAAATTATTTTCCGGAAACACCTCTATTACTGACGGCAACATAATATTGTCTAATATTTCAATATATTTAATGGAATTGAGATGACCACCACTGTTCCAACACACACCTAACCCATTTAGGCTCATCCAAGCCCAGACATTGACTGAAAACCTTCCTAATATTTGTGGATCGAAAGTATATTTTTCGTCGTATCTAGTGGAAGGAGGCCTATATACGCGAACATGTCCATCGTTACAGGATTTAAAAGCCTTTTCGTCAGAAAAGACAACTTGTCCCCAGAAGTTTTCATCATTGATTATGTAGTTGAGTGCAAAAATAATCCTACCCTGCTTCTTTTCTTCTGAAAGTTTGTATTTTTTAGCCGCTGAACACCTCTTCAAGTCGCTTTGTAGTTTTATTCTTCTGCAAGCAGTAGATACCGAAGCAGGGAAATTTGTCTCTGAAATTGCATTTACTGCAGTCTGAAAAGGGTTTTCTATTAGATAATTTAAAAGATTTTCATCTTCTTGATTATTGCTCTTTCTGGGCCTACCGGAACCAACTTTACGGGATACCGTTTGGTTGGTTTCCCATTGTTTTTTAACACTCATTATCGTGGTTTTACTCACATTGTATTCAGCAGCAAGTCTTCTTATGGACCAACCATCTTCAATTTTAGAAACAATTCGAAATTTTTGAATATCTGTTAGATGTCGAACCATTTTTAATAATGATGCCACTGATTAACGTCAAAGTGACATTTGTAAGATTATTAATATCAATCAAAGAACGAATGATTTACATAGCTAAAAGAAAGTGTACTAATTTTTATTGAAATCAACAGTACTATACTGGCGGATGCTTGATTTGAAAACGAGTAACTCTGGTAGGTATGACATGCGACTGAAAGAATTTAATGCATTGCGGATAGAACTAAACTGGATTATGTCGCTATAGACTATATGATTATGAAAATATAAATAATTTAATGAATTAAGTAATGACTCTAAATTTTTACGGCTTACATGCTACTTGATAGTACAGAATTATTGCGGTTTTTTAAGTTTTTAGTTGAAAAGTGCCGCATAAGAAATCTTCGAAAATATGTGATCAGCGAGTTGAAATATTATTACAGAGAGGTAAAAAGCTGCAGCTATATAAAATTCATCAGCGTTTCTAAAAACGATTTAATTATACTGTTACTTTTACAAAAATATTTACCACCCTAATAACCTTGCGTCTGTAACTGACACAATAATTAACCTTTCAAAATAATCTCATTTTCAATTTACTCGAGACAATAATCGTTAAGAATTTTATGATAAGAACTTTTATAACATACTATGATGTATATTATGATTAAACATTAAATAACTAGTGCAGTGTTACATGTACATCTAACAAAACAAAGTAAAATTAGGTAAATACAGAATTAGACATATATGCCGAATTCAGAAACAAGCTTATAATATAATAAATAGAGTTTATGATAGTAATTTTCCCATTAAACACTTAATCAATTATACATTAGAGTTAAGTCTTGTACAACAATACAATTCAATTTAATGTGGGCGTTTCCAAAAGTTTTGTCATCACTAAGAGCTTTTTTTCTGCTTTACGCTTGTCTTCCTTACTGATGACTATTTTTATGAATTTTTTATATTAGGGTTAACTGCATTCTTTTTTTAAGTATATTGTATGCTGGTGTAATTTCGTTTTGAGTCATTAGTGTTGCATCTATGTTTTAAGTGTTTTTGTGGGTTTTTTTTCCTAAGTCTTAAGTAGAAAAATATGTATTATTACATTAATTGAAAACTAAACATTAAATTCAGTCAGTTTAACTTATTTTGCACTATTTTTGTTAACCTAAAAATTTCGTACCACTATAACTTAATATATCTTTTGTATTATGGTACCCTGGCTTGAAATGGAGGAAAGCTACTGCTTTTCTCTACAATAAGGTTTTATCCCGTGCTTTTCTTCTATTTATTTTCTTCACGAGACCACAGTTGTTGGTGATATAATAAACAACCCCTTCTTCGTTCTTGGAAAAATAATGAAAGTGGATCATCCTATCCATATTTTTCCTGGAATGACAATTAATTATACACACATGAATTCGCATTTGCACTGTTTTTTTTTCGGCATATTGTGGAATAAACATTAAACAAAATAAAAAAACTATAGTAAAACCCTGATAAACCAATGTGATCAAACGATTGTACACAAAAAGCATTACTCGTTTCGTCAGTGAGATTTTTAACCAGTAGGGGGCGAAATGAAATGCGAAAAAAATTTCTTTTATTACTTATAATATTTAATCAATATTAACTGTTTTCATGGGTACAATAAGCTTAAGCTTCAGTACAGCGGGTAGTTTAAACCGCAACCCGTAAGGAAAAAAAACTGTTTTCATTACGTACTTTGTTACAATAAAAAAAAAATAAAACGAATATTGATATATTGCTAAATACAGTAAAATAATTAGTAAAGAAAGAGTAGGATTAACATTTAAGCTCCAATTTTTGTAATACGTTCAAGTTAAGCCGGAATATTAATTAAAAATGAATGAGAGCAGATTATTGTAACAAAAATTTATTTTTGAGTGCGCCACTCCGTATCTCTCATCCACGAATTGGCCCACTGCACAGTCTAGCTCGAGCTGGGGTGGGTTTCCTTGAGCCTTTGAAATGATAAATTTGGATATAGTTTTCACACACACAGCATATGTCGAGGAAGGAAAGATAATGTTTTATAAATTTTATAACTTATTCATGTTAATAAATACATTCAAAAAAATATGTTTCAAATCAGTGTTTGACCCCTGAATATTTCTAGATGTCAAATAATCCCTTATGTTCTTAAATTAACTCAGTTGTACGTGATCACGCAACCCCTGGTCCGATACACAAAATTTGAAAACACAAAAAATGTGGTAATAACTTATTATTATATGAAAAAAAAAACTAATACTATGCAAGGGTATAAACAAGCAAAACATAATATTCAATTAAACTGGAAACTGTAATTATATTCATTAATTATTATAGAATTTATGTACACTAACCGGTAAACTATGATTTATAGATGTCTTAAAATAAAAAAAAAACACTGATTATGAAATGATTAATTAAGTGGGGAAGGCAATAAAACACTCAGTATATATATTTTTTCCTAAAATAAGTATTTAGGGACTTATCTGGGTCCAACGGCGGTTGTGAAACAGGAACCGACTGGAAGTGACTACAGGACTCTTGGATAGCGGCGGACATCGCTCAGCGTAGCAGGACAGCCCCGACCAAAAACAATCTGATATAAGCCTGGATTTCTAAGCAGAAAGTATGCCCACGTAAAGGACAAAATAAAACCGGTTCAAGCAGCTTTGCTAACCAAAAAAAGAACCTTGCAAGAATAAAACAAATATCCCTAAGAAAAGAGCCCCAAAAGAATAAATTTAAACACTTACGCATAAACTGCAGTTCTTGGTTGAAATTTACTGCCACTCGCGATTTCCTGACTCCAGGGAAGGACAACACTATTAGCAAAACTTGAATGAAAATTATGAAAAAAAAAAGCTAAAAAATCACATGGACTTACTAACAGGCTGAATTCAAGCCGACAAATCCGACAGACGGCGATATTGTGATCGCACAAATAATTACACAACGGCAGGTCACAACTTATGGTACCCTTGAGATAAATCTCAGAAAAAGAAGGACGTTTATTAATTTATAAAATATCAGGCGACCAGGCTTAAACTGAGGCCTCAAGATGGCCATGGTATCTTCAATACTTGCTATGAGCCGTCCAGGATAAAAAAACAGGAAAAGGAACCAGGAGCAACACAATCCATGTGCAGGATACTATTTAAATTAACAAAATATACCAGAAAATTATTAAAATCTGCGGTCGATTGTTAACGCAACCCACATTACTATAGCTTGTGTATTTAGTTGCCATACCGGTTTTATTTGATTGGATTAATTGGTTTTTTCGAAATTTTGGCACATAACTTAATATACACAAATGTTCACCAGTTTTGAAAAATGCATTTTTTTATATGAATGGAAATATCGGCAAATTGAAACAACGAATAACTGTAATCTCTACAAAACATTAAAACGCAATGGCCGACGCCAAATCTGAGCTTTTGAGGCAGTCAAGTCCAACAGAAATACGACCAATAGAATAATTCTATACTAATATGGCGCTTATTTGTAGGGAGTGGATTAACAATCTCTGTTCAGTAAACAGAATATAATCATATGTAATTCTAGTAATAATAGACTAAAATCTGTTGTATCTCTTAATACAAAAATAGGCTTTACTAGGTGATCAAATATAGGATGCTCTGGGTCACAAACTTAGTAATTAGACGAGAGTTATGTATTCGTGGCTATTAAATTTGAGTGATTTGGTCGGTACATATGTTTATACAAGGAAAATGAACGTTCCATATCCACCGAGGTTAATGGTGCAAATTCTAAATAGTTCACATGGGCAGGCAGTGCAGGGCACTGAAAAATCTTTAAGGCAATTTTCACGAATTTTACACATTGTTTTGTAATCCAGATTCTTGTGTTCCTGTTGAAATTTGCAAAAAAAGTTGCCAAACTTGTGTGCTTATCAGCTTATTTTTTTAGACAATTTTTACAATATTCGCAAAACTTTTTTTTCGGAATCAGGTGGAAAATATAACGAGATTTCAAATTTTACCAAACAAAAAACGTTGATCTTTTATAATTACACCTTTTTGAAATTTGCACAGTGAAGTAGGAATGTAAAATAAAATTTCAAAACTTAATAAAAATGCAATATTATTTGATGAAATTAGAAATTTTTATAATACATGTTTTCCACATGATTCAAAAGAAAATGTTTTGCGAATATTTTCAAATTGTTTTACAAATAACCTGGAGTGGCACACAATTTTTTTAAACTTTTTTTCGCAAATTTCAATTGCAGTTTATTTAGTCACTCCAATGCTCCAATACTAAGATGTGCCATAACCTAATTTCACCAGCCGCCATTGGTACATTATTATCTTGAACACAGACAAATAAAAAAAAATCCTCTATTGTAACTGTACCAGCAATACTGGTAAGAGCGTTTTATGAGAGAATGTTAGCGGACGATATGCCAAAGACCGGCTTCACGAAAGTACACTAAGCCAATTGAAAAATAAGGAGAATAAGAATAACGAACAGGGTTTCATGGCTTGACTTGATATTCAAGCTAATTGAGCTTGACTTGGCTTGAAATTAGGCGCAGTTCAAGTCAAGTAGTAGTATCCGAATGTCAAGTCAAGTCAAGTAGTTTTGTGTCAAGTACTTAAAAAATCAAGTAGTTCTTCAAGACTACTTGAGTTTTCAAAAATTAGCAGGATTTATTAATAAGTTTTCATAATTTTACTTGTGTTATGTAGGCAGAAGTCGTAGTTTAAAACTTTTAAAATTACGTTAAAGTATACTATAGAATCTAATCCTAGAAGTAAAAAGTTAGCCATGCAATGAAGATTTTTTTATTTATAAAACCGATTCCTATAATAGTTATTTTTACATGTGGGATTTCGAAACGAGATGTAATACAAAAATAAGACATACAAATAAACTATTTAAAACAAATAAAATCATTTTTCCTGTGCTCATCACTCATCCGTAACAATTCATTAAAAGAAGTTTTTAATATCATCGTTCGCCATCCATGAGTTAAGGCACATGAGGCTCCTAATGCATTTGTCACTTAACCTGTTACGAAGTTTTGTAACAGTTAATCCAGCCTTGGAAAATTGCCTTTCAACGGGAGCTGAAGTTGCTGGCGTTGATAAGAAATCTTTGGCCATTACGGCTAAGTTTGGAAAAATATTTTCATGTCTTTTTCACCACTGTAAAATATCTTCTGAACTGTCAGCTCGTGTTTCAGTCAGGTATTTGTCTATTTCATAACGCCAAGCAAGTTTATCTTCCCAAATAACAGGAGACTTACTAAATAAACTTAGCAGATCGATGTCAAACTCGTTACATCCACTATCCTCATTTTGTTTTGAAGATGATGCAACTGGGAATAGTGGCCGTGGACCAGATTGGAAATATTTTGTTTTGAAAATTTCTTCAAAATGCTTGACTGCATCTGTCTGCAACTCTTTCCTCCAAATTGTATGAGAAAATGTTTCCACTTTATGACGTGGGTCTAAAATTAAAACAACACAGTACATCCAGTTGGTTTTTTTGTAATGTTTGATGATTTTATCTATTGATGCTTGAATACTATATATTAATTTTTCATCAGTTTCATTTCTTTCTTATTTATTGTCAAGTTCTTGAGCCCATTTTTCTAATTTATCTAGAAGCATGTTTATACCAATTATCACCATAGGAAGTATACAATATGCATCACCTTGTAACATTGTGGAAATAATATTAAAACTCTTAAGGTATTGACAAACTCGTTCTATTAACGACCATTCCATGTCTGTTAGCTTCAAAGGTTTCATATTATCTGTATTATCACAGAGGATGTTCAAAGACCTTTTTTGATATAAACTCCATCGTAGCATTTCAAATGTTGAGTTCCACCTTGTTACAATATCAAGTTTTGGCATAATCATTATTCATCTCCCGACGGGAGAGTCGGGAGATGAATATTTAGCCGAATTTTCTTCTAATATATTGTATTCCGAACCACTGCTCTCAAATGGTTTATTTCCGATAAATCACTCATTATTAAATCGTACAGATTTTACTATGAAAGAAAACATCACACCACTGGTGCTCTACACTTAACACTACTCTAGCCTATTAGATATCTATCTAGGCATACGAATTACGCAGTCGCGTTGCAGCTCGGGGATATCAACATCTCGTAAATAAACGGGTGTATGAGCTTGTAAACAATGGAAAGGCATGATTTGTACGTTTCATACATAATCGGTGCGTTATCAAGTAATGTCAAGCAGCTTGAAATTGTTTGATATCAAGTCAAGTAATGGCTATAGAAAAACAAGTCAAGTAAAGTAGTGAATAATTTAAAGCTTGAATTTCAAGACGTCAAGTAATTTCTAAAAACCATCAAGCTACTTGGCTTGATGAAACCTTGAATAACGAATAAGCTACGTATAATATTACATATGATTATTCCGGCTTCCTGCAAGTTCCTAGTTTAATACTGCTTATACTGGTTGCTATATACCTCGAATATGATTTTTTGTATATAACTGCCTGCCCTGACAAATGACAAATATTTCCGCTGCATTGTTATAACAGTGTAAACGGGTGTAGATTAATTTTTGATTAAACATTGAAACATTCAATATATGGTCCATTTCTCGATATATCATAGTCATATTTCATATTTACTTAGTGGTAGGAAAGAAATACCACTACCTTGAAAAACCCTTTCAGCGTTCCTATTTATACAGACTGTAACAAATTCGCTTATCACTACAGGGTAACGGTAAGAGATACAGCATGGGGTAAATTGCACAAAGTTGCAGAATTTGGCGATCAGTAATATGCCATTAAGAAATCGAAAATATCTCTTGCCGTTCTTGAGATTTTTTAAAAAAAGTAAAAGTTCGAATTTTCGTTATTATTTTTTTCCTGGCGTTATTTGAAGAGATATCGAAAAACTAAAGCACTTTTTCACTGACGTTTTTTATCTTTTACAATTTAGCAAAAATGGTTTTTTATAAGACGTTTCTCTTTTCGTGACCATCATCAAGTACGTTATTTTAAATACGGACCTGTATTTTTTATTGATTTTTTTTGTAGCATTTGAACCCCGGACCAGTTTAATTTTTATAGTTTCATTGTTAATAATTATTAATTATGGAAAATGATAAAGTAACGTTAATTTGAAAAAAAAATTAAATTTCTTTCCTTGATGATGATTTACAGCTACGAAATGTTTAACAACATAAAAGTTTAATACATCAGTGAAGTCTAAGCTTGAAATGCTACAAGAAAGTGCAATAAAAAAATTCAGGTCTGCATTTAAAATAACGTAAGTACTTGATGATGGTCATGAAAAGACGAAACACCTTATAAAAAAAAACTTTATAATCAATGCTGTATCTCATACCGTTTCCGAGATCGCTGTAGTGAGAAGCGAATTTGTTACAATCTGTACAATGCCGATATAAAGGTAACAGATCTGTTATAATGCAGCAATTGGATTGTTATTTACTGTCAACATGCAATTTGAAATTATCTTACACCTTTTTGTCTGGCGATAAATACTTTTTTGTTTGGCGGGTGCTTAAAAAAAGATTTATGGGTTTTTACAAGTGTTTTTAAATTCAAAATGGCTATGTTATATCGATAATTCGGACTATACCTTTGGGAACAATTTCTCTTTCTCGCTAAAACCAGGTAATTTTGGGCTTTATATACAAGAAGTAGCTTTGAACTTTATACACTAGAGATTTGTTGATTGAGGATATAGATAGATTACTTGGTATATTTATTTATTAGATTAAGTAGGTATTGCTAGTTTATATCATCATAGCATTAATATATACCAGTACGAGAACATGTAAATATTAAATTAAAAGACAAATCAATAAAATAAATAACCAATTTTAGTGATATTAGTTGGTTATTTTGTTTTTTAAATAGAACATTTCTAACAGTAAATATGTCTGCACACTTTGTATTATCACAAAGATTGAAATATTTAACTTAAAAATTGAATGGTGTAAGCCGTTACTTTGTGATAATCCATCATGATTATACAACAAGAAAACACAATTTACTTTGTTTGTTATCACTATTTTATTATAACTTCACATTACTGCAGTTTCGGCACTTAACGTTCTGTAAATCGTGATAAAAAACAAAGCAAATTGTGTTTTCTTTTATATCATCATGGTTTAATTTACATTAAAAGATTTGATTAATAAAAACAAAAAATGTACTTTTCCTTCTTTATTTGTCAAATTTTAAGAAAATTTTTCATTGACAAATTACATGGTAGCCCAACCATACCTACGATAAAGTATTACTGTTTTTCAAGTACACACAAGAAAAATAGTTGTTTTAATAGTTTCTATCATAAAATGTATTGGAAATATTGTGTTTGATTTATTATAAATTTGCGGCATTTTGAACACAATTAACAAGAATTTTAAACAATTTTTAAAGACACATTAAAACACCGGTAAACCAACAAATGTTTGACAAGCTAAATATTTCATTGTTTTCAAAGCCACCTTAGTTATTTCTTAACATTTAATTAGAACAAAATTGTATTTCCTTATTTTCTTTTAGCTGTAATTTTGTTTGTATTTATCGCACATTTTAATACGACATATGTATAAATTCCTTATTAATAGTACTAATAAATGGTACCACGCTACCAATATGGTTCCATTTGAAAAAATTGAGTTTTGTCCCAAAAATCATTTTGATGAACTTTATTTGCTCATAAATCACGTAATTTAGTATTTTTGACGGAATTTCGACTTTTCTAGCATTACACGGGTCATTTAGAATAAATCGGAACCGTCATGGCACACTTAAATGGAAAACTAAAAATTATATTATAAAAAATATTGACGTTTGAAATGTCACTTATTTGGTATAGTTTGATTCCGAAAATTATGCAGAATTCAAAAATGCAATAATATACAGGGTGTTCTATTTAAAAAATCGAAAGTTAGTGTCACTTCCCGCGAAACCGAAGGTGAACAAAAAACCACTTCTATGTCAAAAAGTGCCACTTATTATATATATAGGATATCAATCAATTATCTTCAAAACTAAAGGAGAAAAGAGGGTGTACTATGATCCTGTTACACCGGGTATAGTTTTGTAATTAATTTTTCATTATATATGAACTTACCGTTTACTTGAATTGAAACACCTTTATTTATATAAACTTTTTTTTGTGTAATGTATATTCTTACAAGAACAATTAATGAAAATATTTATTATTCTCGAAAAATAAGTTTCCGCAAAACATTGCGTTCAAAATTAATTTCAATGAAGGATAAAATATGAGTAATTTCAATGTTACACCCGAATATGAAACTAATACAAACTAACCTCGATCACGTCCATTTATCACTTTTTAATAAATGCTAATTGAGGGAAATTTATTAAGCTGAACACCATGAGAAGGGCAAACCAAAGCTGTAATTAAAATTAAAGTTGGAGGAATACGATTTAAGGTTGTGGTTTTCTGATGTTTAGCAGTTCTCTTGGTTAGAAGTTAGGTAGCTGCGGCGAACGCTTCATCCGTTGAAAAAATGGACTCCTAATGTTCGTTGTCAGTAGAAATATTTCATTATACATTGTCAATTTATTTCTGTTAGATAATATTTAGTTTCCCACTACAAACCGCAACGTATATCCGGCCGGATAGTGTTTTTTTAACCCAGTGCTGTTAACTTTTAACATACACAAAATTTTACTACCGCCATATTTCAAGAATACTAATAAATATATAATAAAAATTAAAATACCACAATATTCCAATAAAGAGGTGAGATTAATTTACAAATAGTAATAAATACTCAAAGTAATATCTAAATACAAATTACCAAAGTCCTCTCACTTTATTTAATTGAAGATTAAATAAAGTTGCCACACATATTTCTTGATTTATAAATTTATATCATATAAAGAGAAGTGATTAAACTTTAGTTGCGATTGTCCACTATTAAAAGATTTTAACCAAATAAATGGAAATCCTTTTAAGGCTATTGAGTATACCATTCGCAGACCAGTTTCTGGTTATTGCCTTCGTCATTGCGAAGTAGGTGCACGCAACGTCAACATCAACAAGGAGTATCTCAGAATTATTATTCTCTATGTGATGGAGATACTATAAATTCGTTAGTACTCTACACTTGTTTACTGCGTTTCTGCGAAAATTATGGTCAATCCGCGGTCTACAATATGAACAGGCGTCATTTAAGAAGAAATCAACCCTTTGAGTTGTTGCTTGGAGGTGATAGTCTGATGTGGTCAATCTTTTGAGCAGAGCTCAAAGTGTAAAGCCAATTCAATGAAACAGGAACCGTTAGAGAACAACCAAAAGAAGAGAAGACCTAGGTCAACAACTACTAGGGAAAACACATCGGTTACTGTGGTGTGAAGAACAAGTACATTGTCGTGGTGAATGTGACACCATGATGTTTTCATTTCATAGTAACACATGTATAGGTTGCGTCTTGAGACCGCTAAATATAAGAGTTAATGAAAGGTACATTCTAAAGATACATGCTTTCAAAGGTGCATCTGTCATGGTTTGGAGTGGAATTTTCCTTGGAGCTCATACGGAGTTGCATATGAACGTACAATAACAGGTAAATTTTATGCAAGACATCGTTTAACGAATGATTATCGTTAGAATTTAGAACTTGATTTCGAATTCCTGGATGATAATGCTAGGATAGTATTGGAACAGCTAAAACTGGATAAAATTCATTTGCCTTTACCATTCTCTCCAGAACTGAATTGCATTGACATGCCTGGGGCATGCTTGGAAGATCACTGGTGAATGTGTCACCACGGTTAATAACCTTAGGACTCTAAGGTGAAAAGTGAAAACCAGTTGATGTCAAGTATGCCTAGCAGAGTTCAAGTGGTGATAGTAAACAGGGATGGAATCACTGATATTTGTACTTTATCTTTTGTTACTTATTTTGACTGCTTAATTGAGGATCTCATTTTAAGTTTGTTATTAAACGTTTTCTGGCTGAATGAATGTTTGATTTATAGAAATGATGGATGAAAATAGCCGTAGTAATTTTTTTTGAGGAATTAATTTTCCCTAAGAATCCACCATACCCGTAACTAATTTCGATCAGTTTCTAGATAAATTATTGGCATCGGAAACAATCAAATTCTAGATTATGATGAATATGGATGTTTTGAGATCTGAAAATAGCAAATTAATCTGAATTGACATGCAGATTATGTGTTTATGTATCTGTGGCTTTATGAGTGATACGTTTTTCCAAATAACCGCCTAATTTTTTTGCCTTCGGAAGCTAAGTGCATCCAGCCCAAGGTTGGTAAAAGATCCTTTGCCAACCTTGCAACCACCTATCCGAAAAATCTAGCATTTTGTATTATGTAAAAAGAAACGAGGCCCTTTATTTTGAAGACTGCCAGAAACAAGTTTTGAATAGAATTTTACCCCGCCATGGATTCAAAACATCAGTCTCTACTACTAAGTAAGTAGGTATCCATTCCATTTTAATACGTTTATTATGTCTTTGTACATTTTATGCCTTAAAAAACTAGGTATTTTATTTATTCGATTTACTTCAATATTTACATTTATTAATGAATGACAATGTACTTACGTACGCAGCTGTACGTACTTTCGAAATTTTACATATAAAATCTGGGTGGTCTCTAATGATTATTAGTTGAATCGATGCCCCAGAAAGGATCTTTTCCTGAAGGTCCAAAATTACTTTGTGAAGCAAAAAATATTAGTATATCTAGTATGTTGGTGAAACTGCTGCCAATTACTTGGGGATCAGAACTTCCTCACCGTAGTAAAACTCGACGTGTGGTGGAGTTTATAATAAAAGTAATTTTTGACGTTTCAAAAAACTCACTTTGACGTTTCTGAAAAGTCACATTTTTTTACGTTTCAAAAAAGTCACATTTTGACGTTTCAAAAAAGCTACATTGACGTTTCTATAGCTGCTATCGCGAACCAGACAGACAGACACACAAACAGAACATTTTTTTCTATCTGAAATTTTGTGTATCGTCATAATTCGTCGAGATTCGTCCAGAAATGCCATAACAATTTTCAAAATATTTTTCACGAATACATAACTTCCTCACTTTGAGGGGTGAGGAAGTAAAAAGTAATTTTATATTTAAATTCAAGTTACTCACTTTTTATATTTCAGCTATTTTTTAAAAAGCATTAACCAATCTTAAAAATGTTGGATAAAATTTTATGATATAGGCTATAACTAACTCTTTAATATACAACTACCTTTTTTAATATACAACTCCTGATAATGTAATTTTTATTCAGAAAGGTTTTTCCTATTAGACTATCTTTAAGACAAAGAAATATTCTGATAAATGCAGCTTCTGTCACCTGTAAATATTCATTTATGAAATTAAGCAATGTAAGTAAAAATATAAAGTTATAAATATATTATGTTTACACATACAGTAGCGGGGAAAATTATTGTCTAAACTGACAATAATGTTTATTCACGTAGATAATAGAGTTGTGACTATGGAGAGAACAATAAAATTGAGATTTTAAAATTCATATTTAACGATCAATATGTCCCTAGGTATTCGTCGGAAATTCAGCAAATGACATCAGTCAATTCAATAAAAAATATATAAACCTACGTAAATACCCATGTGTGCTGCAGAATGTCAATCGCAGGGTTCTTTAGGCAAATAACATCACGTGCGTCACTAATGACAGCTTCGTATTTATCGCAGACGATTACTTTGTTGTCAATGCTAGGATTAATTACACCCGAGGGTATAACCTTATTGGATATGTATAAATTAGAGCTTTTTATTTAACGTCATATAAATAAAAATAAAATATTTAAACAGAGCTGCTGTAAACGAAAATCTAATGGTGTGTCATCATGATACTAGAACTAGTGACGGGAACTATTAAATGGTACTTATTCGAATAATTCGATAGTTGAATTACGAATGAATGGATTTAAACAATGTTGGATTTAAGAATGGAGGTTATGAATATGCATAGATGGAGACGGTAATGTACATTTTATTATTTGATACGATAAACAGTGTAAACAACAAAATAAACAAAACGCAACTGCCAAATAACCGATGATATGTGATTGATATAAGGCTATATCGGTTCTGATTCTAAAGGCCCATTTTTTATGAGAGGTGAAACTCAGCAGCATTAATTAGCAAGTTAACAATATCATTAAGATTATGTTTTCTAGAAAAGTTCTAATTGAATGAATTTATTCATATAAATTCATTCAATAGTTGGAATCATTCATTCAGTAATTATTCGATAGGTCAAATCATTCGATAGTGTCCATCACTAATTAGGACTAACAAGATATGCGCGCTAGTCGTGCTTATATCGATCGATTCTGCGCATAACGTCATTCGGTGATAAACATCGTCATCGCTCACAGCTACGCTGTTGCTTTTTATAAATTTTTCCGATTACCCCACCTTGAAACCTACTCTACCTATATGTGTACTTTAATACAAAATTAATTAAAAACAATGCATGTTTACTTTCAAATTAATATGGTGTACCTATTTTAAGTTTAATGTATGTCATTTTGCGTCAAATTCTCTTGGTAAATTCTTGCAATAGTGATGTTCAATTTATCACGTTCAACAATTTTTGCACCTATACTTTATATATTTCCATTTTCATTGAAAACGAGAAAAATCTACACTTATTTTTAGAAACTTTGGCCTTTTTATTATTGTCATTTTTAGAGTTTATCACGGCATACATAACCATATTTGTCACCGAAAACACACACGAGATTGTGTTTACAAAATTAGAATATTTCGACTGTAGCGTAGCTAGTTTGACAAGTTGTCACAGACCTACGTCACAACGCGTGAGCATATCTTGTCTTAGTATCATTGTGTGTTATCATAAATGCTATTAATTTATTTTATTGCCCTCACTTTCTTGAAACATCGATTTAATTAAATCAAATTAAATTAAAATTGTAAGTGAATATGTAAAAATTGTAGTGAATATGTTTGTAAATATTGTAACTGCTGCATATCACTTTTTGCTTATATTAAAGGAAGAAACACATACATATTTTAATGTTAAAGTGATTTTTTAAACATCATAAAAGTAGGTACCTATTTTTCATATAATTAGATTTCTAGCGTGGCTTAGAGCAGACTTGAGAATATATGTACATATATTTTATATTTGCAATTTGCATCGTTTCAAAATAATATTTGTTTTTTTGTAAAATTTATATATGCGAACGTAATGCCTAGGTAAATCCTAAAGCATATAAACTATCTTGTGTTCCTCTTAGTTGTTTGCACGTACATATTATTTAATACTTTAAAAATTAATTTATATGTACACTTTGTTGCAAATATTTACCTCTTTACCTACACATTTCAATTTTAATTACGAAATTCCAGAGAGCAACTTTAAGCAATTAATCAGATTTTCACATTGTAACTGCGAATAGAATTTCATAGGTTATACACCATAAACGTAAACGTTTATTTCCTTTCATAATAATTTTGAATAGGCCCGCATGGAAGGCGATATTACCTTTCTCAATAATCCAAATATTCAGAATGCCAGATGATTTATAGTTCATCACAGAGAAAACACTCTGTAACGGAGGTGTTATAAAATAATAGCGTTACACCACTGAACTGTGTAGAATGAATATGTGAGACTGGAATTGTACGAGAACGACAGGGAATGTTCTGGAATGTTCTAGACCGTGTGAATGGATGTAAAAATAAGTCGCACGGTGGAGCGAGACTCAGTCTTAAGTTGAAAGTGAACGAGTAAAGAAGAAATAAGATAGAGACTTAAAAGTGCTAATTGTGATTATAATTAAGACAGTCGTTATTCAATTGTTGTTAATTATTATATTATTATATTAATAGTTAATAAAGTAGTGAGTAAGTGTTACCTGGACTTTTATTCAACGAATCTACGAGTATAGGTGTTTGTGAGGATAGCAAACACGTAACAATTTGGTGTTGGAAGTGGATTAGAAGAGACATTTCTGGAATATTCAAAAAGGCTCTACAGTATTCTAAACTACTGGATAGTGTTTGAGAACAATTTATGGACTGAATAGTGACTTTAAAGTGAATTTTCGAGAAGTTTCTGGAACATTCGATTTAGAAACCGCCGCAGATACGCTAGTGCCGCTAACAATAGCGTGTTATAGACTTAAAAATAAAACTCTAAGTGACTCTTCGTGAAAATTCTAGAACATTCGATTTAGAAAGTTGGTGAAGTAGAAGGATAAGTCAGTGACAACAACAAAATAGCGGTATTCCGAATGTTATAAGTGTGGCAAATTGGACCATATGTAATGTCCGAAGTTCAAAAGATGATACAACTACTGATAAACTCGAATCTCCAGCTAAAACAAGACCAACAGCCAAGTAGTGGTAAACAGAATGGAGGAAGCATGCGCCGTTATAGGTGTGGCAGAAGAGGCCGTCAGCGCAGACCTGAAAAGGTAATTGTCGCAGCAATGAAGGACCTGCAGGAAAACTGGCGGGCTGATACCTTGGGGATCGTGCTGGTTAATAGAAAGGTAGATGGTCTTTCCAAAAGACCATGCCAGAAAGACTGCAAGCCTTGTCACCATGAGGAAAAACAGCAAAATGTACAAATAGTGAATACCGTTAAGATTGATGTTCCGGATGATTGGACAAAAGAGACATTAAGGGAAGCGCAGTTAAACGAGAAGAAAACTGGCCCTATTCTGAAATGGAAGGAAAGAGGAGCCCGACTCGATTGGAGGGATATCAACTAAATCAGTGGGGCTGAAAGCTTGATGGACATAATGTCACTCCCTTAGAGTAGAAGATGGACTGCTGAAGAGAGCGTGGTAAAGTTCAGATGAGATGAAAGTTACTTTGAAATTGGTAATCCCCAGGTGTCACGTAGCAAAAGTACTTTATAAAGTGTATAATGGAACGTCTGGCGAACATTTTGGCATCAACAGAACCCTGACAAAAATAAGAGAACGATTCTACTGGGTAAACAATCGCCAAGATGTGGAGGCTTGGTCTCGTCAATGTGAAGTTTGCGCGCCAAGAATAGGGCCAGAGATAAGAAGGAAAGGCCCAATGAAGCAATATACCGTCGGGGCACCTTTGAGAGAATTTCAATTGCAAGTGACCGTATGAAGGATCGTTGTGATCTTAAGGCTAATTCAGGAAGGTACCAGGCGGGAGATCTGGGTTGGCTATATCACCCAGAAAGAAATAATGGCAAGTCCCCTAGGCTTCACCCGCCTTGGGAAAGATCATACACTGTTGTCACCAGACTAAATGACGTCGTATATCGAATTCAGAAAGGTCCAAAGTCAAAGATGAAGGTGGTGCATATCCAGAGTCTAGGTAAGTATACAGGGAACAACGAATTGCCTGACCGGGACGTTCAGGCTTAAGGAGGGGGCAGTGTTACGCCACTGGACTGTGTAGACTGAATAGATGAGACTGGAATTGTACGAGAACGGCCGGGAATGCTCTGGAATGTTCTAGACCGTGTGAATGGATGTATAAATAAGACGCACGGTGGGCCGAGACTCAGTCTTAAGTTCAAAGTGAAGGAGCAAAGAAAAAATAAGATAGAGACTTAAAAGTGTTTAATTGTGATTATAGTTAAGACAGCCGTTAATCGATTGTTGTTTTTTACCCTTGAGCAGGTGTTATTAAATTGTTATCAAGAATAAAATACAAAAAATAAAATTATCAACAATACAACGGAGAGAATTTAATTATGTTATTGACACCTCGACGCATAACAGTAGATTAAAATAGTAAACAAGTCTCGCTTACGTACTTGGGTATTTCTCTACCTGGCACCGCCCATGATTTGCGGATAGAAATGCCAACTCTAAAAATCAGTCATATTTAGTTCATAATACATAAATATATGTCGGCTATCTTGTTAATACTCCATAACAGTTGTCAATCTGTAAAATGTTGACCTTCCCTAAAAATAACAATCGTATTGTCACACTGACAGGTAGAAATCTGGTTTTGAATTTTTATAAAAAAAAATGCAAATAACCAAGCAACAACGTAAATATAGGTACTCATCTTATAATTTTGTGACAAGAATCATCCGCAGAGTTTTACAATCCTTCTGTCGGAGTATTTTGTGTTTTCAAATTAAATTGGAAATGAAAAAGGATAGAAATTTATTTGTCGTTCCCCGCCAGAAATGACTGAAGCGGCAGAGGCTACGACGTTGGCCTAGTTGCCTAAGAAGTTGAAAATGTATGAAAAATAGAGCAGAAGCCCTGTATGGGCTGTAAAGTGTTTTACGGTCCAGCGGGCTGTAAACTGATACTTTAAGTCCTTAAACCAAGTATATAAAGTGACCAATTAAGACCGGTTTACATAAAAATTCTTAACGAAATTCAAATTAATGTGTTTAATAGCTTATAACAACACCGATGAAGGTATTTAATAAAAATACTCGCCACGAAAGCGTCTATTTTACATCATATTTACAAATGAATGCAGAGCACCAAATATAAATCATTAATAAAATGGAAGAGGAGAGGGATGAAAAAGACCTTCAATATTCCGCCTGGTACCTACATCTATATCTTTCTCATTTAATGAAACGTTTAACAAAACAGAAAACATTCAAAACATTCATAATATCATAATTGAAATATTTTTATTAATTGTTGAAATGTAGAAAATATTAATTTGTTATTTATTAACTATTGCTTTGTTTCAAAGGTTAAAGAAAAAAAATAACTTTTTTTGGGTATGCCATTAACTATGAAGGAAATAATCTCGTATAATCTTCGATCTACACATTACGTTTGGTTGACACGGCAGGATATTTACAAAAGTTTGTTTGTATAGCAAATTATGTATTCGAGGCATTTGCTAAGTAAAATTTTGTAAATAGCTTGTGCAAGATATAAACTACTAAATTTGTTAAACTATTAGTTAAACCATTTTTTTGCTAGTTTAACTCATTCAAAATAAAATTGATTTTTGCTTTTAGAGAATTCTAATTGTTAATTTCTTCCTCCAAACATCATTAACTTAGTCTGGATGTAAGAGCAAATCTTCTATTCTATTTTATTCGTAAAAAATTCTTTTAACTTAAAGGACCTTTTAAGAATATATTTTTGATTATAACAGGCAAGTTATTTTAAATTAGTATAGTTTTAAGATCACCAGAATTGGCTGATAAAGTTTCCCAGTGTATTTTAGAGGCAACCAATATAAATATATTATCCTCAATTATTGTAATAAGAACCGAAAGCCTTATTTTTACACCTATGTGAATGAAATATGTATATTGGAATGTGCTGCTACGGGAAAACTCAAACTTCCCGAGGATAATAAAGCTATTGGATTGGATTCGAGCAACTATTCGAGCAATCGAATTCACAAAATGATGGAGGTCTCAAAGAATTTTAGAATAAAATGACTTTGGAATTTCCATTGGAATTTGTTTTAAGTTTTATGTTTGCAAGGAAAATGTTCGAACGAAACTTTTGTTTTATTTTTTTGATTTGTGGAAAGATAGAAGTTACAGCTTAATCAATACTTATACATCACTTATTTTAGATATTTAGGAGGCAGATTTTGCATGAAAATAATGTAATTCCCATTTGCAGTGAATAATCCGGTTTTACATGGAGAAACCGTAGGATATATCACAGGAATTAAAGCAGAGTGCTGTTTTATAAGTGTAATTGCCAGGTCGTCCCCAACATATTGTTTTAAACATACTAAATCAAAATGATATTTTTTATACGATACAACTGTGTCATTTACTCACTCACTGAAGGCCTTTACCAGGTTGGAGTCTGTATCCTTAACCCATAGATCTATAAAAATACATCAGAATTTATGCATCACTGCGTTTTCACCCATGTAGCAAAGCAAGCTTGTATAAAACATAATGGATCTGTCTTGATTTACTGTACTTTTAGTGAAAGTACGAGACTATAGTAGCCACAATGTGAAATGTCGCCTTGACCCTTGACGCCTTGACCAATCAATTAGTACCCCATACCCCCCTCCACAAATCAATCATTATCAGCTAGTAACGGACATGTTAAACAAATTTAAAATTTTTGTAGCACAAGTTTTAAACCGATGTTACCTCAAGCGTGATTCAATTAGGCTGTTCCCTCAAATCTATATCCTAATTTGATGCATATCGCTGATCAGTGATCACTTTTATACTCTTTTACGTACCTTAATATATACAAATTTACACCAGTCTTGAAAAATATTTTTTTTTTATATGAATGGGAATAACAGCAAATCGAAATAACGAATAACTGGGATCTCTACAAAACTCCAACACGCAATGACCAATGCTAAATTTGAGCTCTTGAGACAGTCAAGTCAAGCGGTTGGTTATCAGTTTTAGAAATGCGCCAATAGAGAAATTCTATTCAAATATGGCGTGCATTTGTGGTGAGTGGCTTAATTATTTCTGTTCATTAATCGGAGTATATGTAGTATGATTGTGTTTAATAGTATATCTGTCACTTAAGATAATCTATCTAGAAGCACATGCAATTATTTTAACCCCTTTCTTATCAGCTTATGCCAACCTAAAATCTGAAATGGTACCATGGTCTTTTTTTACAGTAGAAAAGATTTTGAACAGTTTATTGTTTCTATGAAAAGGAAATAAAACACCATTTCGTTTAAAAAATTATATGCAAAAAACGATATTTCCTTAAAATATCATAAATTACGAAATTAGAGTTTGGACAAATTACACTGAATAATGTCATGTTTATAAATTGACTGATTTGTATTTAAATAAATATTTATAAGTTCTTAAACTGTAACTGAAAATAAAAATATTTTTATATGTTTACCTATAATTCTGAATCAGAAACTCTTAATTAAAGTGATTTCAATTTATTTTAACAAAGACGATCTATTCTATTTTATAGGGCGTTTATTTTTATATTTCTTAGACTCATGTTGATGTTAAATCAGAATACACATGTGCTCTCCTTGATTTTGCAAAACATTTTTTTGTGTTTCTTTATATATTTATGAGTTTAAAAGACATTCCTTAAAAAAATTCGGGACATCCGGTGTATGTTCCACTACAAATACAATTTAACTGTTAGCGTATTTTATCCGAATGATAAGAAATAGTGGAATTGCAAATTATTCTACTGTTAAATATTAATTATGAATTAAATAGTTTTATTAATGTTAATAATATCGAATTGCTCAATAAAATGTTACAACTTTGTTGAATATTACTGCATCATTGTTATGTATAAATTTGCAATATTGTAAATCGGCCATTTTTAAAGTGGTCTTAATTCACTCTGCCTAGTAATTTTCATTTAGTTGATAGTTACACAAAAGCATTACTTTATACTATAAGGAAATCCTTCATGAGTCCTCATAAATATTTATTGATCATAAAAGCCATCATAAAGTTAAAAACTTGGGGATTACCCTGAATAAAACATTAGCCGTTAAAGAGTTTGATTTCATTAACGATGCAGTATGACGTTTTCTTTTTAGGTCAAAGTAGTTTCACGGATTTAATTTAACTTTTAAATATACTCTATTAGATTAGATACTATTAAAAGTAGATTTAAGAGGTATATCTTACTAATTATTATTACATTTAAAAACCAAAAAACATTCAATCGAAAATCACTCTGTATCATGCAAGCAGACACAGGAAAATTTCCGTGAGTCCCGGACCGGCTTCTCAACCAAACGTCGCGTCGCACTGTGTAGACCATAGATAAAAATGGTGCAGACGGCGCGAGGATAAAAATAGTAACAACTATGTCGACAATATCACGGAGGACGCGAAAAATCAGTACGTGTGGATTTGTGTTGACGAAGCCATGGATTTTATGGGACATAAGATCATTAATGTTATGCCTATTTTAAGTACTATTGCAGAATAAGTACACTTGCATTGTTAATATGTAGTAAACGTGTGTTTCAAATCAATTCGCGAACAGTTGAGAAATAGTGGTAAATGCTTTGTAACCAGCGCATGTACACTGTGTCTCAGGATAGATATAATAAGAGTGTAATGTACAAAAAAATTTCGAATGTTGGAATGGCACTTCGGGAATCAGTCCTGTTGGGTGTAAAACTATGATATATAAAAAAGTGAGTTGAATCTGTGTTATACAGAGTGTTTTATAGGTCAATTTATAAAAGTCATCACTAAATTACCTTTGTTTCAATATATGAAAAAAAATTCATTAAAAAATTTGTTTAGAATGCAATTTGTGTCTACTTGCCAAATTTTAGGAATATAAATTTACTTTGTTGGAACTGCCCCTTTTTTCATTAGTAGTCAGTTTTATTTGTTAAAAATAAGATGAGACTTTAGAATAAAAGTTAATCATAATACTAATATATTTCAGAAAAGATATTTCTGATTTCAGAGCACTCCCACATAGCATTTTTACGTACCATACATATACTATACATATTTATTAGGTACATGTGGATATTTAATGTACATATGTTCAAAATTTATTCACGTATGTCATATGAACGTGAAATACGACATACACCTGTTCCGCATATGTACCTCCTCATCAAGTACTAAGTATGTACACGTGGACCTAAATTTTACATCATATGGACCAAATCTGAATATAATTATCCCTATATATCCACAATACTTCCTATGTACACAGGCTTTCTATGAAACAAAAAAGCGCCGTGGGTTTGAAATATTCTTAATATTTCGATCTATCGGTTTAGTTTTAAACTAAAGTGACTAGTAATTGCATTGTATTCATAGACCTAGTGTTTCGCCCTTACAAATTGTTTTGTTATTTTTACTTTTGTTATTTTAGTTTTAAGTTGTTGTATTTTCTACCCTTGTAAATTCATTTATCAGTTAAATGGTATTCATTTTACAATACTGTAAATCAGGCTTAAGAGAGATCTTGCTCTGCTTTAATAAAGTCCCTTTTTTTCCCTCTCCATCTCCTGTTCCTTTTTTGGATAGACATTTTTTGGTGTGTGAAAAAGACGGAGTGGAGAGACAGAAACGAGTACGTCCTAGACGAATGCGTTACATATACATATACATGGTTATAGTTGCCGATATCGTTATCGATTATTTTTCTCACGTTACACCGGCCGGTGGAAGAAGTGACATCCATCCGCTATTTTTTCTTCCTTCATCACGAGGTAAGTGCAAGACCCGTAACGGTATTTATTTTATGCAGTTTAATTAATTTACCACTGATTTCGTAATAATTAGTTGTTGTGCAAATGTGGAGGGAGACAATCTTAATTTACCACTGATTTCGTAATAATTAGTTGTTGTGCAAATGTGGAGGGAGGCAATCCTGCTCAGATTTAGGTATAAAGAACTCATTTAGCCCTAGTAATACAATCCACTTCATTACATAAGACCTAATATTGTATTATATTAAAAACTTACTTTGCCTGTGTGTCGAACCCGGGACCCCTGGATTCCAATTTCCAAGTTAATTTAGAAATTGGAAACAGGGGTTCCGCCAGACGCCTTACTGACTAAGCCGTTTGGAGACTTATTAAATTGTTTGTTACAAGCAATAAATTCGTTTCAAAAACTGCAATATTAAAACAATTAAAGTTCTAATATATTTAGGAAAAAACCAATAAATCTGATTTTTCCCAAACACACCTATATATTGTCTTGTGATCACCATAAAAAAATATAATATAAATTTTACTTGGTACCTACCTATATACCAACCAATTGGAAGCGAAGATGCGACCAAAATAAACAAAATTAGCTTTTTATAATATGTTCAAAAAAAATGATATCATGGTTTTAATCACATCCAGATGATACCAACTTGGTTGGCGAAACGCGCGTCGAGTGCAGTATATAGTGTTTTGGTGTTTCGTGGAAAACTACGTCAGTGTTATCATGGATAGTATTTATGCCAAACAAATTAATTAATTAATTATACGGAGCATATAATGTATTTGATGAATAATTTTCTAGAAAAAGTTTGGGGACAATAATTTGCAATAAAACTTGAAAATGCTGTTCGTGAAGACATTGTAAATAGGATTAAATGTGGATTAAAAAATACACGGATCTGGTTATGTATTGACGAGACGACAGATTGTAAAAAAAAATCTATTTTAAATATTATAGTACATGTACTGGACCCTCTTAAACCAACATTTCCACTTTTACTAGCTAGTAAAAGACTAACTGCGTGTACTGGCGAAATAATTACGCGTGTGGTGTTGGAGACATTCGAAAAATTTGAACTTTCAACACGTCAAATATTGATGTTTGTGACTGATGGTGTCGCGACAATGCGCATGGTAGGCCGTTCTCTTCAAAGAGACAATTGTAGGTTTTTGCATGTTACGTGTAAAGTGCATGCGTTACATCTTGTGGCAGAAACGATTCGAAAATGTTTTCCAGAGGTAGATGCATTAATAGCAAATACAAAAAAAGTATTTTTCAAATCTCCTAAACGGCTTCGAGCATTTCACAGACAGTATCCTCGTATCCCTGAACCACCAGAGCCGATTCTTACACGTTGGGGAACGTGGTTGAAAGCGGCTTTTTATTATGCTGAATATTTTCAACAATTAAAAGCTGTGATACTACAGTTCAACCCTAACGAGGCTGCAGCTATTAGCTTTCAAGACGTTTCCCTTGAAACAGATTTAAAAACTATTAATAACAATTATAGAGGACTACACGACGTAATAGAAAAATTACAAAATAGTTCGTTGTCGTTAGTGGAATCGCTGCAAATAGTGGACAACGTAAATACACAGCTACAGGCTATAAATGACGCAAAAAATAATCGCGTTAGTGAAAAATTCGAGAGTGTATTACAGAAAGATCCTGATTTTAGCAAATTAAGACAAATTTGTGATGGTGCATCTACAGCTTCGTTAAGTGAGTTCACAGATTGTTTTACTTATGCCTGTATTACATCCGTAGATGTCGAACGGTCATTTTCAAAATACAAACATATTTTTTCACCAAAGCGAACATCGCTGACGGAGACAGCTGTAGAAACATACCTGATGCTATTATACTATAGATCTTCCCCACTTTGTGATGACGACAACCAAACTACTTCATAAATCTGCTTAAAAGGGTGAGTTTTATACAAATTTTTATAAAATGTAACATTTTTGTTAAAATTTATTTCCATTTATTGTACTTATTCAAGTATTATGATATGATGTAAACATATGAGTCATATGACGGCTCTGTCGGCCAGGTGACCTCGGCCAGCTTTAATTATGTCAAATAAATGTTTTACTATAATGTATTTATTTTCTGATTTTTATTTCATGAACCAACAATTTGCAGTGGTTAGATTTGAGGTTTCCTTATGAGAGCAGGGTAATACTTTGAGTATTTAATGTTGCAAGATGTTTTATTTATACAATTATTGGGCTGTTAAATGCTTGAAAATAAATTAAAATGTAATTTTAAAATGCAAATTATGCTAAGTCCATTTCGTGCCAACTCGGTGCTAAGAGCTTAAGTTTTAATTTAAAATTCTGATGTGATAAAATCACGCTAGTTGAAGGTGGTATAATTCAAAAAATAAAAAAATTAGGTCGTATTTCTATTGATTTTAACCATTCGCGTATATTTTGCGGCAATGACTCGAAGTCATTGTTTTGCGGTGTCAACCAGCAACATTGTTATATTTATCTATTGAATAAAGAGCGACGTGCAACGTAACTGAAAACACTCACGCTTTCATATACCTATTATATTTGTTGAAATATTATCCAATTACAATTAATTACTTATACAGGGTGGGGCAATATTGCGTCCAACTTCGATATTTCGAGTTCTATGATATCTAGAAACTTGATTTAAAAACATAAGTAAACTAGACAAAAAAGTCTATAACAGGAAATTGTTTTCGAATATACAGTGTGAGCCAAGACGATTTTACAGGGTTAAGTAACATCTTTTATATGAAACGCCATGTATATCAGAACATTTTTTGAAACCTTTTTGTGGTCTCCCTTCACTCCTGTATTATTATTGACATTGTCCCAACCATTTGGATTTAATGATTTTTTTTGTTGAAATTATAGCATTTAGACGTGTATATTAAAAATATTACTACAATCACAAGTATCGATTATAAGAAAAAAATATGTTCGTGCTAGTTATGACAAATCTATGTGATGACACCCATTTTCATTTCCTAAAAGTATACAGGGTGGCCTAAAAGTATTTTTACAACTTTTTGAACTGAATTTTCTCAATTTTTCAAATGGAACACCCTGTATATTTTTGGAGGATGTGAGGTAGGATTGAAAAACGAACATTTTTTGTACGTACATTCCTATGGCTATTTGTGACAATTTTTAATTTATTGAACAATAACTGCAAAATTCAGCAATAAAAATTAAAAGTGAGGGTTTTTTCAAATAAATCAAGAGAAGGTATTATAATAAGCGTGTTATATGATGTCCATAAAAACATCACACCAACAATCCAAAATTTGAAGGAAAGGATAATAAATGCTTTTAGAAGTATCATTCCTGCAATTTTATAAACAGTAGAAACCTCATTCCAAAGACGCATAGTAATGTGTGTCAATCAAAATGGGCAACATGTGGAGCACTTTTTATAATATCTTATCTTGAATTACAAAAAAAATATACATATTTTAAATTTTTATTGCTGAATTTTGCAGTTATTGTTTAATAAATCGAAAATAGTTACAAATAGCCATAGGGATCTACGTACAAAAAATGTTCGTTTTTCAATTCTACATCACATCGTCCAAAAATATACAGGGTGAAACAAGACTATAAGCAAGTTTTCGTGAAAATTCTAGAATATTCGATTTAGAAACTACAGAAAATACGTGAACTGCGTTAACGGGAATCTGTTACAGGCTATACATAAGAATTAGTAATGTGTTTTCGGGAACTTTCTAGAACATTCGATTTGGAAACTATAGGAGATACATAAATTGTTTCAATGGGAATGTGTTATAGACTTGAAACAAGACTTAATTGTATCATTTCGTGAAAGTTCTGGAACATTCCATTATTAAAATAGACGCGACAGATATATTTTATGGACTTTTTAGTGTAATAAACTTTACTCTGAACTTATTTACGTGTCGTGAGTTAATGCGAAGTATGGCAGAGAAACAAACACAGATTGTTAGAACTGATGAACGATTAAGAAAGGATACGAAAAGAAGACAAAGAAAAACGAGAGAATAAGACAAGAAGAGAAAGACGAACAAAGAAAAAATATAGAACATAAAGAAAGAAAGCGACAAGAAGAACAAGAAAGGGAGCGACAAGAAGAAAAAGAAGAATAAGAAATAAGACGACAAGCTGAAAACGAAGTACAAGAAAGAAGACGCCAGGAAGAAAAAGAAGACTTGAGAAAAATGATGAAGGGCCTGGAAATAAGACGACTGAAGAAAAACGAAGATATAAAAAGAAAAGCCTAGAGAAACAGCAGGCAGATATTTTCTCTTTCACTAAAAAATGTAAAGGAGACGTTATAGAAAAAGTCGGTGAAGTAGAAGAACAAGTCCGTGAAGTTAAAGGAAAAGTCAGTATTGTTGAAGAAGAAATAGCCCGACTCAAAACAATTAAGGGAGAGGTGTGGCCAATTTCTACTGCCGTCTGGTGGTAGGTTACAATCGCCCTCCTTCGACGGTTTAAGGTTCATGGTCAACACAGAAGAGACAGAAAGTTACTTTGAAATTGGTAATTCCCAGGTGTCACGTAGTAAATGCACTTCAGCAAGTGCAAAATGGAACGTCTGGCGGACATTTTGGCATCAGCAGAATCCTGACAAACGTAAGAGAACGATTTTACGGGGTAAACCGTCGTCAAGTTGTGGAGGGTTAGTGCCGTCGATATGAAATTTACGCAGCAAGAATGAGGCCACAAATAGGAAGTAAGGGCCCAGTGAAGCAATATAACGTCAGGGCTCCTTTAGACTGAATGGCCATAGCAAGTGATCGCATAAAGGCTTGTTATGATCTTAAGGCGAAATCAGGAGGATCCCAGGCGGGAGATCTGGTTTGGCATGTCCCCAAAGCTCACCCTCCTAGGGGAGGACCATACACTGTCGTCATCAGAATAAACAAAGCTGTATACCGAATTCAGCAAAGTCAAAAATCAAAGATGAAGGTAATGCACATAGAGAGACTAACCAAGTATGCAGGAAATAATGAAGGCTTAAAGAGGGGGCAGTAGCAAATGGGATTAGAATTATACGAGAAGGGCCGGGAATGTTCTGGAATGTTCTAGACCGCGTGAATGGATGTAAAAATAAGGCGCACGTTAGTCTGAATTTAGAATTGAACGAGTGAAGAAGAAATAAGATAGAACCCTATAAGTGTTTAATTGTGATTATAGTTAAGGCAGTTATTAATTTATTGTTAATTATTAATTAGTTAATAAAGTAGTGAGTAAGTCTTATCTGGACTTTCAATCACCGAATCTACGATTTGAGATGTTTGTGAGAATATCAAACACGTAACAATACTTTATCTAAGATTATTAAATAAGAACAATTTTCGATAAAATACAGTTATAAAATTCTGACAAACTTTGAGGTTTCAAATCAGACAGTAATTCCCCGCTTTGATTGACATGTCATGGCATATTCGATGAAATTTTAACAAAAAAATTTGATAACCAGTGCATAATGAAATCATTATTTCACTGCTGTGAATAATTGATGGTATTATTCTTGAGGAAACATATACATAATGCATAAATTATTTAGTAGTCGTGAATAACAGTATATTATTCAAGGAGCCTATAATGATGGCTATTATTCACGAGGGTGATGTTTACGACATGAGTCGCAGGCGAGTTTCGTAAATCGCCCGACTGAATAATAGCCATTATATGCGAGTAGAATACTATATTTTGTCCATGATTATAATGCCAATTTTTAGCTCTATTTTACAAAACAAAATTTTAGGCTTTATAGCTTTATTTAACAACATTTATTTAATATGAACATAACAATTTATTTTTTAAAATACACTACCACTAACTATTTAGTTATATTAATAGTTACATTAACGTGAGAGCAATGCGTCAATTTAATGGATGGTAAAGAATTAACATCTAAGTTAATGTGTTAATTATTATAATTTGTGGATGTAAATTCACTGTATTTGCATTGGGAACTAGTGTAAGGATTGTTAACTTGATCTACTGAGTTCGATATTTTATGGGCTGTGTCCATTTAATTTTTGATCGACTCATCAATGTAGCCTTCCACTACAGAGGTGGACTTCCACCCTCCATGTCGCTTTAGTGTGGTTATATCACCGCCTGCATCAACAAGAGGGGTGGCCGATGAGAGGCGAAAACTGTGACCCGAGTAGTTTTCTGGATTGAATAGCTTCAAAAATATAGCTATTTGTTTACCCATTACCGTAAATTTATTAATACCAAATCTTTGTGTTGTACATTTTTCGTTTTGATAATTCAAAAAAAAAAATGTTATATGTAAAATTAGGTGGACGGAGATCGATTTCTTACAACCTTTGTAAAATTTATCGGTAATTGTAAATTTGCGTATAATTTTTGTTTTTGTATTGGGAACAGTTATTAAAAGAGTCGATCCAAGATCTTGTAAGTGTTCAAGTTTCATGGAACATATTTCATTTACCCGACAAGCACCCATTATGCCCATTATTACTGCAACCTTTAAAAAAATTATAGAATTATTATACTTGAACTGATTTAATATAACTTCTTACCTTTGTTGTAAGATACTTTTCGTCAGATGCATCAGTAAAAAATGTATTTATATTTTCTGGTGTAAAAGTGTTGGCTTTTTTGGGTACAAAACCTTCTAATTTTTGTTTCAAAAGTGCACGCAGTTTACCGTAATTTTCTATTTTGATCCCTTTATTTATATAAAGCATACGTCTCAGCATAGAATAATGAGTCCACAATGTAGACGAATTTGTATTTTGTGGATAGTTCGGAAAAGTACCCCAATAGAACTGATTCTGAGAACGAATAAGTATTTATGGCAATTCTCCTATCCATAAAAGATTTGTATACTGAAATATACAGTTTTTCGATTTTTCTAGCAATAAATTCAAAGAGGTGATTTCAGCAGCTTTTGTAATGTATGGCGGTGTAACAAGACATCTCATTTTCACTATCAGTATAAATAGTTTCACTTTTTTTTATTTTAAACAACTAACAAACTTAAATGAACGAGATAAATATGACGCACAAATTTTGACGTTTCAAATCAATAACAAAATTACGCTTTGACACATTGTCATGACTTACTAATAACATAATATAGTTTGTAGGCACGTAGGTAAATGGTTTCAAAAACAATGTTGGAGATTGCCGCGTGTTGCTAATAGATGATGCTTTGGAAAAACTTACTAATGTAGTTTTTGAGTGTTTATTAAAGTATTTCTTCAGCATGTCCTATTTGAATGCTTTCTAGAAAACTTAGAGAGACAACACTTGACTTTTGGTTGCTACAATTTTGACATTTTAAATTTTTTGTAAAGTCACTAACGTGATTTCTTACAAACAACTGACTGTCCTCATTATTCACTAGTGAATAATGAAATCATTATTCACTTCAAGGAATAATGAGCACATTATTTAATAGTCGTGGACCAAATATATTACACAATAGTTTAATAGAGAAGATGGTATTTAGAATTAAATTCCCTTTTTGGGTCCTATATAACCGTAATCAAATCGTATACATAAAAACAAATAATTAGTACTTTTTAGATCACTCAAGACACAGTCTTGGGACTCTTATTTTTAATTCATGTGAACGATTTTTCATAAATTTTGAAACCAAATAAATCTATACTGTTTGAAGATGAATGACACTACTATATTATGTTCAGGTTTTTATATCGAAAAATAAATAGAACACTTTGCAAATAATGATAAACATGATCAAAACTAGTTTACATTAAATAATCTTAAACGCAACTAAGAGGAAATATAAAAACTTATTATATCCTCTAACAAAAATATAATTACGGGAGAACATGTAAAGCTATTACGTATTTACCTTAGTTAGTCATATTGAATACCTAAGTAAAAAGCTCGCAGGCACTGTTTTCCTTGCCAGGAAACTTAAAAGCATTTTCAATTGTTATGTATTAAGAAATACTTATTTATCTCCTTTTCATTTTAAACTGTGTTACGCAGTTATTTTATGGGAGAATTTCTATCACGCATAAAAATTTTCCAACAATAGAAAATCTGTAAGAATTATTGTTACAGTGCTAACATTATAGAACACTGCCAACCTCTATTTATTAAATTAGGCATTATGAATCTTCGTTCATTGTTTATACATATATTACAGTCTGAATTAAACCCATAACAGTTGCGAAGAGTTCTCCCAACTTACAATTATACAGTCATTTACCTCAACAACTCAATTAGTTACCTCTGGTATCTTTTAAATCAAAATTCAAGCAATTTATTTTAAAATATTGCCTTTACACTACTGATGAATATATAGATATTTCCTATACCTATATGTATAGTAATATGCATTTGGCCGCAGTGGAGAGTTCACAAGGACCCACTCACAAAAACCTAATACGCTATTGAATATTAATGCGTGCACACACAGAACCATTGTTCATTGCAGCCTGTGTTCTTAGGTCCTATGTACTTGCCGGATTTCTTAAATTATTTCATCTATTCTAATATCATCTTATTAGAGATTAACAATTATCAAATCTATTTTAATAATTTCTACCTGGACGTTGTTTAAATTACTAATTGAACTTCCGGAAATATCAGATGCTAGAGGCATGTCTGAGAACTCTTTTCTGTTGGTGCGACGTCACCAGCTACTATATATCTAAGTGGTGAACGTTACGCAACCTATTTCATGCATTAATTAAATATGGGTGGTTGTTTCCTAAAATTATTGGGTAGTCTCTGGTCTGCGATATTTATGCAAAAATAATAACGAGCATAATATTATATTGTAAACAACTATTGACACATTTCCACACAGAAAACCGGAAATTAATATACCATGATAAAGTGAATTTTATTTCATTTTAAAATGTTAATTCGTAAGCTACTTACTATATGATTCAAATGTATCCAGCCGTCACTATAAATGGAGGAGGAGAAAAATTTTAAAAAAAATTGTGGTCATTATGTGCCTATTGTAAACCACTCACTGAAATTTTAATAACTTAGGTTAAAACGTTACAAAAATTCTTTAATGTATACAAAAAAATGTACCCATTTTTAACGATACTCTAGTCACATTAAACAAGTGATCATTTTTCGGAAATCACTTAGTTTTATGTAAAGTTTTCTAGTTGTAATTTTTTCAATTCTCCGTTCTTGAGATATTCGCGGTTAAAGTGAGGGCTCAATACATTTGAATCGTAAAATACTTTTATCAGAAAACGTGTGACAAGACACAAAGAAGTTATATTTTTACACTAGCCAAATTTGAAGGTGACGTCACACTATATTTTCCTTTTTCCCAAATCTATATACTCCAATGTTTTTTTATTAAATAAAAATAACTTTGTTGATTATGTGTAAGAATTTTATATACACACTGTATGTGTGTACTTTTAGAAAAAATATTTTTGGACGTCCCTTTATCGTTTATCGTTTTTAAGTAAAAATCATGAGTTTGCGACTGAAATCCATTTAAAAAATCACATTTGCTAAAAATGAGTCGCCGCAAAAGGGATATTTGACAACTTTGTGTCCATGATATTTAGTAGCACCCAGTGGGCTCACACAAAATCCAAGATGGAAAATATCTTCCCCAAAATAACATAAAAAATTGAGAAAAGTCGCTTCACTTCACCATGTTTTGTCTGTTTTCTGCATTGGAACTGACGTCACCGCCTCGATTTGCTCAAAAATATAAAAAAATCCTTTAGACACTGTTTTTTGTGTTAAATAAAGATTCCAAAAATGCTTAAATGATATTTTATGCATGGGGTCTATTAGTAGATTTATAAGGGAAGGACATATTGAACATAACAATTAATTTGTTTTATTTGTTTAATATATAAAGAATGAATAAATAGAATATTCTTCTTAAGACTCTGTCTAAGTACGTACGTCACTTTCAGTTCTGTTGTGCGACACTGCTTTTCACATTGTATATCTAAGCCCTATTCGCTAAGAACAAAGGCACGTCTCTTGAAGGGAAATGTGCATAAACCTCACACCATGAATAATTCTTTGGGTCTTGAAAATGCATTTAAGTTGTCATTTTAGAACAAAGGTCTCTTGAGGGTTGGTTCTTTTCTTCTATGTCAAGATAAAAGCTTAAACTTTGCTTGTGTTTTTTATCTACCCGGAAACTTTTACAAGATTGTTAAATGCATTCGTGCAAAAAATTGCACTTAAAAATTGGTATTTGTAATATTTCTCTCAATATATCAGTGAGAAATATAATAGGTAATAGTTTAAGTTGGAAAAATGATCGTAGAGATTTAAAAGGTTAGTTATTATTTAAAATGCGTTTTTAAGATAGTTACCAAAAAAAGTGTAAATGCAAATACAAGCAATTTTCTCCATAATTTTATTTTATTTTATTTTATTTTACATACACATGCCCAACATAGTTTACATTCCATTTACAGTACCGGAAATATAGTACTAACATGATGTACGTACATATATGTATCAAAATTTTGATTTAGTTTACTATTAAAAATATCAATTTTGTTTTAATAATTCGATGACTACAGCACATAACACATAACGTATAATGAAAAAACATTAAAATATTTGTTTGCGCACTTGGTACATAAAATAAGGATGTGGATCTAGTTGGCCTAATGAGTGCTCTAAAATTATTTTTTTCCAATAATTGTGGACAATCTGTCATATTGTTTAAAAGTGCAATACTTTGCATGTCTCTACGATGTTTCAAAGAACTATATGTGAAACGACTTAGCAACAATAGCTGGCCATAACCAAGAGGGGGACACATATAGCCAATTTTAAATCATAGAACTTATAAAAACTTTCTTTTTTTGTATATCTTCAATATTATTATTATGGATATCGTATCATGGATCCCCAAATCACACATGCGTCTTCAAGCCTAGGTCATACCAGCGTGTTGTATGAAGTCTTTACAGTGTAGTCGTATTATGAAAATTACGGGAGTTGCGCTTTTTAAAGAATGACGATACAATATTATTTGTATGCTCCCTAAAAAAAGTTGGGAGTTGAAAGTAATACCTAGATCTTTAAAACTATCGCAGTGTTCCAGTGTAATATTATTAATATCATAATCGAATTGTAATTTGTTTAACTTCCTTGTAAATGAAATTATATTGCATTTGCTGATATTTAAAGAAAATCTATATTTGCTGCACTACTTATCAAGTATATTAAGTCTACACTCAGATATATTATCAATTTTATGGTAAATTTTCAAGTTATCAGCGTATAAGAAAAATGAATATTAGAGGTCATGTACGATATCATTTATGAATATAATAAATAACAACGGGTCCAATACCCAACCCTAAGGAATGCCTGATAGAGATATAAATTCCATAGATCTGTGTCCCTGATATTGTACAAATTGATTCCTGTTAAGAAGATAGGATTCAAAAAAATTAATTAATTCTAGGTTAAAGCCCAAGGAATATAATTTTTTTTAATAAAATACCATGGTCTATTCTGTCGAATGTTTTAAAAAAATTCATATAAATAACATTTACCGGTCCACCACCATACATAATTTCCGCTAAGTACTGTATTATGCAAAGTAAGTTCGTAGCTGTGGAACGTTGTGAGACACACCCGTGTTGATTAATATAAATTAATACAATACAAATACTTCGATGGACTTATGGACAAAGCGTGTTATGGAAGACATTTTGAAACCTTAACAAAATTATTTATAATTGTTACAGCGCAATAATTTTGTATATCACATTTATTACCTTTTTTTGTGAACTGAGCAAATTTTTCCACTTATCAGGAAATGTATTTGTTTGCAAACATAGGTTAAAAATGTGACGGAGTAACCTGCAATAAATTTCAGTTCAATTTTCTTAAAAGCACGCAGCCTGTTCAGTTACTATTTTAACTGTAAATGTTAGGTATATAAACTGAAATTGTTGATTTATAACAATTTTATTTAGTTTGATTTAAAGTGCATATCGCTACCACATTGCAATACTGCAACAACTCTTATTAGTAACATTTGGAGAAAATTTCAATTTAAGATTCTATGGTTGTAAATCATAATAATTTAAACATTTTTAATTGAAATTTAATGAATTATTTTTTGTTGAACACCCCTAGATTTGTCTGCCTAAGATCTTTTGCTTTATATTTTTAAAATTACTACTTTTAAAGTTTGATTGGTTGTTACTTTATAGAATTATATTATATAACAAGTTTTCTGAGAGAGTTACATTATGCAACCCCTATGGACCGGTTTTTCAATTGCGAGTTATCTCATAAGTAAGAGTTTAAGCGAAACGTAGCATATTTCAAAAGCAAGTTAACTTGAAACTCTGAGTTAAATCGAGATTAAAATAACTCTAGGATGAGTTAACTACACATTTCGGGTTAAAACTAACCTAAAATTATTTGTTGGATAATTAAATTAATTGTAATACTTTTTTAATAATCGAAACACGATGGAATATGAGGTAAACACTTACAGCAGTGATGAGGAAGCTAGAAGACCAAAAGTTATACAAAACAGGCCAAATCATTTTGAAGAATGGGGTTTTGTTTGCATGTTTTCGTTTATGTTTTCGTTTATATCTCAGTACGGTTGAAATATTATTAGAAGAAGTGCAAGAGATTATTTCGTATCCCACGAACAGGTATTTACTAATAATTATTACCTTGTGGTTCATAAATATTTACATGCAAAATTTTTTCTAGAAATGACTGTCTTTCACCACGAAACCAACTGTTATTAGATTTAAGATGTTATGCCACTTAATCTGGAGATTTTTGTGGTGTGCATAAATCCACAGCATACGAAGTTTAAGCCAAGCAATAGCAACTTTAAGGCCAAATTATGTAAAAATTAGCTCAGGTCCACCCATAAACGAAGAGCAGGAGAGAGATATCAACTTAGTTAACAATATTCCAGTTGATGATCTTACACAAGCTAATAAGGGTGCATTAAATAACAGAAGAAATAATTTAATATACAATTATTTTGTGAGAGTATAATTTTAACAGCGAAGCCCAAGCACTTTTGTTTAAAGGAGAAGGTTGTTGAATAACTAAAGCTAATATCTAAAAAAAAAAAACAAATTATTTCTTACTCAATAGCCCCTCTTTCGAATAAAAGTGTTGGGATGTCAAGTTTGGGCTAGCCTGTGCAACATGTTTAGGATAATTGTTTTACGTTTAATGTATTTTGACATTTCTTAGTTGTGAAATAAAAATAAAGTATCTCCATTTTTAAAAAAAATATATTATATCAAAAGAAATATAGACCTATTTATTTTATACAGTACTTTAGTTTTAATAATACATAATCAACACAAAATTACTCCTCAAAATAACAAACCTTTACAAAAAAATATTGTTTGGAAGTATATTTTCAAGGTTCATAAAATATCCTACAAGTTTATTTTTATTATTGTTTTTTTTTTTTGTAAATCTGTAGCCAAAATATTTAACATAAATTAAATATTAACCATGAACTTATAGAAAAAAAAATTAAATTTTGTCATGCTAAGGCAGGTTTCTTTAATGTCTGTGACGAATATCTGGACCAATTATATTCTATCTCATTTTGCTCTTCAATGTGAGGGTCATCTTAATCTGTGAAACAATGTGCCTATTTAGAACGATTAAAAAAGAAAAAAACAATAATTACATTCATATTGAATTATTATATTCTCTTTTACGTGGTCTACATATTTATTAACATTGCCGCTTTCCTCTCGGTTCACTTTTTCATGCTTCATTGTCTACTACAATTACAAATACATCTTTTTAATATAGATTTTAAAACAGAAAATCATAAAAGAATTATGTCTATAAGCTGCTATCAGACACAACTTATATTTCAGTATAACGCCATTATCAGTTATTCGACATTCCATCAATTTGATAACCGATTACCTCTTTTATTGTTTGATCGATATCATTAATATTGATGACTTTTCCCTGTCCACCTCCTGATAGAAACATATTTTGTTTATTTCAGGAATATTTTGTTTTGAAATTTTCTTTATGTTCTTGTATCTATCTTTCAAATATTTGTTGCTTCTGAAAACACTACGATTCGCATTAAATTTGTTTTCGATTTTTTTCCATGTATTTTCTTTTTCCTTCCAACTTACTACGTTACACTTCTTGCCTTCTATAATGTTTTTGTTTTCTTGGACCAAAACTACTAGTAGCTGGTCTTCTTCATGTATAAAATTGGAAGAACGTTTCTTGTCCGCATTAACTGAATAATAAATAATCTAATAGAAACTCCAAAAGTATTTAGGGCTTACCCATTTTAGAATAAAGGTTTCCAACGTTCTTTAGTTCTGCGTTCCCAATAAACACAATATAAATATTTCAAACACAGAACAACTATATTGATTTCAAAAGTAAGGTTAATTTATATTTTATTACCACAGAAATATAAAATTAGACTGAGATACTCGTGCAAAATCCCGAAAATGTAAATAAAATTCGTACTTTTCTTATACCACCTTAATAAATATTTCACACATCTGAAGCTAACTAACTCAAATGAAAAATGATAATGAAAAACGGTTGTAACATTAACTCAAACTTTACCTCGAGTTATGTTGCGATTAGAAGTTATTTAACTTGAACTTTAACTCAACATTGAAAACCGATCCTATGGGTATGATAACATAACTCAGATTTGTTTCTTTATTGAAATAGATACAACACGATATTCTGAATTTAATAGTGAACTTAACTTAAAAACATAATTTTTCTATACTAATCACGCATTCAGCCAATAATGATTAAAACTAAACTAAAAATAAGAACGTATCCTACTGATTTCTAAACTGCTGTTTTGCTTCGATGAATTGAATCCAATTTTGGAATGAAACAAAAGTCGAGGATTTATAATATTATTAAAGATATATCCAAATTATCTCCGACAAACAAGATGATTGATTTAGACCATGTTTACGAACCATATGTATCTAAATCATCCCAAATATAGACGAATGGGTAAGTTTTGTATTGTACAGCATAAACAGGTTTTTTCAATTAAACTTCTGTCAACTTTCAGTCGTTCATATATTTTATATCATTCTAACAAGGTCAAATAAGACTGATTGAAACGTATAACATAATCCAGTCAACCAAATCTTGTATCTATTATATAATCATTAGATAATACACGTTCCCCAGTAAGTAACAATTACGTTAATTGTAGAGTCCAGGTAGTGTACCACCTCTGACTAATGTCAGCATTAAAAACTCGTATTGTTATATGCTATCTTCGTAAATTTGTTACTTTACTGTTACCAAATATTTATAAAACTCAATCATAGCTGTTATAAATGTATTATAAGGTTTTGTAAATTAGTCCAATAACAGTTATGTCTATCGATGTTTTATTTTTATTTATATATAAAGTCGTTTATATTTATGTACGACGCAGTAATTTGTTTTAATTATGTGTACATGAAATGGGTCTGGTTTTACTTTGATTATGATTACGAAATATTATACAGCATTGAAAATTGTGAACATGCACGTTCGCCGGAGGAAGGGGTGAAATTATACTGACAGAGACATTTTGACTGTAAACTTACATAAAATATTTATACAAAACAAACGGGCACTTCGAAATATTAAAATTTTAATAATAATTTAGTAATTGGAAATAAAATTTGTTTTTTCTCCACAATTTCAAGGAACACAGTCGATGGTTAATTTTTCAAATTAAAAGGCGATTTTAGGAAAGCATGTAAGAAATATTTTAAAGATCTACTTTTCGTTATGAAAGTATACGCCAAGAAGCTCAGATCAAGAACATGGCGTAGCAGACGCTGTAGGTCTAGCACAGATTTAGTTATTTCCTAACCTAAATACTTTTAGCGAGGTAAGGCTGGTCAAAAATAAATCAAGTAAATTCAGAATTAATTATTAATTATTGTTATGCCCGAAATCGATATAATTTAGTAATAATTTATGATCTTTATTTAAATATAGGCAAATAGGAATATTTGCGTGTAAGAAAAAAATGAATTAGCAGCACTGCATTAATGTCATGTCATTAAAGTGCAAAAGGTGAATAAGTTTGTTTTTAAATATCTTTGGTGTTCTATGATATATATACAAAAAGTTTTGCTAAATAAATAATTCTTGTTAATAAACAAGGTATGTTAATGGGCAGTTTTAATAATAAATCGAGTTAAAGGTGCATATAGTCGAGTAGAATCTGAAATACCATACTACATTTTTTTAACACTATTACATAGTTCATCTCGTAAACCTACATGTATAAAGAAATCTGGTGCAACATAAGTCTTAACAACTGTTGGGGTATTCAGAAGGGTTTGAGCATCCTTAAGTAATCGCAGCCCAGGCAAGTTTGCCCTTAAAATTTGCTGCGGAATGATTTGGTAAATATTTATTTTTCCACATTCTTAACTCTTTCTGTAATGTACTTTTACATTTTAGGTTATTTTCAGCACTATATTTCATAATATATTTTGTAACAGATTTGTTAAGTACGGTTGTTTTATTTAAAGAAAACGGTATCTCGCTGTCTTCAAGTGGATTTAGTTCATTACAAACAGTGTGTAGAGAAGAATTATTTTAGCTGTGTCGCTGGAGTTTCCAGTAATACTACCACTGTCAACTATACATGAAATTGTTTTTTCTTTATTGACAAGGATAGCCTCAACTTGTTCAACAGCGTCAACAATTCTTTTGCGTTTTTGTCCATAAAATAAATCTAAGTATCTATTTCTAGGCACATTAAGTAAATTTAAATGAATTAAACAAATTTCAAATGTGCACAAAAACTAATAGCAGTTAAAGAAAGAAGAAACTGACAGAGTGCTCAAAAATATTGTGTTTTAGGTTAAGTTAATGGTCAAGTACAATATGCACATAAATGTATTATGTCCGAAAAACATGCATATAACATTTATCACTATTATATTTCACTATAAATTTTATAAAAAAAGGTATCTTATCCTTATGAAGTTATGATAAAACACCAGTATTTGCAGTACATCACAATTTTTATAAATTATACAAACTTATTACATTTTACGTAATATTAACAGAACATTAGTATGCGTCGAATATGAAACCCGTTACTTAGCACTGATAACATAAGTTAACATAAACATTATAAATTTGTGTTTCATGTGATTTATAAATTATTATTTTATCAATGTTACGTAAATAGTGTTTCACTTATATGATTCTTACGTTACAAAAGAAGAAACTTTACCACATAATGAATATGTTAAAAATAATGGGCATAAATACGAAAGTAGGACAACATTTTGTTATAAAAAAAAGTTCTTTTTTAAATCTGATCTAATTATATAACTACTACAAGTTGGATTGACTGAGAGCTTTAAAGGTGAAATTATTACATTCAAAATTGTCTACTATGTAATTCACAAATAAATTAAAAGAAATTGGGCCTGTGGGATTCCTGGTTTACCAAGAACTTCATTAGGCGTAACAGTAGAGTATAACATATATTACTTTCTGCCACTAAGATACAAGCTGAAAAATGCAAAAGATCGTCAGAGAAATTAATGGGGATTTTGAATATGTTAAAAAAGACACTTCACACAGTATAATGCAAAAAAGAATCATTTGTGTTGCAATTTTGCCCAGGTCATAATTTATTTTTACTGCACTAAAACCGAATGTATTAAGCTTTTCTAATAGTGTATATAATGATTTAACTCATCGGAGGCCTTGGATAAAACAATATAAATGACATCTATTTGTGATGGAGTTTGACATAAATTCTGTAATCTGAAATAAATTACTAACTGTTGAGTGACCTTTAATGTTGTCTTGGTAGAAAATGTAATAGTGTAAAATGATCTTAATGACTTTAGCAAATTTGTTTATTATACCAGTTGAACGGTAAATTACTAACTTTAGATCTATCCTCTTTCTTAAATACTGGGATACTTTTGGACGATTTCTACCGTGATAGAAACTTGTAAGTTAATTTAGGTTTAATTCGTTTTAGGGTACTTAATATTTCAGTTTCTGTGAAACAAGTTAAGTTTAAATTCAAGCCACTTGTGACATAATAATTAGAATCAGCCTGGTGGCTCCCAGGCAGTGAATAAAACTGCTGAAAAAAATCAGCAAAACCATTTAATAAGTTGAAGATTAGACAGATACTTATTGTTATAATTCTTGGTTTTATATGTGTATAATTTCATCTATGCTTAACAAAGCGTCAAAAAGTAGAAGGGTCTGAATTTATATTATCTTTAGTATATTTACTATAGTTGTTATACGAGTTATTTGAATCGAGTTTAATTTTACGCAAGCTTGGGCTACATTAATTTGCACGGATCTGCTCCGGAACGGTATGTACACACAGTAACAGAATTCCGGAAGCCGATAGTTGAACGTGAATTCTTTCGTAGAAGAGCATAGAAAAAAATGTTTTAGTTTAAATAGTTTAGTGTTTTATTCAGTCGATTTCGTTTATATGTGGACCAATTTGCATTCCATCGGAAATATGCTGATGGGATGCTCCTAGAGGTTTCCGCAACGACTATCCGCCTCACGTCCGGTACCGACCGGTCAAATGTGGGTTTACACATTTATTGTTTTATTCCTTCGGTAAATTTCTTTTCCGTCTTTGCCGATTCCGGTCAGAGCAGTGTGGCCCAAGGTTTAATTTTATAAATTCATCCTTATAAGATAAATCACTTGTTTTTTATATTTCTCCATACTTTATTTATGTATTCCTTTAAAAACATTTATTAATGGATAACCAATCCACAGAGGCATGGACGCCGTTAGATAAATTTTCATGGAAGGGAAAGATTTTTTTTATAAAATGATCCGTTTCATTAAATTCAAAGAAAAACTTCACACGTATATAATACATATATTATAAATATATGTACCTGAATCATATATATTTTCGTACAAATAACCAAAAAGAAGTAAGACACAAAAACAGCAAAAACGTATTTATTTTTGCGAAACCAAAAAATATAATAACAAAAATTAATCAAAACATTTTATATCAAGCACATAATCCATAGCCAGCGCTTATGCACAGTGAATTTATTCGCAGAGATGTTTCGATTTTATGAACACTAACAAAATTGTGTCCAATTTTGGGTAACAGATGCTGTGTCAATATTGGCAGTGTTATTTAAGAATTCCTAGTCTGTTTGAGTATAGGAAAATTATCTCTATTAAAATTAAGTTTATAGTTAGAATTACACTTTTTTTATGACTTCATAATCTTTGATAATGCTAAAAAATTAAATTAGTGCAAGTTGGTAATGTAGGTCTTTTTTTATCAGTAAAAATAGTGCGGCACTAGCCAATAATGTTGTAAATGGCCATTTCGTATAGAAAATAATTCACTTAGCAATAATATGTTGGTTTAATCTGGTTATATGTCGAATTATATTATTTTAGAAGGAAGCTACTTTCGCCTACAAATTCGCTCTGCTGCGTTTTAGATCATTTAGATAGTTCTCACAACCCACTTTAATGTAATGGTCCTATCCTTCACGCTGTGTTATAATAAAAGAGACGGAAAAGGTGATTTGTTGGGTCTGACTAGTATGCCAATTTATATGTTGAAGAAAAATGATCTCATTATACAAACAACATAAAGCATTTTTAAAATTAATAAAATGTTATTTGCCTAATATTTCTTGTCTCGAAATTTTCCTCGAAAAATAAATCTCATTTAAGGGTAAAAGTTTTAATAACCTATCATCATACCTACCATTTTATTTATAAATCTTAGTGTCATCAATCGTAGATTTTTTAAATATTTTCACACGCGTAGATGACTAGATGGGAGTTTAGCGTGTTAGTCCAACCCTAAACAATGGGCTTGTACATCTGATATGGCCTCATAACAATCTTAATCAAAAGAAATATTTCTTCCGACACCCTAACTTAAAATAGACATTTCATGTAAACAGACGTAGTAGTCAAAAACATATTTATAGGTTATAAAATGAATTTTTTCTAGTGGACAAACTGTAAAGAGTATATTATTTCTATCGCTCGATGTCCGCTAGACGTTTAATGTACGTTAATGTTAATATGTGGAACAAACACAATTTATTTGAGTTCAATGATATGAAATGGATTTCAGTACAACATGAGCGTAACTTTTGTACTTTTAGAGTCCTTACTTATATGAAAGTCCAGAATATTCCTGATCCGGCTTAAGATACTATCTTAAAAAATGGCTGAAAGAGGTTCTTTACAAAACATAACATACATAAACACCACATTAATTCTTTAATTCTTCATGAAAGGTCTAAATCTCAGATCGTATTAGTCAGCTTTTCGTGATTTTTTGTTTATCAATGCTTATACTATGCCACAGAAAAAAGTATTTCTATAATTTCTGCCTATAATGAAAAATAACTATTTTTTTGAGTGTGAAATATTATGAATATATTTATGATTATTTCTTTCATATGTCAATTTGTAATTTTTAACAAATCATAATTTTAAATTCCGTAGTAACGAAAAATATCAGTGCCTATTTGAATTCCACGTGGTAACGGGAAATACCAGCGACTATTTGACCACAAGCTCAAATAGTCGCTGATATTTACTTTAGATCGTTATGTCAGGTAGGCGTACTGTTGTCATACAAATATTTTCAAACGTCACATTTATTGAATAGTTTCAAAATGAATCGATTAAATAAACATATTGCTTATATAGCTGTTTTTCATGCCCACTGAAAAGTAATTTACACATTTCTAATTATTATTAGCATTCAAGAAATAATATAAAAAATATAACTCGACCTTGATCATCTAGCGGTCATTATATTGATAAAATTTTTCTCAACTGTTCTCCAATTTGGCTTAAGGCTGACTAAAGCCCTCGAGCTAAAGCTCTTGGTCAGATTATTAATTCCAAATATGGTGTCACACTATCAAAAAATTGATGACAATATAATAGCCAACTATTTATCAAGGTCTTGTTATATTACCCTTGATTATTTATTTATGATTACCAGAATATTCCCTTTGCAAATCTTCTAGTTCCAAATAAAAGTGAGGCAACATTAATTTGTGATTATGTTTACGGCAATTTTAAATTTCTAAGATGAGGCGAAAATATTTTTTCTCGCCAACAGTGTATAAGTTTTCAACTCAAATTTTTGTCGAAGAAAATACTGTAGAACTTCGATTTTTTTACATTCATTCAAAACCATTGAAGAGCTTAGAGTGTACGAGCCTAAGAATGGTCAGGTATTCCCCTTTTGAGTAAAAACATGGTTTTAAACACACATGGAGTGAGTTAAAATAAAGACATTTAGGGACAGACCCATCTCGAAAGCCCGCCCCCTACTCAAAAGGGTTGCGCGCATAGTTGTACATTCTACTTTTTTTTAACGAAAACGATAAGAGATAAAAACTTGCAGTTTACGCCAATCGAAAGAAAATAAAATTCTACATCCCACACATATTTTTTAGCTGATCAAACATCGTAATTTTTTCTCCCACTACAAAAAATATGAGAGGAGGCTGCTCTGTAATTTCGCATTTTTGCTTATTACTTCTAAACGACCTATTAAATAAAAATTTACCAGGAGTAGAAAATTAAAGCTTATAACTTTTTCTATTGATTGATATAAAGTTAACAACATTTGTTTAAATAATGGATACAGTGGCGTGGACGTATATAGTTACGTTCAAAGTGAAAATATACATAATCACCAGACATTATGAATAATCATTGGCAACGTTGAAAAAAGTAATAAATTTATGAATTGTAATAAGATTTTATCACATTCACCGATGAGTTTGCATAATTTCCAAGCACTGTTGGGAAATATGATAATAAGTTTTCTTCACTTTTACTGGCAATTATAAAAAATTCCCATGCTCCTGTAGAGAATGTGATAAATCAGAATAAGTATGTTAGACACAATATGCGAATTTGGTTAATACCCGAAAAAATACTCAGAACTGGTAATAAGCAAATAAAATGTCCAATACCCGACATATCTATTTTTAACTAGTATTGCACATCATAATATGCGCAAAACTAGTTCTGAGAATTTTGACTATATAATTACTAGTTGTAGAAGCCACAAACATCATAAGATAAAATAGGTAGCTCATAAACGTAACAAAATTTTATTAGTTTACAACATTTAAATTATTGATTTCACTGTGTTCCTTGATCTACGAAAACCATAATTTATGTCATTCCTCTTAATTTTCCTTGCCATAAAATGACCTTTAAAATGTCATTATTGCCTTTCATTTTCTTTACCCATCACTTCATTTTCGATCACTGATCTTGAACTGTGACCTTCATAACATTCAAAATTACAAAAATGAGACATTTTAGGGCAAGGAAAATTAGTTACATCACAAAATGTAACGGGCTCGGCACCGTGTAATGAAACATGTTACATTAATTATCCAATACTTGTTGGAGACTATGCGAAAAAACTGGTTAAATTAAATAATATTTAAGAATCTATCACATTGTCCAACTAGCATTGGAGATTTTTCATAATGACCGGAGAAAGAAATAAAAACAATATTATTTCCCAAATTAACCGAAATTATTGGGAATTATGCATATTCTCCGGTGAAAAAGTTCAAGGTCTTGTAGTTTTAGGCAGGGTGAACAAATATGGAGTGGATTTGCTTGAACTACCGGTATAATATGACGCTTAGAGGGTGGTAGAAACTACCCCTAAGCTCTAATGATACACATGGATGTTATTGAAATTCGGAAAGAATCAAATACTTTTATCTCATTGTGCCAAACATTTAAGACCACTAGATGATCTTCCTAATAATATTGAAAATCATCCCTAGGAGGGGGGGGGGAACTATAATAATAGAAATAGCTTGCTGTGGATTGAATGCATATTCTCTTCTCTAGACTATAAAATATTTACCATTTTTCACACTTCGTTAGGAGTCATTACATTATTACTATAGTTTTACTCCATTTCAAGGGATGTTTTTTGGCAAAAAAAATTGACACGATAAATCTTTTTCTTAACTACGGATTCGAATTCAGCGTCGAAAAATACATTAGATCCATGTATTTTGGTCATTACATTATTTCTATAGTTTTACCCCATTTCAAGGGATTTTTTTGGCAAAAAAAATACTGACACGTTAAATCGTTTCTTTAACTACGGATTCGAATTCAACGTCGAAAAATACATTAGATCCATGTATTTTGGTCATCACATTATTAGTATAGTTGTACCCCATTTCAAAGAAGAAGAAAGACATGTATAGGACATACAATTTTATTTTCGTTCTAATGGTCTAAGCCACAAGTCTCTATCTGTTACCGTTTTTGGGAAAAGTAATAAAATATACAACTGTGTGTGGTCACCCATTTGAGTAAGGGGTTTTCGAGGTGTGTCTTCCCATAAATCTTTTTATTTTGATTTGCTTCATGAGTTTAAAAGGATTTGCTTTTATTCAGAAGTGGAAGTATCAAACATCGTGGGACCTTAACTATGAAGAAATAGAAACTGAAAATTAATTAAGTTAATGGTTTTTTAGTTCTAGTCCTTTTTGTGGAGTGTGTTGCAACTATCTATTCAATATGGAGAGTTTATTTGTGTCATTTTTCATCAAAAATTCAAAGAGACAATTTTTTTGTATAGTGTCATAAATTTAATATAAAAAAAGAAATTTCACATCTATAAAGCAGTTTTCGAGTAACAGACGTTGTAGTGTATGTGTATGTTAGCCAGTTTTTTTCAACATTGCGGCAGAAGTCCGCCAAAGACATATGTACTTTTCTTTACTCAATACTCTCAAAGCCCTTTCATTCTTATCGGAACTCATCGGGAGTTCAAAAAACACGAGCATAATTATGAAAGAACTTTGTACAATAGTATAGGAATTTTTCGTTTTTGTATTGTAACTGGAGAGAATCATTTCTTAAATGATAATTTTCTTTTTGGTAAGTTAAATTTTTTTTAGTATTAATATTTATTTGCTTCTAATTCTACTAGTATGAATAGTATTGTTTAATACAATATCTTAGTTTCTGCGATAAAATGTATTTGAAGTGTGGTATTTAATTTCTTGTCTACCTAAAATTTTATACTAGCTTATTCAGTTAAAAATGACTGTGTAAAATATGGGAAACTTTAGGTAGTTTATTAAGTTTGAAAGGATGCTTACGTGATACTCAAATAATTATTTAATTTTTTTCTATATAATATGAAGCAAATAGAATGATATTATGTATATTATTAAATGTAATAATAAGCCAACTTTCATATAATTCCCTCTTATATGTTTTTTATCACTACTACTTTTATAAATGATTAAGTATATTTATTTAAAGAATAAATTACATAAAGGAAGTTATTAAAACTTGTACAACTTTTATGTTGTATTCATTACTGTACATATTCAGTCTAAACACATGAGCTATAATTAGTTGCTATAAAAGTATTTATAGAAATATGGGTTAGTCTATGAAAAGAAATCTTGGATATTTTAATTTCCAGTAATAAAAATTAAAGTTTTTCCGACGAGTAACGAGTAAAATACGGGTACCAATAGTAATTTCTTATGCTCTTACGAAAATATTTTTAAAAAAGTGTATTTTTTTAATACCAAGCTTATGATGAAAGCGATCATAGCAATGAATATAATCAGTTTTTTTCGTCTCCCTCAAAATGCCTAAAAACATCATAAAACTTAGAATTTTAAGTTAGGTGTCTATAGAATTCATTAATACAAAAGCAGTATTGAACGAAAAAAATAAAAAAATTCTATACCTCCGTACTTAACGTGATGACAAATAAAATAGCATAAATTTCAAGCCCCCTGCAGCCGTAAAACGAAATCTGTATTGTTAGATAAAAATAAAGTGGTTGGAATATTGGAAAGGGCTGCAAAGTTTTTTCGTTTGGTAAGCTTTTTTATGCTTAATGAAAACATTATATTTTCATGTAAATCAGAATTTTACTGGCAAATTATTCTGGTACAGATATCATGTTTCCACTTTTATACTTTTCATCTGTACAATAAAAACTCATTTGAGCAATACGTATACTATATGGGAATAGTTCTGTTTTAATTATCTTTGTTACACTTGTGGATGATTATGATTAGTCAGATGAAATGTTTGACACTGTTGATGCATTTGCTTTAAAACATGAGATTTTTACGCAAATAAAAATCTTGTTTTTCGGTTTATAACACTTTGATTCATAAAACAAACACAGTTTTATGGAATCAAATCTAGCAGGAGTTTTAATTTAACCAAAAAATTTGGTATCTTGCATTGTTCAAAAAATGCAAATTTGTGCTGTCCTAACAATTAGCTTGGTTCTTATAACTGCGAAGCGGTATAATTATATTTGGCTGGAATATCTTGCTTAATTCCTGTGTCCAACATATCACTGACGTAATTTTTCACGAAACACCAAAACACTATATACTGCATTCGACGCGCGTTTGCCAACTAAGTTGGCATCATCTGGAGATGTTTAAAACTAACCTTATGCTAGCAATGTATTCTATTTACACCTAAATTATTGTCACGGTTCACCGTAAACCATGACCCACTAATCAATAAAGCGGGCTATTTGGGATTGGCCCTCTGTCACTATTCATACTATTTTTACACTTTTTGATTTCCAAGCTTTCAAATGCATCTATTTAATCTAAAATTGCTAATATCTATTTTATGGTTATTCCCAAACGCATGTTAGGCAACACTAGATTTCTCTGTTCTACCATATTTGAGATGGACCATATGCTCTTTGAATTTAGTGGATTGATCCTCTAGTTTGTCCGACATACTTTTGATTACAGTCCTTACAGTTAATTTCGTAAATCCCCGACTTTTCGTTTGTTTCAATTTTGTCTTTTGGATGTTAATTTTCTTACCAAGAACGAGGTGCTTAATACTAATAAGCAATTTGTAGTTAACAAAAGAGATCAGATACTATTTGTTTGGTCTCCTGTTTATCTCTAAAAGTTTCTTAGTTCTTGATTTTAAAGGGTATTTTATAAACGCCGTCGAATGAACTAATCCTGGTAACTCTTGTCAATACTGGAGAGTTTTCCTTCCAGCCCAGGTTGAGATAGCCATCTTAGCAGTACTTGAAGATATGCCAAGTATCGGTTCTGGTCCGATGAATCGTGATCCTGTTCCTTCTCTGGCCAAGGAGTCGGCTATTTCGTTACCTTTCATACCAGAGTGGCCGGGTATCCAGATCAGTCACTTTATTGTTTTTGCTCAAATGTTTTAGAGCCTTCTGACAGTTCCATGCCGTTTTGGAGTTACAGCGGTAGGAGCCAAGAGCTTTTATAGCTGCTTGGCTATCTGAAAAAATTTTTTATTGATCTGCGTGTAAGATGCATATATTCCAGCCTTCGCACACACAGTTCACTGGCATGAACCTCGGCCTGAAAAATAGTTGCATTAGTACCTAGGCTTGAGGATAACCTCACCCTTGGCCTGTACCTATGTACTCCGGCTTCCGTTCCCTGGGGAGTTTTGGAGCCATCTGTAAACCAGCAACTTTCTGCCCTCAGTAGGTCGGTTTTATTCCGATCCCACTCATCTCTTTTCGGAAAAAGGATATTGAAGGTCAGCCCGTAGTTGGTCATGGTAGGCATAGTATCCGAGGATATTCCCAGGATGCTGTGACTCTCTATGTCATCCAGCAACCTGTTTCGCTTCATGATACTAGTCTGCGGCATATTAATGGCCGCTTGTTGCAGTCTATATGTTGCCCACCGTCCTCTCTCTCCGAATATATATGAAGAGGGGGGGTAAATCCAGGAGGATTTCCATTGCAGCTGACGGTGTGGTGCTAATTGCCTCCATTACGGTCGAGCATGCTAATCTCTGTAATCCACAGAGTTTGGCTTTGGCCGTCCGTTGTAATCCTTTCGGCCACCAAACGATGGATCCGTATGTTATCATTGGTCTGATGACCGTGACATACATCCAGTAAATTTGTTTGGGACCCATGCCCCAGGATTTACCACAAATACGACGACATATCCATAAGGACAGTTTTGCTTTGTGGATTATCTTTTCCAGATGGGAGTTCCAATTAAGTGATTTATCCAGAGTGATTCCTAGATATTTCACCTCCTCCGCAAATGGAATAGTTTCACCCATTAAGGAGGGCGGTCTTAAGTCCTCCAGCTTCCTTTTCCATTTGAATGGTACTATTACTGTTTTTTGAGGGTTCACAGACATCTGTTCCCTGTCACACCAGTTATCCACTGCAGTCAGTGTATCTTGAAGAGTATTAGATATTACTCCTTCATAGTTTCCTCTGACTAGTATGACTAGATTATCTGCATATGCTAGAACCTCAACCTCCCACAGTGTGAGAATAGCCAGTAAGTCGTCCACAAGAAGTGACTACAAAAGGGGGAAAGAACCCCACCCTGCGGGCATCCTCTTGTGGCTCTAAAGCAGACTATTTCTCCCTGTAGAGACGTCGTTATAGTTCTGTTTAATAGCATAGCACGAATTCAATCTCATATAGTCGGTTCAAAATTAGGTATAACTCAACATCTTGTGCTATTTAAAATCCTCGAAAGGGTTGATCTCTAGGGGAGGGTTTTTTAATTTTTTTTTTGTAGTATTGTTACGTTAATAATTAATGTTTTATTTGGTTCTTCCCAGTCCAATAAACCATAATATACTAGAAATTATATTTATGCATATTATACATATTTTATTAATTTTAAGGATAATATATTTTTTAATATATAAAAGCGGTAAATAATAATTCTTCATATTTTTTGCACAAACTGGAAATATGTATATCCCAACGAAGTTGGTAGTCAATCTATACTTCCAAATATTTCGCATGATTTGATTTTTCTATTTTCTCACAGGAACATATTTTCTCATTCGTACAATTATTTTGGTGAATTATTAGGTAAGTAATGTTAGGTAGATTTTTTTTTACAGGATGTTTTAAATTTATACATTTAGATTTACTATAGTTTAGTTTTAGAAACTTAACTGTCAAACCAATTAGGTTAGTTTTTCGAGATATTTTTCTGCATTATATTTTACTTCTTGCCAAATAGCTGCTTCACATAAACAAGTGTGTCATTAGCATACTATATAATTGTACTATCATTATTGTGGACTATTTACCATACAAGATAAAAAGGGATGATCCAAATACCTTGAGGAGTGTCTGTTTCTACAATTAAGGGATTACTTTTTTCATTTTTTCGTTTCCACGATTTGTTGTATATTTGCAAGGTAACTTGTAAAAATATTCAGAATAATACCCCGAAAGCCATATTTATAGTATCAAATGCCTTTGCAACATCGAGCAAAATTTCAATGGAATGCCGAGATTTGTCCAAGTTTCGATTTTTTTTTTGTACTATTGTAGAAATAGCATCCTTGGTAGATAAATTACTACGGAAACCATACTGACAGGGTGACAACATATTGTAATTTTTTATAAAATCTTCTATTCTACATTTAATAATTTTCTCAAATATTTCACCTACATTTAATATTAATGATATTGGACGGTAATTTTCTATATTTGTATCAATATAGAAAATTACCATCCAATATCATTAATATCAAATGTAGGTAAAATATTTGAAAAAATTATTAAATGTAGAATGAAAAATTTACAGAAGATTTACCATATTTACAGAGAGATTTAACTCTGACAATTTTTAAGATATCTGGAAACATGCCTTGTTGTGTTGTAAACTAGTGTTAATAAACTTTGTTAGTAACCTGCATTGAAATTAGATATTTTGTTCAGTGTTTCTGCAGTGATTTCATCAAAACCAGAAGCTTTGTTAAGTTTTATACTATTAATATGTTGTAGTACTTAATTTTCTTTCCCGGTTTCTAGAAACATCGTTTTTTGTAGTTCATGTTCTTGTATTAATTCTAATTCATTATGCGGTGGGATTATGTCTGTTATTTTACCACGAATTTTTATGTAATGTTTGTTAAAGTTTTGTACGACTTGTTTTTATCCTAAATTACTTCATTATTATTATTTATAATATTTGTTATACTTACGTTTGTCCTTGATATCTGTTGATCGCTTTCTTTGTTACTTTCCATGTTTTATTTAGGTTACCAGCATTATTTTCGACTTTTTTTTGTTTTTACAGTATTTCTACATATCTTGTAAGCATTTTTGAGATTTAAATCATTGGTATTTTTTTATGTTGGTTTATGCATACAGTTTTTTTGTTTTTATTGATGAAAGAGGATATGAAATTTTTATGGCAAAAATCGATCTACCTGAGGATTGTTTCCAAAAAATGTGTTATCGAGATCAGAATTTATTTCATCATAAGTTTATATACTGTAGTGCAGCAAAAGCATATTAGGATCGACAGATTGGATCATATTATTGCGAAGATAATTATTTGAAAATTCTTATTCCGAATAGGGATTTGATTAATGATGTCGATCTAACCGCTTAGTTAGACAAACTCATTTCAAAAAAACCTTTATGGAACGTTCTCCGCCGATGCATTATTACTGTTTGCATTCATATCTCAATTTACTTCTGAAATTTTTACAGAAGTGAAAATATAATACTAAATAAAAAGTATTAGACTGAAAAAATAGAATGAAACTGTATGAATAATTAAACCCCTTACCTTGAATCCTGTTTTCCAATAATTTCAATTAAACATTGAAAGCTCCACGTTGACCGTAGAACATTCAGCCGCTTACAATTCAGTTCGAAAATCAAATTTAAAATATATCATTACAGAAAACCGATATAGCATTAAATTGACAGACCTTTTATATTATAATGCTTAAAACATAAATAACATTATGAAAAATCAATCGTTGTCACTTTATATCACAATGGTATTAGTATTAAGTTTAATAATTTTGAGTAAACGAACAAATCTTGTTAAAACTTGAGGAAACTGGGAAATATGGAAAAGTTAATAACTGGGAGCAGATGATTTAATGTTTTCTCGTGATTAACTTTGCGCAATTAATAATGTTAATGTAATTACTAGAAATCTTATAAAATCATCAGCTCCAACTAATTAAATATGTTTTTTATATCACATTATTAGAGTTGCCCAACGGCGGCCGTTTTCAGTAGCACCTTCTGTATATTCTCAATAATGATGCATTTATGTTTCCGTAGATAACAAACAATTAAGATAACTACATATTACCTACAGGTACTGCGTAACTTTTACATATGTAGAGAACTATCGCTGAGATTGCACACCAGAGAACATTTACATGAGTAACACCGTTTCTATGTTTTCTGCTGTAAAACGTCTCCTTCGTGAGGCTAACAAACTCGTGTAAATCTAAAATGATCTTTCAATATCTACTGAAGTAGTATTTGCCAACTTGAAACTTTCCAGATCACTTGAAGGATGTATCTTATTGATGTACCGATTGATAAAACGTAACTATATCCCACATTTGTTTTTAAAATGGCATTATACCGCTTACTCACTCGCATACCGGGGGCGTTTTTCAGAAATATTAATCATTTTGTACATTATCAATGAGATTTAAAGACGTTTAATGTCAATGAAGGATTTACTAATCGTCAAATACTGTCCACGTAGGTATAGAAATATTTACTATACTTAATATTTACTATACTTAACACAATGTTAAAAAAATTGAAAAAAATTCCATCATTTTTATATACATTTTACTATTATTATTACCCTCATTTTTCTTTTTTTTAAAAATTGTGTAAAAAAAAATATATTTATATCGACTGGAATAGTTAAATTAATTTATTATATTTATCTAAAAATGTGTACCAAAATTATATTATTAGGCACTAATTTCATATAATTATATAAAAGCATTCTTAATATCTACAGTCTACACACTTCTATTGTTATAAACTTGTTGCCTGAAGATGAGAAAAAACCATGATTCACGGAATTGGTAGCACTAAAATATAATTTTGTGAGAATAAGACTTTTTTTTCATTTCAATATAAATAATTCGCATAGAATTAACCATTTACTGTTACATAAATGTAAAGTCACATAGAAATGTGGCATATAGAAATTCGTTTTTTTTTTCATTTCGTAGGTGTTTTGCACATTTTATATGTCTTTTCCACTGGGAAATATGAGTCGACACCAGCTTTATATTGCATACAAAACACCGGACCAATGTACCATCACACATAGGCGCCGACTGCTCGTGTGCTACGGGGCTGGATCACCCGGCCAGAACTTTCGTCAGGGCGGAGCCCCTGGCCAGGGGCCAATATTATTGTATTTGTTTTTTGCCCCCAAACTAACATAAGTTCAGCGCAGACTAGTCATCATGTTTATGAGTTATCTATTCTGCGCGTAGTTTAGATTAGAGGTGAGTCGACTCTTGACACGTAGAGGGTTGAACGAGTCGATTCCGCTCGGTAGTCGGCGAACTAAAATCGGTACTCGAACGCTAATTTTTGTTTTGCAATGGAATGGATATTATATTTATGCACGTCGGAGTCGACCAGCTCTTTTACCGTGTGAGGCGAGTAGCTGTGCTGGCCATAGTTGTACAGTAGTACTTCTTTGCATCTTGCGTGTGAATTCTGGAACCGTTTATATTCTTTTTGAGTCAGCTCAGTGAGTGAACCCTTCAGTGATAGTCAGAGAATTCTTTTTGAGTTAGCTCAGTGGGGGAACTCTTCAATGAGAGTCAGAGTCGCAAAGTTGACTCATTAAATAGAGTCACTTTGCCCATCTCTACCTTGGATCAGTTTTTTTAGCCGCTTGTGTTCATTTATTCTTTATTTTATTTATTTTTAATGCAAATACATGTTCGGGAAGATTAAAAAACATATACATATATTATTCGCCTGGTATATTATATTTGTTATTTACTCTTCCTGAACATGTATTTGTACTAGAAATAAATAGAATGAAGAATAATTGTGGCGTTCGGGTGTAAATGCTGTTAAGTGACAATATAGTAAATTTGAAATAAAACCAGTTAATGTTTTCATAATTATTTAAAATAGAGGATATTAAAAGAGTACAAATGTACTGCAATAAAGTTTTTATACTTAACTAAATATTTCAAGAAATATGAAAAAAAAAATCAATATTTTTGAATGTGATAATAATCGAAAATCAAGTGTAAAAAGGAGCCTTTGGCTTAGGATCATTCTCCCAGAATGAGTGCTACTTTTCATTTTAAAGAGTTTTTCAGAAAAGATTTCGACCATGGCGCATTATGTCGTCTCTGTCGGTGAGCACCCGGTCAAAATTTCAAAAATCGGCGCCTATGCCGTCACATATTAAGTCATAAAATTTCTCTATATGCTTACAGATATAAGTTTCAAAGCGTAAAGGTCTTCGTGAACCCGACATCGTTGTATTTAATACATACACGCGATGCGTACATAACCAGTTCGCTCGTTGAACTAATCACTCGATTATCTCTCTGAGATACTACTATGTAAATAACAAGTCGAAGTTTTCTACACCTATGATTGGCCTCAAGTGAGCACCTCTAATGAGTGCGTCCATAAGTATTGCAGAAATTCGTTTTCAGCTAGAATAATTATATTAGAAACATCTAGTTTCTTTGGAATGCTAACTAATTAGATGTAATTTTCACATGTTTAGAAAAAATAGGTAATCACTTGTGTATCACATTCGTAAATTCAACTGTTGATTAAACCTCGGACGTAAGAAATAACAGGGTAGGAAATGTTTAAGAAATAACAGGGTAGGAAATGTTTTAGTATGCATTTTAAAACCAAAACAACCATCGACGTCGTATTTAATCGCTAGTAAAAATTAGAAAATACCAATTCTGAAGCCGTATAACAGCTGGTAATAAAAAGTTTTGAAGCGCAGCGAAGGCATTTAAATGAGAGTACTACAGATGATATATTAATGATGCAGGTATTTGCTCTGGCCTATACTGAACCGTTGATTTGGATGAAATAAAAAGTAAATGCAGTTAATTATTTCTAACCCTCTATTTATTTTAAATCTTTAAGGTAACGACACTGAAATTAATCCCATTGTGCCAACTCTATTAATTATATTAATTGAAAATGAATTTATGCAATATTTTATGGGCACACGGTATAAAAATGCTTTATTAAGAAAAAGTTGTTGACAAAATTGTATAATAATTTACTTGTAGTCCATATTAATATTAAAAATAATATAGTTTGTCGTGTATATTGTTAGCAGCAATATAGAGTTAAACTGTGTTGTAATTCTTAATACCCTGCCAAATCTAGGCTTTGTAAACAGATTTCAGGGGGAGCAAGCAGAAAAGATTAACTTTGGAGAAGTTAAGTGGAACCCTCACATCTCTCGTTTTCTTGAACAAACATTTCATTGTCCCTTCTCACTTTTAAAGCTTTGTATATTTTAACTGTTACAAAATAACAAAACTTTAAATTCCCATTAGTGCAGCTTGAATATATGATTTTCCCATTTGGGGATTTTTGTAACAAAGTAGTCAGTTTTAAGTTGTTTTGGGAGTTGCACTGCGCATAGATTGAATTTTAATTTTTAAATAATTTGAAGTTTTGCTAATAATACTGCAGTTTAAACCGTGAATATTGTAGATATACCGAGTATCAACGGAATCATTAGACAAGTCATAGTTTCTAGAGTTTTTAAGATGTAAGTCTTAAACATGGCAGGGGTAATATATACCAAAACGGTCAATTTATCGTTATTTGACACTTTTCCATCACTTCTGATTTCCTCTGAAATGACCCCAATTTTGAAATTTTAAATAGAACACCCTGTATATTCTTACATTTTTTGATTCCGGCGATGATTTTAAGTAAGACTGCATAGTTTTAAAAAAATGGTTGAGATTACCTAATTTTTTAGAGCTATTTTTATTTTTGCATCTAGAGTACAACGAATTCATTCCAATCAATTAAATGGACTAACACGGTAAGAGAAAAATGTAAACGTGAGATTTTTCAAATTGGTTTAGTAGCTACCACCAGTCAAAATTTCCGAAATCACTAATTTGTAATTATGCCAACTTTTTCAAATGGCAACATCTTTTAGACACCCAGCAGTTAAATACTAATTTTAACGACAAATCTATTGATACCTTCAAATCGAAAATCGTTTTGATATTAACCCAAATACACAAGTAGTTCTTTGGTGTATAATAATTAAAATATCGAGAAAATACGCTTATCAAGTAAGTCGGCCGTGGAAATTGAATAAAACTAGATTCAAAACATTCATTTTTTCAACAAAACAACGCTACAAATAAAAAAAGCGTGCTGTCCGAAATGATTTATTTTAACAATAAAAAAACATATTAAAAGATTAATTAAATGGTAGTAAATGTTCAAAGTGCATCCCCCCTTTCTCTTGACATTTTTTGGCTCGGTCAATGGTGTTTCGCATAACATTTCGTAACATAGCAGGAGTTATACTTGCAAAAACTTCGCGGATACGATTTTGTAAAATTTCAAGTGTTTGAGGGGTGTATAAAAAACTCGTTCTTTCACATAACCCCACACAGAAAAATCTAAAATGCTTAGATCTGGTGAGCGAGTAGGCCAAGGTACATGTTGCAATTACTCGCCCATTATACTGGTTCACTAAATGGGCCATAACTCGAGCAGCATTATAAGGCAGAGCCCCATCTTGTTGAAAATACATTTGTTCAAAAACTGCAAGTGGTAAGTCCGTTAACATTTCTTCAATATCATTTTATAGGAATTCTAAATATCTCTCCCCTATCAAAGTTCCTTGAAAGAAAATAGGTCAAATAATTCTTGTTCCAATCACCCCAGCCCACACATTTATTCCAAATCTTTTCTGAAAATTACCTTGCCTCATTAAATGTTGATTTTCCTGCGCCCAATATGTATTGCTTTGTTTATGGAATATTCCATTGTTGGTGAATCTCGACTCATCAGAAAATAATATCAAAGAAACAAAATTCGGGTTAGCGGTACTATTCTGAAGTAACTAGTCACAATAAGCTATTCCTCGGTTGCCATCATCTTCGTATAAATGTTGGTGCACTTGATATTTAAACGAGCGGTAACCATATATATTTTTTGAGAATCTTTCTTGCTGATTCATGACTAATTTGCACCTCGTATCCAATTTCTCTAGTAGAAGCAGTAGGATTCACTTCTACAAAAGCCAGCTCGTTCATTTCTGTCGCTTCATCAACGATAAAAGCTACAGGATTGTTATCAATTCTTCTCCTGATTTGTTTCTCCGCAATTGGAAAATAATGAAACCATGGATGATGTCTGTTCGGATACCTTTGAGCATACAATTCTGGGGTGTTTCTGGAATTTTTGTAGCATTCTCCAAAAATTAATAACATCCACTTTTTCATCCCTTGTATACATGTTAAACAATAAAAACAATAATTAAAAAACAACAAACACCAACAAATTTAACTATAGAGAGCAAACTTATTAGGTTAACAATACACACGTGTTATTATCTGTCAAACTTATCTTTGTTTCCACAGCACATTTTTTTATTTGCAGCGTTGTTTTGTTAGCAAAATGAATGTTTTGAATCAAGTCCTATTCAATTTCCACGGCATACCTACTTGATAAGAGGATTTTCTCGGTATTTTAGTTATTATCCACCAAAGAACTTGTGTATTTGGGTTAATATCAAACCGATTTTCGATTTGAAGGTATCAATGGATTTGTCGTGAAAATTAGTATTTAACTACTGGGTGTCTAAAAGATGTTGCTCTTTAAAAAAGTTGACATAATTACATATTAGTGATTTCGGAAATGTTGGTTGGTCGTAGCTAATAAACCAATTAGAAAAATCTCACGTTTACATTTTTCTCTTATCGTTTTGGTCCATTTGATTAATTTGAGTGAATTCACTGTACTTTAGATGCAAAAATTAAAAGAGCCCTAAAAAATCAAGTAGCCTCAATTCTTTTTTAAAACCATTCAATCGTACTTAAAATCGTTTTCGAAATCCAAAAATGTAATATACAGGGTGTTCCATTTAAAATTTTAAAGTTTGGGACATTTTCGGAGAAACCGGAAATGATGTAAAAGTGTCAAATAGTGAAAAATTTGCCGTTTTTTGGTATATATTAACCCCTGCCAAGCTTAAGACTAAAAATCTTGAAAACTCTGGAAACTACGGTTTGTCTAATGATTCCGTTGACACCCGGTATATCTACAGTGTGTCTTACTTAAGAGTGTAACAGCGTAATAATTCTTTTGTTTTTTGTCTGGTTTAAAATGAAACTAGTCTCAAAAGATAGAGGTCACCAAGGTCAATTTAAGATCAGAAAATCACTTTCCATCATTAAATGCAAAGCCATCTACAATGCTAAATTATATGAAAAAAAATCAAAAAATCATAGTAGGCATTTTTTTAATCAAAAAAATTATTAACAAAACTTGTTCGAAATCATTCAAAAACTCTGAATCCGAAGTTTAGTTAAATTCTAAAAAAAAATGAGGTTTTGTTGAAAAAAATTAGTCCCAAATTTCTCGTTTTGATAAGCATGCTATGGCTCCTTTGTTTCTAGTAAAAGACAATTTTGTAAATATCAGATTAGTTGTCAAGTAAATCTGTTGGCATTCTGTCTGATTTTTTGTATTCTAGCATATTTTATTTCAATTAAAATGCCTACAACTGTAGAAAAAGTGAAAATTGTTAGATTAGTTGGTGATAATTCTCGTACAGCGAGGGAAACTGCTACAGAATTTAATAATCGGCATCCAGATAGACCATGTAAAAGTTTGGCGAATTAATAATTTATTCAATAGAACTGGCAAAGTATGCAACAAACAAGAACAACGTGTGAGAGATCATATTAGAGATGCAAAAATTCTTCAGTTTGTGAGAGAAAATCCAAGGTGTAGCCTAAGGAGAATGTCCACAATTTTAAATCTACCCAAGGATAAAATTTGGCGATGCTTCCGTCGAAATAAATTACGTCCCTTCAAGCCTGTTTTCTTACACACATTAGATGAAGGAGACGAAGAAAGGCGGCTGGAATATTGCTTTTGATGTCAGGGAGAGTTTTTGAACAACCTTAATTTTTTTTTAAATATTTTATGCTCAGATCAAGCGACATTAACAACTAATGGCGCAGTTAACTCTCAAAATACTCGAAAATTGTCCGGTGAAAACTCTCATTTGGTTATAAACTGTCGACGCCAGTATTCAGAAAAGGTGAATGTGTGGTGCGGTATTTTGAATGAACAAATAATTGGGCCACATTTTTTTATGGAGGTTTCTAGAATGAAGTCTACAAAACGCAGCCACGAAATAGATTACAAAATGTAAAACCAGATTAGGCAAGTTTGCGCTAAAATTACGCCTGCAACTCTCCGAAAAGTTAAGAACAACAATAAAAAACGAATTAAGGCATGCATTAGGGATGATGGAGGTTTGATAGAACAAATATTTAATTCTTTTGGTTGTATTTATTATTTATGTAAATTGTGTTCCAAAAAAATAAATTTAGAAATAATTTTTATTAAAATGCTTAAAATGATTTTTTTCATCAAAACCTATTTTTTTTTTTTTAGAATTTAACTAAACTTCGGATTCAGGATTTTTGAATGATTTCGAACAAGTTTTGTTAATAAAATTTTTTGTTTAAAAAAATGCCTACTAGGATTTTTTGATTTTTTTCATATAATTTAGCATCTTAGATGGCCTTGCATTTAAAGATGAAACGTCAAAATGTGACTTTTTTACGTCGAGTTTTACTACGGTGAAGAAGTTCTGATTCCCAAGTAATTGGCAGCGGCTTTTTAATTATGTAAATATTAAAATATTAATACTGAATATTTTGGAAAATTTCAAAATAAGTAAAACAACAACCATTTTAAAAATTAATAGAATTATTTTCAATTGAATATGTTTTGGTGCCTCATTGGAAGTGATTTAAGAGAAGGGAAATGCAAATCAGCAAGGGATTTTTTATGCAGATGAAATGTTATTCCTAGCAGAGAATCCAAATGAGTTGTAAAGAGCTTTATGTATATATATGTAAAGTTAATGTGACAGATGAAATGGATCTGAACATGATTACGGCTAAAACAAGATCGGTTAAGTAGACCTGAAAGCACGTCTCCAGTATTAATACTGAACCCCGTAAGAAGCATGACGAAACAAAAGTCGTGACACAGACATTGCTTTAAGCTCTAAGGAGCGTACTAATGAGAGAAATGGATCTGATGGATATAAAATCAGCTTTAGCGAAAGAGAAAGCATGCATAAAATCATTTAAATGATGGAGCGAGTGATGAACTCTGGAGACAGCAGAAGCAAATTTAGTTACATTTCTATTTGTCACATAATCCAGCGTGTTATTTTCTTCGAGATATAAGTACATTAGAAAATGTATATTCTGTTATGTTTAAAGGTAATGCAGTTCGAAATGCTATTAAAATTTTCCTGCAATTGATTTCTCTATATTTTTTTGATATGACAGATTTATTTTTAATAAACAGGCAATAAACTTGTTATTTCTACATATTAAAAGAAGTTTAAAATGTTATATAGCCTAAAATCACAAGAAGAATTACCAAATTTGGTTATTTTCTCACATAGTTGTAACTAGTGCAGGAATCAGTATTACATTGAGAACATTGTCGTGGAACATTTTGAAAATATCGCGTCCATTTCTCTCTCAAACAACTACAGAACGATGGACAAACGATGGGTAAATGATTTCCCAGAGTTAGAGTTTGATAGCACAGAAGTTTAATGCAATATTTTGAGAAAATATCATCATGTAATAGTCGGATTCGAGCTCCAGTTATAACACTTACAGGGATATCAAAAATGGTTGAGGTAACTTGAGCGTTTCTCACTCCTTTTATTATAAGCGGGTTCTCGCAATTCGATTTTAGTTGATCAATTAAAGGTGATCAATAAAATTTGAAAGACGAATTGAACCACTTTCTGTTCACGCATTTCAGTACAAACTGATCGGCAGTGTCAACTTCAAAATGGCTCTGAATAGAGTTATTTGTGCAGGTGCAGATATAATAGTTTTATTGTTAAGGGAAGACCTTCGATAATTTTTATTGGACCAGAAAAAAAAACATAATATACGTCGATTTTGGGTGAGGTAATGGATTTTAAGAAGAAATTAATTGGAAGCATCCTTAAGGTAGTTCCATAGAAAATCATATTTGTGATGTAATTCTACAAACTTCAACATAACGCTGTCAGACCATTTTAAACTCATTTTGTTTTGTTTTCTTGCAATACATTTTAACCCCCGTAAATTAATTCAAGTTCAAAATGTACTGGCAGGTTCACACGCTTCAAGCGAGTTTCAACTTGAAAAAGAATCGACGTTTACTCATTTCTTGAACGATAAATTTTGACTGGGTTAAACTTTTGTTAAACACCACAGGTAATACAACTCCCTGAATCCCTGAAGGTACCTCAAGGTACCTTGTGTAAAAGAGGGCTACAAATTTAGAGACAATGGACACACCCAATGTCTGAGTGCGCTAGAATTAATTTCTGGTTTAGAAAAAATCCTAGCTCTTCAACAGAGGATCGAACCTGGAACTCCAGGGTTATAGGCAAGTATCCTTACCACCCGAACACGAAGCTGTTGACCAACTGAGTTGAAACAAAGGTTCTTACACTAATTATCGTTCTGATATAGTTGATCAACTAAAATCGAATCGTAAGAACCCGCCTTATCAAAACTTTCATCCAGCAGCTTTCTATTTCGAACTAGTGATTTTATTCTGACTTTGATCTGCGCCTATCTACCGCTGCAAATAATATGTGCCTGTAACAAATCATTGGCGAGTGTGCGCAACTAGAATTTCCGACTTTGATCCTCCCGACCTACCGCTGCAAATAGCAATTGTTCCTACCCTACCTATGATGTCGGAAAAATCAAACGCCTTTATTATATATATTTATTAAAATAGTGGGAGTAAGGTCAGCAGAAAGAAGAAAACCAAAGTTTCAATTAGTCGACGTTTCGTGTATTTTGACACATCCTCAGGACCCTAAAGACAACATAAAAAACATTTTGTACAGTTTTACGAAAAATCTTAAAATAACCACAACATTTTTTATAACAATTACATACACTTGTACATTATGCACATATTATATACATATGCACATATATACACGTATAACTACATAGTTACATACCTAATACACTTTTATACGTACAAAGGGGATATAACAAACGAACAATAATAATATAAAATAATAATATTTAATTTGTAACTAAAACATGTCATAAAATAGACAAAAATTATTAAAGACAATAATGTAGAAATCAGGTTTTCACATTTAAATTAGATTTTCCTTGTAAAAATATATCACTAAAAACTTAAATATAAACATTAACAAATAAATGTGATTTGGAACAACAGTACAAACAAACATCATTGACTAGAATGAAAAGTACGTGATATGAGATTTATTTTTAAAGTAAAAAGAATTTAATCAGTTACTTTTTATGATTGGTGATTATTTTTTTATTGCTGTTATTATATTGAAATATGAGGTGTTTAGGTTTTTTATGTCTGATCTTTTATTGACACATTTGTTGTTGTCTTTTTTATTTCTATCATCTCGTTCATTAGTCGTTTTTTTAAATTTGTTTGTTTACCTAATATACTTGTTTCTTCAAAGTTGAATGCATGCAAATTTGTCTTATAATGATATGCCAGGCTTGTGGGATTTATCATTGTTTTGTTTGGATCATGAATATTTTTACAATCCCTAATGTGTTCAAATATTCTTGTTTTTAAATATCTGCCTGTTTGTCCTATATATACCTGATTGCATTCACTACAAGGTATTTCATAAACATTATTAGACTGTAACTCATTGGGGTTCTTTGTTTTAACCTTACTAACAAAATGTTTTTTTTTAATGTTTTCACTTTTTTGTGTTACTGCATTTGTTTCATTACTTGGTAAGTGTGTAAGCTTATGTGACAAATTTCGAACATAGAGTATTTTAAAATATACGAGCCCAGCGTTATATCATTTGGCCCAACAGATAATTTGGTGGTAACTTAAAGATAAAATCCGAAATAGTAACGAAATGAAGTTTTGCGTTTGATAAAACTTTTATTTGTTAATTTTCCCATGTTTTTTATTTAATTTTGACACACACAACATATAAAAAGAAAATGAACAGGGCGGTATTTTTCAAACAAAACTTATATGTCAGATTTATTTCATTTGGCCCATAAGATTAAAATGGTGTTTCGTTTATCGTACTAGCATTGAGTTGAAACAAAACAATTGCTAGTCATTGAGTGTTGTTAGTGACCTATTGTTAGTGGAAATACAGTATTCAGCTTAATATTATAGTGCGGAGTAAAGCCGTATCCAACGATTTACGCAATGTTATTGTTCATTTACATAATTCTGGTCATTCGGGTGGTAAAATTGCCAAACGACTGCAAATATCTCGTTATACTATACGGAATATCGTAAAATTATACAAAACTACAGGCGCAGTAGAAGAAAACCAAATTTAGACAGATCGTCAAATATAACACCGACCAATATGAGAGCACTGAGGCGTATTTTGAAAAAATTCGTCGTGCTAATTGTGGTGAATTAACTGTAGAGTGGAATGAAGCAACTGGAAAAAATGTTTCAAAATCAACTTGTCTTAGGAGTATCAAACGATTGAGATATAAATTCTACAAGGTAAATTTTTTAATAGGTAGATAAAATGTGCATTTTATATTTAACTTTTAGGCGAAAAAAAACCATTGTTAACAACAAAACAGAAAAAAATAGATTGATTTGGGCGAAAAATCATCAGAATTGGTCACATATGCAATGGAATGGTGTTATTTGGAGTGACGAATCCAAATTTGAGGTATGTGTAGGAAATACCCGAAGTAGGGTTTTAAGGACCAAACATGAAGCATATCAAACATACTGTTTGCGCCGCAAAGCAAAATTTTGAGCGTCCGTAATTATTCGGGGCTGTATGTAAGCACAAGGAGTTGCATGTCATAGAAGGCACCGTTAATGTTGTTGAGTACATTAAAATTCTTAGAGGCAGTTTATTGCCATCTACTTAAATCTTGAAGATTAGAGAAAATGGGTTTATATTCTAACAACATGGCGCTACATGCCATACCGCTAAAAAAAGTTAAGGACTTCAATTTTATTGTTATTGTGAATTAATAACGTATATAAACACGATATTTTATTGTTTTGTTCTACTTCTATTATAAACTGTAACTTAGTGTGGAAACTATTGAATGTTATCAACAATTCATCAACTTTATTTACACGAATACTTAAAATTATGTAATCGACGTATCTCTTGAAAAGGTACGTTAAAACTTAATTTAGATAGACATACTTTTTGTAATTTAGACACCACAATATCTGAACAAATTGGTGATAAACAATTTCCCATTCTTAAACCATATATTTGTTTATAAAAATGGTCATTGAAATTACAAAAATTTTTTTCTATTACAAATTTTAAATGTTCTATAAAAGTATTTTGTGGAATTTTTGTGTGTGGTTCAATAAAAATCCAGCGCTCAATAATTAAATCTATAACTAGATCTACTGGAATATTGGTAAATAAAGACACTACATTCAATGATACTAAAATATAATTTTCAGGTATTGTTTGTTTTATTGTTTATATAAGAGGCAAATTCAAAAGAATATTTTACATAATATTCATCTCTATTAATAGCATATTTTAGAAGGTCGGCTAAAAATTTACTTAATCTATAAATGGGTCTTTCTCCACTAATGGGAAACTGTCGGTCTCAAGTATATTTTACGACATAACATTATATTGATACGTTATAACTATTTTAAATTGTAATACATTTTTCTCTGATTATAACTTACTATTGAAATGATTGATTCATCTATATTTCTTTGCTTTGTTTTGCGTTTCAGCCACTGAAAAGACAGTCCTCTGGTTTGTCCCTACTTAACACATTACAACTTGGAACAAACATCTAAGAATGCTATTTGAGTTTGATAAGTATTGCGGTTTGTAGTTGATCTATGAAGGTTTATGAAAAATTACAAGGCGGAAAAACTTATATTTGAAATATTTATTTCGATAAAATAACACTAAGAAGTTGTCCTTTAACTTTGTAAACAGTCCTCTGGTGAAGTTAAAAAAATCACAAAAATAATTCTACAGCTTAAGGTAAACAAATCTCGCGATGAATGGAGCGTGATCAGCGTGAAATTTGTTTCTAAACAAAAAAAAGTGACTAATTTTAACAGTAGTATTTAATTCTTCATCGTTGACGGACGTGTTTCGCCCGAACGGAACAACAGTCCCCTGGCGAGTTTTTTACATAATTATTTATTGATACTCTATTGTCATAATTGATTTTTAATTCTTAAAATTGCAAAAACATAAGATTGAATAATTGAAACAGCTAATTCTAAAATCAATAAAAAAAATTTTAAGTTATAATCAGAAAAATCAGAACTTTCTCACCGTAGTAAAACTCGACGTGTGGTGGAGTTTATTATAAAAGTAATTTTTGACGTTTCAAGAAAGTCACATTTTTGACGTTTCAAAAAAGTCACATTTTGACGTTTCAAAAAAGTCACTTTGACGTTTCAAAAAGTCACATTTTTTGATGTTTCAAAAAAGTCACATTTTGACGTCTCAAAAAAGTCACATTGGTGGAATATCACTAATATTTTTTTTAGACCGATTTTGCTCATCAACGAGCTCAATCTCTTCCTTGACCTGAAATTTTGTGTATCGTCATAATTCGTCGAGATTCGTCCAGAAATGCAATAAAAATTTTCAAAATCTTTTCACCAATATATTATATAACTTCTTCACTTTGAGGGTTGATGAAGTAAAAATGTATTACAATTTAAAATAGTTATAAAGTATCAATATAATGTTATGTGCGTAAAATACGCTTGGGATCACCAATTTCCCATTAGTGGAGAAAGACCCAAGTAAGTAAGTCTTTATTATAATCAATTTCTCTTTTCTCATCCATGTTCCGAAAATAATTTCTGCCTTTGATCCTCATCGACCTACCGCTGCAAATATTATTGCCAAAATTTATTCTTTATTTATTTAGTAAACTTTGGTATTGCTGTACAATAAAACTTGGAGGAGCGGATACTGCCCATCTTTTTTTGATATCCCTATTATTCCTTGTGAATAGTCATATTAATATTTCAGAAAACTGAGGTGAATTTTCTTTAGTCGTTAAATTTAACTCGAACTAAATAGTATGTATACTTCCATTTCAAGTGCTAGCGATGCAAGAAATCAATACTTTACTGCATTACAACTATTTTATTAAATCAACAAACAAATTCATATGCAATATGCAAATAGAACATGAACTGTAGCCATTCATCTCTTTTACTAACATGAAATAATTCTCATTTATGTAATTAATTAGTAATGCACCAAAATTGTTTATTGATTTATAAAAGAATATTTTGTAGAAATAAATTTGATAATAACATGTATAACTAACTTACTTATCTGAAAATAAGTTAACGACTATATGACTATACCATGGTTTAATCACATTAATATTTCTCACATTTTAAAATAAATTATCCTTTTCAAAACTTATTCAAGACGTACATCTATGAATTCCACATTCCATTACATCGCACTTAAAACGAATAGAATTTACTTGAATTCAATAGTCATCAATGATAAAAATTATTTGTGTTAAATATGTGGCTTCGTGTTCGAGTGGTAAGAACGCTTGCCTCTCAACCTATAGTACCGGGTTCGATCTCTGGCCGAGGAGCTAGGATATTTTCTAAACCAGAAATTAATCCGAGTATACTCTGACATTGAGTGTGTGTCCATTGTCTCTACATGTGTAGCCCTCTCCCGCACAAGGTACCTGGAGGTACCTTCAGGGATGCAGGGGGTTGTGTGTGTTCAAATATTTCTATGCATGGTCTTGGAACTTGAAAAGAAAATCTTTTAAAATTTTACGTCCTTTGCGCAAAATAATGTCAAAAGTCACAGATATTTTCTTTATTTTAATTTCAACCTCCAGGGCTCAATATTTTTTTTAATAAGAATCTATAAAAAATGCTTTGAATAATAATTAATGATAAGTAAGAATAACACAATTTTATATTAAAAACCATTTCCCTTATATATCTTTCGTAAAATGAATTGCTGTACCATATTGGGGCGATCTGTTTTCTATGTTTCAATTTACTTTACACCAGAAACGCAAACAACTTAAATCCTTATTAAATTTAGAGCTTGCATTTATACAATTAGGATTAATTACATTACATGTGATATTTGACTACCTATAAGTTAGCTTATAATTAATTGAGAGCTATCGATATTTTGTAAAAGCGTACAGCAATTACAGACAGACAATACAAATTTCCAGGCTTGAATTTTTGCAACGGATGTCTGTACAATGTACATTTTCTCAGACTATCACGTACGATCAATATTAAAAACAATACAAAGAAGGTTTAGTGCCATATCCCCCAAAAAGAAACAATTATGCAGCTACGGACACGTGTTTCGGAGTTATTGCCCCTCATCAGCGTAGCGTAGCTAAGGAATTGGATCTACGATGGGATAGATCAGGAACAAGAACTAAAATAAGGCTGGAAAGTACAGTACACAGTACTCAATTAGTGTCTTCATGTTCCCATGTGCCACATTTGGGGCCTCAATGAGCACAGTCAACACACAGAGCTCTATGTGTACTGCTCATTTCCACCTGGCACGTACAAATAAAACAAGATAGATTTATTGAGGTTCAAAATAAAACAAAGAAGGTTTAGTGCCATATCCCCCAAAAAGAAGCAATTATGCAGCAACGGACACGTGTTTCGGAGTTATTGCCCCTCATCAGCGTAACATAGCTAAGGAATTGTGAAATGTGTGAAGACGAGGACAAGGCAGAAAACGCTCAACCACGGCTGTAGATGATCGATTCATAGTGTTGATAACGTTCCGAAACAGGCGTCAAACGGAAATTTAAATAAGAATCGTATTGGAAGAAGTTCGTGAAATCAGCATAAGTAGGAGTACAGTCAGAAAGACTTAAAGAAGTTGGCTTGAAGTCGTATTCGCCAATAAAAGCCCCAAAACTTCAGAGATGTCATCGAGTACCGCGACCAGACTTTACCTGAGAAAACCAGAATTGGAATTATGATTATGGTGATGTTCAATGAGGTTTTATTCACAAATGAAAGCCGCTTCTGCGTAAAATCGATTGGCGGTAGGAAAGATGTTATCGACGTCAAGGAGAACAAAATGCACAATTTAATTTTACTTCTACTCTCTTTTGGTGGAGGCTTAGTTATGGTGTGGGGGCGTATGTTTAGGGGCACTCACAGAGTTGATGGTGGTACTCTAAGTGCAGATAGGTACCTTACGGATATTCTGTAAGATAATGTTGGTACCTTTTGCACCACATATCTGAGAAAATTTCGTCTTAATTCAAGACAATACTCGCCCGCACGCTCGCTGTGTAATTGACATTTTAAACCAACTGGGTAAAACTGAAATGAATTGGCCAGCGTGTTGTCCGGACCCAAATCAGATGGAACCTGTCTGGGACATGCTAGGCAGACAACTTAGGTAAGAATTCCTGCAGTCCAATACACAGAGGAAGTGAAAGCTGCTTTAATTGAAGAATAGTAGAGTTTGCCTCAAGTAATAATAGACGGCGTCTTCACAAATATGGGAAGACGAATAACAGCAGCCATAAGGACTTGTGGGGGAAACACACGTTATTGAAAAAAGTAATGTGTAATTTTTCTTGTTCATTAGATGTTTAAAACAAGTCAAAGGGTACAATTCTTCTGTCGGAAAAACGTTATTTTTTTAACAGGCTTCAAAATGGTACAAAGCTTTGTAAAACAAGCTGCAATTAGCTAGCTTAAGTTACACTTTTTTAAGTTTCCGCTGAAATTTAAAAAAAAATCGTTGGAAAAATAATTCAAATTTATCACCGTTCCTTTAAATTTGCCGGTGTGTGTATTTACGATCATTCAACAAAATTCGAGGAAAGTGATACCCTCCAGTAAATAAAATAAATTTCTTGAAAAACATCCATCAAGTTTTTTCTGTTTCAAGATAAAGGAAACCGGGTGGAATTTGGAAATAATGGGGTAAAGTTTTTGCTTTGAAGTAGTATTTAAATTAGGAACAACTATGCAAAATTCTGACATGATAGAATGTAATCTGCGAAAATGTACGACAACAATATAATAAAGTTTTTGTTGTAATTTGCTTGCGTAACTACATTAACCTAGTCAGTCTGAAATTTGAATAAACCCTTATTTTTGCTGGTATTGTATTTGACAATAGTTGACGGGTTAGCAAAAAGCCAGGCGTACATTATTGGACAAATGATCATTGTTTCATATTTGTTTTTATTTAACAGTTGTTAATGATTATTTAAGTAAGTACATAATTAAGTCAGAAGGAACATCAATTTAATTGTTAACGAGAAATCGTAAATCTTTCTAGTATCATCTCTAGATAAAATGTGAATCAATAATAACGAATATTAATTTCATTCATATTGTTTTAATATTTCAGACTAGTATCTTTCCGAAAAATATAAATCTTTCAAACGTAATTTTTCATTAGTCCAAAAGAAGTCTGTTAAAAATTAGAAAAACCTGGTAATGTAAAGCATAACAACACATCGATCGCCTCTATTCCCCTGTGGGATGGCTAATTTCCTACTGCCCTACTTCTCGTTCACAATATTTTGCTTATCTTTCTGTTTTTATATTCATATTATTCCATTTCAGTCTCTGTGTATGGATTTATACATTTATCATATAGGGTGTTATCTAAAAGAAGAGGTATGCAAAAAAAACATTATCACCTGTTTACTATTTTACTAAAATTTTATACGTTATTTTCAACAAAAATAGACAATATTTATAATAATAATAATGAAGAGCAAAATATAGTCGGTAGACAGCACGCTTTATCGAATCCAGTGTGTTGAATTATATATGCAACAACACTCTGGATTCGATAAGCGTGCTGTCTAAGTAAATGATATACACTAAAAAATCCAGCGTATAACACTCGGACTAATACGCCAGCACAACACTTTCAAATCACCAAGCAACACTGTCCAAATAGAATCAGAGCACTTATAGTTATTAAAAAATACCTGAAAAAAGGGGTGAGGAGTATGAAGCAAAACACGTTGTTCTGTATAAATCCTATAAGCGCGACTCCCGTGAGGCGTCGGAGGCCACGGGAGGACTCTCCGGCATCGGATAATCCGAAAAAAAAAAATGATAATAATATATATTTTGGAAAATATATATACAGAGATTTTACAAAGAAAGTGAATAACGCACTTAAGCTCATAGAGAACTATTGAATTTACATATATGTATATTTTATTATTTTTTTTCTTTTTCTTCTTTTAATAGTTATCTTCAAACAATCCTACATGGATAATAATTGAATTAAGTAGTATACTATTCCACTACTTTTAAGTTCAATAGAGGAGGAGAGATAACAATAATATAGAAAACTACTACTTTAAAACCTTTTTAAATAAATCTATATTTTGACATACGTATATTGAAATTTGTTTCTATATTTTTTTAAATTTTGGTTTTGCTTAATAATAACATTTACTAATTATTTTCATAGACTAAATCATTCAAAATGATATGCTTTTGTTATACGTTTTTTTTTGCCTTTTTTATAAACTAGAGAAGATGATTACTTTAAAATGAAAACTGTAAAAAACAAAACAAAGTATGAAGTAAATTAAATAACTCTGTCCACTATATAAAGCATTATAATTATTAAGGGCGACAAGAACAGCAAAAAAGGGTCGCTTGCATGGATGGGTGCCGTTCCGTCTTGTTTAACTTTCTAACTTAAAGAATTTTCCTCAATGCGATCCGCACAAGAAATTACTAAAAGAGATAGAATACAAAGATGGCAAACATTTCCCGTTTGACATCTTTTAAGTACACAAGCAGTGAAAATTCTCGAATACACATATAACTGATTTAGCGCGGTTGCGGCAGTTTAATAAATAGCATGACTTCTAAGAAAAGCAGGCAGTGACTGGACCTACTGGGGTTTAAATTTAATTTTTTTTAATTATTTGATGACCATTATGGTGGGAAGAGGAACAAACGGCAATTTTAAATTAATTCAAAACAAGTTTATTTAAATTAAAATAAGAAAATACAATGTATATTGCCTTCGCCGGATACCCGGTGCGTTGCCGACCTAGCATCCCCGCGTACGGTGGCGACGGGGAAATTGTTAGGTTGTGCGGAGCGGGGCCTGTCCGGGCTTAGAACTAGAAACCGTTAATTAACAATACAACACCTAAAAATAAAACATTTTAAATTGTATAATATTAACAGGAACTAGAAATCAACGACGCATGCAAAAGCATGTGTTGATGTAAAACTTTAAAACAATGCAAAAAATAAACTGTAAAAGATTTGTGTACATAAATTTAGAATTTTGATGATGCTACAACGGGCGCAACTACACAGTAAAAGCTCGCCTCTAAATAATACAGAACTGCGGAGCGGGAATGTCCAACTCCGCTTATTTTTGGGTATGTTTAATCATATTTCTTGTATATAATAATGTGCAGCAATTTACTGATCGTTGCCTTATAATTTGGAATAAATTCTGTGGGAAATGTTGATAACAAAAACGAACAAAAAAAGAAAAGAGAAAAGTGAAAAAAAAATTTTTTTTTTTTGAATTTTGGTGCCCCTTTTATAGTGTGGACAATTCTCCCATTTTATGAGAGGACCGTGGTCTAAAGTTATTGTCTGAAAATTGGTAACATTTGGTTCGGTAATTTGTGTTTTATTCGAAATGGCGCGTTATACTCCCTTATTTGTGTAATGTTGGCTGTTAGTGGACAATCAGAGAGTTTAAATTCATAAAATTTTTGTGAGATATCTCTGATATAATCCACTATGGGTACGATGTCGTTGCAAAGTTGTCGTAATTCCCTTAGGGGGGTAAATTTGTTTACCAGTACCTGCAATGTGTGCAAAGTCGTCATGCTCGCAGAACACCAAGCCGGCGCAGCATATACTAGGGCTGGTCTCACTGTCATCGTATAAATTAATTTTTTATTATCCCTGTTTAGCCTACTATTCCTCGCCATCAGGGGGTGTAGACTCCTGGGCAGGGAATAGAATTTACGTATCGTCTCGTTAATGTGTTTTCCAAAATAAAGACCTTTATCCAAAGTTACGCCTAAATATTTTACGTCTTGTTTCGTCTCAATTTGGCTGCCCCTATCGAAATAGGTGTGATTATTTTATTATTTAATCTTTTTCTAGTGAAAACAATAGACTCCGACTTGGCGACGTTCACCTTCACCTTCCACTTGGCGTAGTACTCCGACGCCCGCACTATGTGCGCCTTTATCAGCTGCCCAGCGGCCTGAGCATGGTGAATGTGACAGAATATGGCAGTATCATCGGCGTACATCGCAAGCTTGGTGTTTGGGAACTGCGCAAAGCTGGACACGTATATGTTATATAATTTTGGCGCAAGAACCGATCCCTGCGGAACGCCTGCTTTAATGTTCCACTGTGTTGATATAGCTTTGTTCACTCTTACTTGCAGCTTTCGATCGTGCAAGTAAAAGTGTATCAATTACGTTAAGTGGCCAGGAAAATCGTACCGGTGCAGTTTATATATAATACCGGGTAACCAGACGGTACCGAATGCTTTCTTAATATCTAAGAGCACCGGAACAAACGAAATGAAAACTATTAAAAAATTATGTTTACATTCCAATCATATAATTTAATCATTCTTATATTTTAATTTTGACCGGAAGATGTTCAAATTATATGGCCGAAATATCGACAAAGTTTAATAAAGTGTTCATTTTGTTTGACCCTCTAGTGTCATAGTCGGAGACGAAATCAAGATCTTATGGTCTACAGTCAAGCGCTATTGTCTTTCGATCAAGCTGTAAAACAACACATTCAGATGTACGAGACCGTAAAACTCTTGTACAGTAGGACTCATAGTGGGTATTTCATTACATTGGTTTGTCCATCTGATGACATCAAAATTATTTTTTTTCTGTTTATAGTACATCACAACATAAGCTTTCTCTTTCTCACACAGGAATGAAATAGAGATAGGTATTTGGAAACTAGAAAACTTCACTTAATAAAACCACCAAGAGTCCAGATTCATATATAGTACAAAAGCTGGCTTTTGGTATAGGCCTAGGCCTCTAATTTAACATCTTGTAGAGCACGGAAAACTGGATATGCGCTCCTGTCTTAATCTTGGATTAATGATTTCCAAAAACAGTTTTCTTGAATACTATTTCCTAGACCTGAAAATTACAAAGTTGAACCATATTTTATTCAAAAAAGATATCACCAAATTTTTTCATATATGTAATATATGAGATATATATAATACTAAGTGGTAAATACTTCGAACTAAGAAGTTACGCTAATGCTGTAGAGCTCTAGCTATAGCTATAGCTATAGTTTGATACTGTTAAGTAAAATAATGTCAAGATCAATATTTCGATAATGAAAAATAAATTCGAAAGAAAGTTTATTGAGAATCAGACACATTAATTACTACAGTGACTGAAACTAGTTTCAGGTCAGCTATCTTAACTACTAAATAGGACGAAACCCATATTATGTATTTGCATTACTAGTGTCTCTATATTGCAACTACACAGAAGTCTCTTGATTCAAATCAAGTCTTCAAGAAGAAAAAGATGAAACTGACAATACGGATAGACCAACACTTCAACTATGAATTCGACGCCAATGACAATAATTCTGAAGACACCAGAATTATGAAATAAAATTAGCTTTAACGTCGGTGAGTAAAGGCTTATACCGAGTAGAGCTGCTTTAAAATTAATACTGCAGTGAAAAAGAATTAAATCTGTTAATTTACAGCAGGTGAAGTTACAATAAGAACACAGGTCGTATACTTGATCTTAATGTACGATTACGTGGAAATTACTATATTTACAAGACTGGTATGGATCAACATTCCACCAATACTGTTTATGTCTTCTTCATATTATAGTTGACAGACCTGGGACTCTTTTTTCTGAACCAAATCTGATACTGCACCACTTAATATCCAGATAGTTTTCACTTTGGATGAACGGTAAAAATCGGAAGATCTGTTTAAAACTTGCTGATGCTGTCACTTTTCCAAAGAACTTTAGAAAGTTTTAATGTGTTAAATTACACACGATTCTGAACACTTGTACCAATGACATATCCAATTATGTCTGACATTTATTAAAAGACTTTCAAATTTGACAGTATTAATAAAATTGGTTGCTATATGATGTTTTCTGTACATCGCTTGTGCTTGTTTATAGTTTACAACTCCACCGAAACTGATATTTTACATATTTATGAAACATGCCATTAAACCAATCTGGGAAAATACATTGTTTTAAATTTTTAATATTCATAGCTTTCATCATAAGATATAAACTGTCGCCAAAATTCTAAATATTTAAATGACATATTCCTGTCAACTAAGTATTAACACAAAAGTTTTAAATCTCACATCCTAGAATTGCAACGATACATAACCTAAAGCGAATAAACTCGTTACATTCTCTCAACTATGTGAAACACTAACCATTGTTTTATCGGTATTAAAGTTGGTTCAACTAAAATTTATGTAGCCTTCCCAACATAAACTGTGCATTCACATACTACGTAATAATAACAAAACAAGAGCTATTAATTGTGAGTTCTATTTACGTTCCTTTCATATTGTTATGAGAAATACTTTAGAATTAATTAATTACATCACATAACAGGGTAATGGCTACAGTGACGAGTACATATTAGGTATTGAGTTTCTACTTTCTAGATATCTCATTGACATTCTGTCTGTCATCTCGACTTGTTTGTCGAGACAAACGGTGTTTCTCTGTGTACTGAGAGTAAAATTGTGGATTTCGTGTATCTGCGATTTGAGCACGTTAAAGATCTCTACCTCAAGTGAAGATTCGACAAAATTTCCAGGTTAGAGGTGCATTTATTACAGAAGCACTAACTTATCATTGGTAGCAGAAATAGACCAAAGGTTAATATAATAATAATAATAATAATATGTCTTTATTAACATTAAAAATTCATTACAAAAAATTTTAAAAAGGGATGGCGGTATTCATATATAATATGCTCTTCCATACAACCATCCGAATAAAAGAATATTGATAACCAAATAAACCAATAATTGCGATATAATAATGTATAAAAATACAAGAAAATAAACCAATGATCATACATAAATGATGAATAAATTCAAACAAAATCAAAACTACATACAACACACATATATACTGGAAAAAATTTATATGCATATGCATACAACAATATAGTAAAAATTAAAATTAAAGCATATACATATTACATTTAACATTATCTACTAGCAAATATATGGGTTTTTAAACTTTTTTGAAAGAATTAATAGATGGAAGTGACTTAACATTATCAGGTAAGGCATTAAAAACCTTTGCAGCATTGTAACTAAATGATCGCTGAAACTGGGCTGATATATGTTTAGGGATACAAAGTAGGTCACGATGGCGAGTAGAACGCATGTGTAGATCACTATTTTTAAGCAATTTGGCTGTTAGATATTCAGGTTTTTGAGATTTTAATATCTTAAAGATTGCACACGACATATGGAGCTGAAATCTTTCGTTAAGATTAAGCCATCTCAATGCCAATAGGCTAGCTGAAATGTGATCGTACTTGCGCAGACTATAACTAAACCTCAAGCACGCGTTTGAATTTTTTGCAAACTCTCCTTGTCTCTGGAAAGTAAAGCAGGCCAATACACAATATCACAGTAAGACAAAGATGACAAGATGAGAGAATCACATAATTTTAACTTTACGTCCGAGCTAAGAATTTCTTTATGAGTGTACATCAGTTTAAGTTTACCAAATGATTTTTGAACTAGATGATTTACATGTTTAGAAAATCTAAGGTTTGTGTCAAGCCATATACCCAGATTTTTACAAAAATTACTAGGTAGTAAAAGTTGGCTATTAAGTTTAATTTTAAATTCCGGATCAATTGTGACATCCTCCTTTTTACTTCCAAATACAAGCATTTCAGTTTTTGACTCATTTAAAATAAGACTATGTGCTGACGATACCTTGGAAATTGTGTCTAAATCTGTATTAATTTTAGACACGGTTGTCGAAAGATCTTTAAAATTAAATGAAATATATACCTGGGTATCATCAGCATATTGGTGAGAGTGACAATATTGAAGATATTTATTAAAATCTGCAGTATAAATAGAAAACAGCAAGGGCCCTAGAATGCTACCCTGTGGTACACCACGAGTAATAGTGTTAGAAGTAGAAATTTCATTATAGTTAAGAATAACTCTTTGACGCCGAGCAACAAGAAAATTTTCAAAAATGAAATCGCTGTATTATTAAATCCAAAGTATTGCAATTTCGTACACAGTGTAGCATGCTCCAAAGTATCGAACGCCTTGCTAAAGTCTAAAAAGAATCAAGAAAATATTATTGTTAAGATCGATTTCTTTAAATACATCATCAGTTACTTTTAAAAGAGCAGTTGTAGTACTATACTGAGCCCTAAAACCAGATTGAGAAGTTGGTAAAATATTATGGTCATTGAGGTATGTTGTTATTTGATTTGCGACTATTTTTTCAAGGATTTTGGAAAGAGTAGGTAAAATACTAATGGGACGAAACTGACTTATAAGGGAGGGATTAGGTACTTTTGCCACAGGAATTATATTAGCTTCTTTCCACACTGAGGGAAACGTGCCACTAATGAGACATTTGTTGACAAGGAAGGCAATGTGGTTACTTAAAAAGGGTGTGACCAACAAAATCATTTTTAGATCAATGCCATCAGTGCCACATGCATTTGATTTAAGCTTAGAAATAATTTTATCAATTTGCTCGGAAGTGACCTCCGTAAAAGAAAATTCCTCTTTATTCAAGGAAAACGACTTATTTTCATAATTATTAGCAATAAAATTACTATTATTGGCATTAATATTTATCGATGAAGTTGAAAATGCATCAAGAAAGTCATTTGAATTACCGATATTTAGAGGAATGTAATCCCCATGTGAGTTAATATTAAGCGATTTCAATAACTTCCAAAAATTTTTTGGGTCAGTTTTAAATTTATAATTCAGATACGCTTTCTTTTCAGCTTTAATACACTTATTAATAAAATTCCTTAATTCTTTATACTCATTCCAAGCGACATCAGTTTTTGTACGTTTGTATTTTGCAAGAGCCTTTTTTCTAAGTGGTCGGAGATACCATCCATTCTAATCACGTTCGTGTTTGAACATATATTACTGCAAGAAGTTACAATTATGTCAATGAGAGTTTGAGATACATCTGTGACACGAGTAGGTTCAGTTATAATCTGCTCCAGCCCGTACCACTCTAAAATATTATTAAAAAGTGTATAGCCATGGCTATTTTTATTTAAAAAATTTACATTAAAATCCCCACCAAATATTATATAATCAAAATCAGGTATGACAGATGCCAAAAAGTGTTCAAAGAGTATTAACAGAGTCAGCCAAATTTGCATTTGGTGGCCGGTAAAGTGTCTCAATGCAAAAACTTTTCCCAGCTATTTTAACACTCATCCATAGTTGTTCAAGAATATTTGTATCGTAAAACGGCGCCTGGATAATTTTATACTTCACAGAATTTTTAATATAGAACGCGACACCACCTCCACGAGTAGGACGGTCATTTCTTATGAGATTGTAACCATGAATTTTTAAACCACCATCACCTACAAGCGGATCCAGCCAAGTTTCAGACAATCCAATAATATCAAGTACCTCATCTGCAACAAACTCACAAAACATATCAAATTGTGTACATATAGACCTAATGTTAAAATGAGAAAAACTCAGAAATTTATTCATTTATTAGTATATCAATTCATTATATTTAGAGCCCCCTGTAAATAAAATAATGATAATAAAAACTAACATATTTAATGGAATGACTATGTAAAGCTGACAAAAATAATTAATTGCAATAAAAATGAAATACAAGTATCAGAAAAAAATAAAAAGATAAAAAAAGATTGAGAAGAAAAATAATGATCATATTAAATTATCAATAACGCAAATATTATAAAAACACATTAAATAAAATTAAATCCTACTAAGTAAAAAAATCCGAAGTTTTTTCCCCTATGAATTGAATACAAGAGATAGCTAGCACTACCACTTCGTTAAAGAACTTAATGTACTATTTCACAAATCAACTACGGATGAAATAAGGCATCTTTTGTTTTCTTTCAGGGACCATGCGTATATTTTTCCACCTGATGACCAAGCATTTTTCTTTCCATATTTTTTCTTTGCTGCCGACAATAAATTATAACGAGCTGTAATTAAATCCTCATAGATAGTTATGCCAGAGTCCTTTAATAATTTTTTTTGACAGATAGACTTCATGTCTTTTAATATTACTTACAAACTGAATCAAAATAGGCCTTGGTGAAGAGTGCTCCTCAAATTTGCCAACACGATACACACAATCTATGTCACATGCTCCACAGGTATAATATTAAGTTTATTATTAAAAAAAGATAATGACGTCATCCAAAAATTTTATCATCTTTTCTCTCAGGAATACCGATAATTCTCAGGGAATTGCGCTTCAAATATTGATCCATAACATCACATTTTTTCTTCCACAACTTTTATAGACTTAGCATTCATTGACGCAGTTTTACTCAAATCCTTAATGGAATTATTTAATTCAGTAAACTTGGCATCGAGCTTGCTCTCTAACTTATCAAGTTTTTTGTCTATTTTACTCTCGAGTTTATTAGAAAAATTTGTACAAACCTTATTAATGAGTTCATCAGTGTTATCCACTTCACTTTTGTTGCCGCCACCCCGAGTCATCATGGGCACGATTTTATTATAACGGTAAGACTATCAAGAACTTGCGACAGACTCACACTAATTATTATAACTGCAATTAATAAGCAGAATAAATTACAGGTGAAATGGTGCAACTAAACACTGGATTACTGGATTGTTATAAAGCAACACCGGAAAATAGATTTTTTTTACTTAAATATTAGTACTAGAAGTTTAAACGATTTCAGGAGCTCTAACTACACTTGTTTACTCACGCATATCGCAAACGTGAATATCTGATTAAAAACTGATTGTCTATCAATCTTAAAGTTCTTAAGCACAGAGACAACTCACATTGTGTTTGGACCAAACGCTCAGTTTAATTTAAGTCTAAGACACAGGCTAGAAGTTTTTAAAATAAACTTATTCTATAAAGAAATTTTATAAAATTGAACAAGTTACTTTTGCTATTACAAAATTCATAGCAGAGCAGAACGATTTTCTGAAAATCAAATTACAACATAACGAAATAACAGTATATCTCTGGCTAGTAAAATAAATTACATGTCATATCAAGAACAATAGAGCAGAAAGACTTCATTGACAAATCGACATTGAATAAAATGAGTTATTGTTCTGTTAAGTACGGTGTTGGTAAGCCATTTGGTTGCCCCAGCCGGATTTAAATTGTTTTGTACAAAAAAAGTGACGAGACCTCACCGACAATTGCCTTTTTCATCTTTGTTTACATACTATAATAGTTTGTATATTTTTCTAGCGTAGTACATTTTCAACAGATCATCACATTAATGGCTGTCTCGCTGTAAATTGTATAATTTCCCAGGTCGATATCTAGTTGAGATGACTGTTTATTTTAAAATTCTAATTACCTTTTGTAATTACTGCAGGAAACTTTATAATGGGAATAATCTTTCTCTCCATCTTAACGTCAGTATAAACGCAGATTTTCTGAGTCAAGAAAATATGTATTTAAGTAACTGTTTATTTTAATGGGTGCAATGTCAAACGTATATGGCTTTTTCTATCAAAATGGACAAATTGTAATAAGGCGAATTTTGAATTTTGAAATTTAAAGAAATATAAGAATATATGCTACATTATATGTTAGCTGAATCAAAATAAAGCCATGAGAATTATTTGTGCGAAAAATCGGCGTTTTAAAAAATACTATGATCACAGAGGCGAGATCTTCGTCACGACGATGAGACCTTCGTCAAAGCGGTGAAATGTTCTCTTATTATTACTCTTATATTTTTATAATATTATAAAAAATACAGAAAACCTAAACTTTATTAAGTAAATCATCATATACGTATAATAAATTTAAAATTAAGATGTGGTAAATTGATTTGTAAGTAGTTATTAGATAAATTTACAGTTAAAAATTAAAGCTTCTGCGTTTCTTACGAATAAATTATAACAGGATATCATATTAGAGAAAATAATAGATTTGCTTTTACGCGTATGGGCCATTTAATATTCCTCCTTATGTAATTTTTTATAATAATTTTTAAAACTTGTTCCAAAGATTTTGATATCAGTATTTAAAATTTTATATATCTAAAAATATACATGAGGGTACATCTATACATAATTTTTTTAAATCTAACACTGCATATTTTTCTATGATATGAAAGAGCGGATGAAATTGTATATAAGTTTGATATATAAATATAACTGATACCATGGCTCTCCTTTCTTGACTAGACGATTGTTCTCAGGGGTTGTGTTGCATTGGACAATGAAATAACCACCATTATAATAATAATTTTATTAAAACAATAATTGAAATAACTTACAACCTAAATTATTTTTACGTCAGTCTTGACAAAAGTCTCCTCTTAGCAACCACCATACTCTTACTATATATTTCTAAAATTAGCCCAATTTAGAGTTACATTAGCACCAAATACATCACGTCTCTCGTCTCCTAGAGAATTATTAATATTACTTTACAATCAAAGTTACTCTTCTTTCTTCTGTAAATTTTTACACCTACTTATGAATCACTAAGTCACTAGCTTCTGCTCTCACCCTTTTAACTAATGGTTTCTTTCGACCACCAAGCTCGTGTCTGTTTATAATAAATATATGTATATTTTTTTCCGTACTCTTTCGTTAGTTTGCCTTCATGTGAAATACCTACCACAATGTAGACTATTTGAACAGTTTCCAAACCTTTTGATGATGGTACTCAGATTCAACAGCAGCGCCTTGAATGGTGTTGCCCCACGTTAGTCGCCAAATATGCCACGCCTCACCTTTCCTAGGCAGATGGTTGTTCGCAGAGGTTGTGTTATATTGGACATTGAAATAACCACATCAGGATTAGTATAATAATAACTTTATTATTATTAAAGCAACTTTACAACCAAAATTATTCTTCTGCCAGTCATGACGAAAGTCTCCACTTAGCAATCACCACTCTCTTATTATTTCAGAAATTATCCCAATTAAGTGTGGCGTGTTAAAAACCTATTTATGTGGAAAAGAAACACAATTATTAATTTTAATAAACTTTTATAAAACTAATCCATCACATATCATAATATTCCATTCATTTTCGTTGCTAAAACAAAAAGAGAGAAATTAAAATATTTAATTCTGATCTCTATTAAAACCCATATTTAATAATTTAGGAGGTTATGTCTATGTCATACAAGGAAAGAAAGATAATTCTAGAATTTTACATATTTTGTAATAACAATTTAGGTACAGCTTATAGAAAATATGTGGTACGTTATCCTGGACAGTTAGATCTAGAGAAGAAAACATTTAAAAGCATTTACAGTGCTTTCATTTCAAAACTAGCCACATAGATGTATCTGAAGTAGACACGATTTTGAGAAAAAACACTTAACTTTCGAGGGGAAGCTCGAAACCACTATTGATTGCATTTTATGTTCTACCGCTTTATGTCCAGCCACTTCGTCTTTGTAATTTCAAATGGCAGATATATAAACATTCCAACAAAGATTTTTAAAATTTTGTTACATTAAAAATGTATTGTCGTTTGTTGTTGACGATTGGTTTTAATTTTATACGTAAATACAAACAAATTTTCGACGCCAGACTTTCTTAAACATTTTACAATGTTCAGATTCGCCTTCTAACGATACCGCCACGGCAATGTAGTGTTTGTTTCCACTCAACTTTATCACAATATTGCATCTGATAGACTGATCTTTATTAATTACAACTTTGTTATTATTGGTGTAGGAAGGTCCAGAAATATTCATCATTATGTGAAAAATGTCTGCCAAATTTGATATTATATATATATATATATATATATATATATATATATATATATATATATATATATATATATATATATATATATGTTTTTCAGGTTTTCGCGGGTGGTGTATGTTAAATTCGTTTTCCGGGTATACTCCCGCGTAGGTGATAGATAGATTTTCAGTTCGAGTAACCAGAAGCCGCAGCAAGCAGTTATCTGTTAGAACCTGAAGATGGCAGATGAGATTCTGCCGAAACGTCGTTCAGACAACCACAGTCCCTCTCGGGCCCTATCACCTACGCGGGAGTATACCCGGAAAACGAATTTAACATATATATATATATATATATATATATATATATATATATATATATATATATATATATATATATATATATATATATATATATATATATATATATATATATATATATATATATATATATATATATATATATATATATATATATATATATATATATATATATATATATATATATATATATATATATATATATATATATATATATATATATATATATATATATATATATATATATACATATATATATACATATACATATATATATATATATACAGTATTGGACAAAGTTTACTTAGAGTGCCTGCTTTGTATGTGTGTGTGTGTGTGTGTGCGCATAAAGGATAAAAATAACAAAGTCATGTATGCGACAGAAAAAGACTGTGTATCACTGTTGCCTATTGTAGTTAGAACAAACAACAGTGTTGCCAGATGCCTGGTAATTACCAAAATCTAAAATTTGGAGTTTTAACTGGTAGTTGTTAATGGAGCCTCTGATAATGGCATAATCTGCGATAATTTTTTTGGGAACGTCACTTTTTTTATAAAATTATTTACACCTTGAGAAATAACTAAAATCGTTTCATGTAAAGTGCATAATATGCAATGTTCCATTTTACTAAATGCGATGAACATTTGGCGATATCTAGTTAGTAGTAGGGCGGCATATGAGATTTTGTTCATGCAGCTACGCTCAGTTATTTTATAATTTTAAAATAAATGCTACACTGCACGAAAAATGAGAGTTCTACTCCTCTTTCTGCAATGAGTGCTACATGTGGACGCATTTTTTTCAAAGGTTAACGTAATTTAATCAAAACCAAAAAGATCAAACCTATAACCAAAAATCAATTCAATGACGAACATAGTAAATGGTATTTTATTTAAGTTCAGAATACGTGAAAGAATCATAAAATTCCATAATATTATACAAAAATATAAACGAAAATGAAGATGATAATATAATTTCTGAAGTCGAACTTGACAGCCAATTGTTATTATTTGAAAAGTTTCTATTCAACATATATACTAGTAACTGTTTTACTTTTGTTTATTTATTTTTTTATAATAAAGTTTTTGAATATTGGCGTATTATTTGAAGTATCTGGTAATTTTTCCTAAAATCGGTAATTTCATTGTTACTTTCTGATAATCACACTTTCACAATCTGGCAACACTACAATAAACAATTTTGTGATCACATGGTGAACTGCTCTCACGTGGCTGTTGTCTCATTTTTTTTATTATTGCATCAGCCATTAGCATGGTAAGTTAAACTTGCATTTTGCTTTAACTTAAAAATATATGTTTATACAACTGAAGAAAAAGTGCAAATGATCAAGTGGTATTACGGCGGTAATACTACGGAGGGAGTTATCGGGCGATTCATTTTTATATTAGAAAACCGTCCTGCCTCGGCGGTTCAAACTGTATTAAACATCACTCATAAGTTTCAGTCTGTGAGTTGTGAGACATATTGCAGAAAATGTAGTCATTTAAATGACGAAGACGATCCTACAGTTTACTTATGGGAAGATCGGGAAAGGCGGGAAACTAATGTCTGTAGTTTCGCCGAGGTAAATGCACCTTGTTCGAGTAGACAAATCTCGCAAGAAGTTGGAAATAAGTACCACTGCTACAAAATTATGGCTATCCAAGAATTCTTTCCTGAAGACCGTACGAAACGAATGGATTTTTGTGAAACCATGATGGAAAAGACTAATGAAAATGAAAATCAAGAATATTTTATTCACTGCTGAAACATCTTTTTCCATACATGGCCGGCATAATCCTTCTGTAGTTCCATACTGGTCCAGGGAAAATAAACATTTGAGTGTGCCATTAAGTACTCAGTATCCATAAAAAGTAAATGTTTGGACCGGCATTTTAGGTGATCATGTCATTGGTCCTATTTTCATTGACGGTAACTTAAATGCCGATAAATATTTAAACATTTTGCAGAATCAGATTATTCCGGCTGTTCAAGCTCTTGACGTCAACTTCGGGGAGATTTGGTACAAGCAAGATGGCTGTCCTGCACATAATGAAAGAAGGGTGCAAGAGTTTTTAGACAACAATTTTCCCGATCGTCTTATAAGTGGAAGAGGCACAATAAAATAGCCAACAAGATCCCCCGACTTGGCGCCTAATGATTTTTTGTGGGGATATGCAACATAGCAAATTTATAAACATGAACACGAGCGAGCGCGTGACTTGCAAGAGTTACGTGCTAAAATTGTTGCCACCCTACAGAGTGTGACTCCTGACATGCTTTTATATGTCAGAAACGAATTTTATCACCGATAGGATATTGCCAGTCTCTTATAAAATAACATTTAGAAAGAAATTTTTTGTCTCATTTTTAATACGTTTTTTTAAATCTATTTCATTTGAGATGTTGTTATTTTATTTTCGTTAGAATATTTGTTAATTTATTTTTATTTAATAGCAGAATGCCAGTTTACTTTCACGCCAAATGGCCAAAATTACTCTTACTTACCGAGTTTTTTTTATGCATTTTAAAAACAATTATGCATCAAATAACTAGAAATTCTCGAAATAAACTGGGATACGTAGTTATTTACAGAAAAACAACTATACCCCACAACATTTTGAAATTTACTAACCAAAACATTACCAACAGTGTCATCGGCTACCTAATCTGATAAAGGGCGGGCCATGGCAGCGCATGACCTAAAGATGATAATTTATTGGCAGTACTTACCCCGCTACTAATTACGCATACCAATGGCCGCTCACAACTTCGTGGTTTTTGGGAGCTTTAGAAGAATTTACACCGAGTGGCCAATTCACTATCTCTGCCTTTGTTTTTCTTATTAGTTTTAGATAAAGAGAATATTTGCAAATCGCTAGAATTTTCCTAAGGATCCAATATTTATACAATAAACTGTATGTGGAAAGAAGGGATATGATAGGGCGTACCCTCTTTACTTTAAAAAGACAACGTACAATGAGGCAACATTGATACATAATACTGTTTCTCTCCCATGAATGACTTTACTATTTTTGTCCTTTATGCACACACACACACAAACAGGCACTCTAAGTCAACTTTTTCCAATACGCGCGTTTAACCTGCTCAACAGCTGAGAAATAGTATTTAGCATGATGACCTATGATGGAAATATGATTTTTGACTGCTGGTATGCGTTTCTTTGGCCCACCACTACATTTTTGTCATCTCACACTGCCTGTCTCACGGCGGAGTTTTCACAGAACGGTTGAGAGTACATCGAAATATATTGTAATCAAAAGCAACATTAGAAAAATTCTAGGTAGAAGAAATTACGGATGCAACAGGCAATATGTGGCAAATCCTGTTCTAGATCCTGGTGGACCGTGCGTCGCCTGCATTTTTACTTGCTAGTAAAAGAGTTTGAAGCTGTAAAAGCGAAAACTACACGGAATCTAGTTGTAACATCGTTGAAAACAATGGGTATTACTAGTTGTTCACAAGTATTAATGCTAGTGACTGATCCAACATGGTATATGCTTATAGATAACCAGTTGTTAAATGCTGTCTCTCCACATTTTATACATGTAACATGTATAGTCCACGTCCTGCATTTGGTAGCAAGGGAAATTTAGTAAAAATATTCTGGGGTAGATGCGCTAATTGTAAATACAACACAGATTTTTCCGAAAGCTATTAAACGTGTTAAGAACTTTCGTGTGGTCTATCCCGACATCCCAATGCCACCACAAACTTTTTAGTAGGTGTGGGACATCGTTGGAGGCAGTTCTCTATTATCACAAGTACTTTAATGACGTAAAAACGTTTGTGCTTCAGTTACATCCTGGTTACTCAAAAAAAAAAAAATGCAAAATTATATTAAAAATGCAAAATTATATTATATTAATCGGTGCCTGAGTGAGAAACATCTTTCAGTTGATAATTATCAACTTTTCTTTAAGTTTGCACAGTTCACCTCTGTCGATATTGAACAATCAATTTCGCTGTACACAAATATGTTTACACCAGTGGCGGCTGGTGAAATTTAGGTTGTCATATCTTAGGATTGGAGCATGAGACCCAAGCGATACTTTAAGACATAACTATCAAAACTAAATGAAGAACTTTGGCAGAGAAAAGTTGCGATTTTTTTCAGAATCAGGTGGAAAATATGTCCACAGATTTAAAATTTCATAAAAAATATTGATTTTTTATAAAGTTGCACCTTTTTGAAATTTGCATAGTGAAAAATGAATTTCAAAACGAAGTAACTCTATAAAATAACAATATTCTTAGACGAAATTAGAAACCTGTTGATATATTTTCCTCGTGAATGTAAAAAATAAACGTTTTGCAACTATTTTACAAATTGCTTAGAAAATAACCTATTAAGGCAAGCAAATTTTTCAACTTTTTTCCTCAAATTTCAAACGCAGTTTTTTTTTTCTGTAAAACTTCTTCATTTAATCTTGATAGTATGCCTGGTAGTATCGCTTGGATCCTATGCTCCAATACTAAGATATAACATCACCAGTCGTCACTGGTTTACACAACGAAGGAGACGTTTCTCGGGAGAAAATATAGGAACTGAGTTGCTCATGTATTTATTCTCACGTGATCTCTCTGAGTTTATCGTCTGTATAGGACAGTTAAAAAGTAAGCACTTTTCTAAACACTATGTAATATTTACAATTGTCATATTCACCACTGCCGCCAAATAAGTGCACTATATGATAAAAAAATAAATGCGTTGTCGATTATTTACATATACGCTGGCTTACGTCTGACGCCACTGAATTACTACGGAATTTGGCCTAGTCTAAATTAGCAGTGCAGCTTTTATCAAATACGTTTTAATTAAAATCACAACGTGTCTTAATTAATTTAAGGAAATTTTACCAGACATATATTAATGTTATCAAATGTGGGTATAGAGATAATATTAGTATTTCAAAAGCATAATGCGTCCACATGTCTAAATCGTTATTTCTCGGAATATCTAATTTAAATTTGATTTAACCACCGAAACTACATCTGACAGACTGACTTTCAGGTAAAGTATAATCGATTAAAGAGCATATTCACGGCATTGCAGAGGGTAATAATCCGTCGCATTTTGAAATGGGGCCGTTTCAAATTGTCATGCATTGCGAGGATGCCGTCCAGAGTTGTGTAGCACAGAATAGGCTAGATAGCCCTCTGGTACCAACCACCCACCGATGTTATCATACCATGTGGACGTTCTCAAGGCACGCGAGCTTCTAATTTATTCAGACCAACAGAAATTTATTTTACCTGGCTATCGAAATACGGAGCAGGGCAGTGACTTCATTTACGTGATTTCTGTACTGTTCATAATAGTCCGGGAGCCAGCGACAGATTTACTTGTCTCATTTCAACAACTTAGTAAATTTGTTTTTCGTAATGTATATGTTCTCCTAATGAGTAAATGATAAGTCTGCCATGCGAGTAGCGGGACACAGGGCGGGGAGGTCGCATGAACACAATGAAGTCTGACTAAATTCATTAAGGATAATTTTTTTATGGATTATGGGCGTCATAAAATGTCTAAAAAAGGCCGTCTGCCTCTTGACCTTCGGGACAAAAATATATATCTACTGATTTAATAAGTATGTAAAAAAAAATTAAGTACTTTGACTGGAATCATTAACGTTGAAATTTATTGTATTAGTAGTTCATAGTGTAAACTTTAAGAAAAACGTAATCACTCCTTAATGATTACAGTCAATGACACTATTTTTTTCCACATAGTTGAAACGCTGTTGTCGAGTCGTCTCCCTCTTGTACCCTGGTAGACTGCCAATTTCAAAATGTATAGCACACAAATAGCTGAATAATGTTTAAAAAAAAATTAACGAAATCGACCTGATATTTCTATCTCTAGCTCCCGGTCTATTATGTTCATTAAAAGTTGTCACCTACCAACCGCTTGCGCAGGGTGAAGCCTGCCAAATATGCACGTAGTTACAAAGAATTGCAGGACATATTTTGTTGTCAAAAAAGACAAGATAGGGATTATACACGCAAAAATAACAAGAAAAGTTGTTACGTCGAAATAAAACTAGTCTTTACTGATTTTAAATGAGTCATGGGCAACCGCATACAGTTGCAAGGGGGGGCAATTGCACCCTAGAATTTTCTGAAGGAACTTATTAACAAATGAGTGTATAAATGGTGGAAATTATTAGTATCAGAGGGTTTTAAAGTTACCTTTAAGAAAATATTAAATTCCAGAGCGTAAAATGTCATCAACCCTATACAGGATATCCCACTTATAAGTACCAAGACTTTGACAATCGAGAGAGGACCCCATTAAAAAAAGTTTCAATGAATATAATGTCATAATTTGTACGGTTTAAGAGAGTGTTGACATTTATTTTCTTTTAAGGTTATTTTTAATTATCTCTTAAATTGAGATATCGATATAAAACTTACAATTATTGAACATTTCGTAAGCAATATTCAGTAGTTATTTTAGTAATTCCGATATACTGAGTCTCTTAGTTTTCGAATCCATTTACTCTTTAAATCCCTCAATCTCTTTTATATTACGCCACTGGTAATTTTTGATTCATTTGAAATGGCTAAAATACGATGTGTTTATTGACACTTTTTGTCTTAACATGGGATACTCACTCGATTGTCGAAGTCTTGGTAAAAGTGGGCCGTCCTGAATAAAGTTTTTACTTTATTTGCAGTTTCTTATTAATTGTGTAGGTGGGTAGGTACGTTTTGCAAATGTTTAATAAACGTATGCTTAGTAGTTACTATTTCATTGCATAAAACACAGATACAGCATTTTTGAAGTAGTGGCTATTGTTCTCTAACAGCTAAACATTCATTTACACTATAAACATCATTTTTGCATTTGCAAATCAAAAATTCTTTACAAGTTTATGCACATTCTCCTGTTATTTTCAATATTTGCTTAACACACAAATTACAGACAAAGAGAAAAAAATATTTTTGATTCGCGTTAAAGGCTGTCTAGAAAGTTCAGACAAGTCATAAAAAATGATGATCAGATTCTTTTATGATTTCGTGGTAAAAGCAGTAATTATCTATAGTTTTTCACAGAGATTGATATAGATAAAATAACTATGCTTTTACGCAACGTTTACGGTATATTGAAATAGTAAATATAATAACCACAAAAGCACATAGAGTACTCAAAGTTACATTGTAAAGTTAATTTTTATTAAGAGAAATATCAATTATGATTAGTAAGGTCAGGCACTGATAAACCGCGCAGCTAATTTTCACGAATTTTACACATTTTTTGGTATCCCAGGTTCCTGTGTAAAACATTTTTTTAATTCATTGTTTACAGCCCAACTTTTGTTCTCTGATCGAGACAAAGTCTTTTGAACACTCAAAATTCTTAGTATAACATTAACAAACTTACTACAGCGTAAGTCAGTTGTTTCATCCACTGTCACCCACAAAAATTTATTTCGTACGTCCTCTATAAATCAAAACATTTTACACTTGTCGGATATGTTTTAGGCAATATATGGCTCCTATATAAGGAAAACTACATACACAGAATATGACAGAAAAATCATAAAAAAAACCTCTTTTGTAACGTACCGACAATATTTTGTCGATGGATAGCCGAATTCAAATGTCTTTCATAATCACGGCGTGTATCTAATACACGTAACGTCGATGCATGGAGTCACACAATTTGTGGACCATCTCTGTTGTTTTAAAAAATATGACATTTTATTTGCCTCTTATTTATGCATTTCTAGAAACAAAAATTTTTGTGTACTACATAAGCATCTTTTCAAACCTAACATGATAATAAATTATAAATACCCATAGTTTTTTATATTTTATACTGACATTATTACCTGAATGAGTATAAAAGTATAGTAGTATAAAAGTTTTAGGTAGATAATAAATCAAACACTTCCAATATATGTTAAATTTGAAAGGATGCTTATATAATACGAAATAATTATTTTATTATTTTTTTCTAGAAATCTCTGTCGTTGTCACTGTAGTTTCAGTCATTTTTTGTAGTTTATGCACAAACGGTAATGACGGCGCCATTGCTAAGAGCGTTGTATGAGACAAAGACATTCACGCACACACCTGTACAGTTTCAGATTGCTGCGATTACTAAATTATAACCAACATCACAAGCACATAAGCTGCTAAGCTCAATATAATTGTATTACGGGAAAGTTATTTATTCCCGCACAGTAGGGCAATACGCTGCCTGCATACTGGTTCCACTGGTTGCATATGTAACAGGTATATAAATAGACACACCAGATGAACTTTTATATGGCGTGTTTATTAATATTTATGTTTGTTTTATAAGTGCCGGCACTGAAAAATTAAATTCAAATCCGTACCCTGATGATTGAATACCGTACAATTTCTGTGATTCCTAGGACCAGTTCCTGATTGGCCTATCTCGCCTATAAGAAAAGAGACTAGCTGTGCGTGCGCAGCGAAATCCAAAACCGTATTTCATATTCTCTATTCAGATTCAATTTATTTACAAACGTTGCAGTGCGTAGATACCTCGCACGAGTTTAAAATAAATAGTATCAACTATGTCGACAATATCACGGACGACGTGAAAAATCAATACGTATGGATGTGTTGACAAAGCCATGGATTTTAAGGATCATAAAATCATTAATAATAGATTTATACGTCCTGATAGTGAGTACATATTTAAAAAGAGCGTTTTCATTTCTACCAGCCATTGTAAAATTCGACAATTTAGTGTATATTACACCTCTTGTTCATCTATCCTGGCACATGGTATATGTGTAAAGCTGCCAGGCTTTTACGATCCACATTTCCCAATATAATTCATGTAACTTGTCTGACCTATGGTTTGCAATCTATACTAATCCCTTGAACACAGTACAGGAGATTTCATGAAACGTTAACACACTCGAGGTATGTATGTATTGTCCCGTACAAATGATTGTTGTTGTATCCTAACCCGTGTATCGGCCCTGGACGCACGGAAATTGTCCGGTGTCTAAACATGATACACACTGTTTTAGAGATAGCTCGATTTTTGATTTTCTGATGCGAAATTTAAAGATTTTCAGAGTTGCTATTTCTTAAAATACTTTATAATATGCTTATTGCGGTAGATTTTTCAATAATTTGTCTATAACTTAGCTAAGAATTTAGTTTTTTTAATAAATTTAAATCAAGTTGCAAGTTGTAAGTGAAATAAGTTTACATATACAATACATACATACAGGATATGTAATAAAATATGTATTAAATTTATATGATTTTTGGCAATTTCGTGTAGGTCCAAGCATTGGAATGTAAATTATTTGTGTTATTAAGGGTAACAGAATTGTTTACTGAAATTTTTTGAAAAATTTTGTGTATAATTTTTACAGTATATTTTTAAATAGTAATTTTATAGACTGAATATATGTTCATGGCTTATACAATATTAAACATCAAAGTTGAAGATTCTCTGTTTACTTTTACTGTCCAAGATACCACTCATTCTACAATTAAAATTTTGTTTGCTCACCCTCATGTAACATTTTATCTATAAAGGATGTAACTTAAGTACATCAAAATATTTCAAGGGAGTATTCTTTAGCTAATTATAAGAAAGAAAGTTCATATAGTCAGGTACCTAAAAATTCCTCGTTTTTGAGATACGAGGTGTTAAAATTTCCAAATTAATATCGGATTTTTCTTATGTCATTATTAGTGCAGATATTTAAACCAAATTTGGCATGCAGTAAACTTACTTTAAGGTGTGATTGTATCACACTCTACAATTAACCAGTGGCGGAGATATGGGTAACCAGTATCATAAATTTGATAGAAAAAGTAGTAACGCCCTATAGAAAATGAAAAGTGATGACATCTTAAGATGAGTCATTCAATTATAGACAAGTTTTTTCTGTCTAAATAGGCTTTGATTGTTTTGTTTTTGTCGTCTTATCGTCTTGATTACATGTTTATTTTGCTTAGTTTAATAAATGCCATAGTTCTGCACATGTAGAAATTTGTGAGGTGTGTTCTGTGTAAAGATTTCAATTCTTCATCATGAAAAATTTATGAATGCTAAAATGGCTGACATTGTCTTCGTATATCTCCACCACAGGTTAATTGTAGAGCACAATACAAGCACATTTTAAGGCATATTATCTAAGTGTACTGTGTGTCAAATTTGGTTTAGCTAGCTGCACTAATAATGACAACATAAGAAATACTCAATATTTTCTTGGACATTCCAAAATCTTTAAAATGAGAAATTTTTGGGCACCTGTTCGTATGAACTTTTTTTCCTTAAAATTAGCTAAAGAATACCATCCTGAAATATTTTAACATATTTAAGTTACATCGTGCATAGTATCATTCGTTATATTTCAAAGTTCTACAGTAACTAATATTCATTTTGCAAAAAAATTCATGCGAATAATGGTAGAAGTAGGCCTCATTGAACATTGCAAACCGTTAATCAAAAAATTGAGAATTTTAACTCTTCCATCATGTTTCATACATGAATGTTTAATCTATATCAGAAAAGACACCACACTTAATAACATACTTAGAAATGAAACTCACCATGATTATAACACCAGAGGAAAAGAAAATATTAGGTTACCAAAAGTAAGACTCACAAGAACTAAAAATTCTTACAAATACCTATCAGGAAAATTTTACAACGCTTTGCCAATGAACTCAAATGTGATACTCTGAGTTTGAGAAACTTTAAAGATCAAGTAAAAGATATTTTAACAAATGCAAGTTTCTATTCATTTGCCGAATATTTTAATTTCTTTCTCACAAAAATTTGAAATGCCTGAATGTTTTTACAATTATTCCTTCAAATCTTTCTGCGATTGTAATTTCTTGTAATTGACGGTAAAGATGTTACTTTATTTTATTTCATATTATCTTTATTTTTACACTAATAGTACTGTTTGTTTTACGATAATAACTTCATTCTAAAGAACTGTTATAATAGGTACTGTATTGTTGGTATATATATTGAAATATGACATCGTATTTTACAAATTTTCTTTAAATTGACGTATGTATAAACACAAATGTGTAAAAACATGAATGAACTATCTATCTATGGTAGATACCACTAAGGTAAGGCGAGGTAAGTGTGGACCAATTTTCGAACAGTATATATAACTAGTTACTATGAAATAAATTCATACACAATGCCATCATTAAAACAAATATGTCTGTAGATAGACAAAAGTATGCTCGTTTTAATCAGCACACCAAAATTGAGAAAGAAAAATACTTTAAAAAATTACAGATTTTCTTTTAAGTTGGAGTTGTTCACACTTACGCCACATTTTTGGGGCAAATGTTATTATTTTCATTAGTTTTGCAATTATCTTTTCATGGGGTAAGCGTGAATAAGAAGTAAATATGTAAAAAGAATTGCTAATATTGTTTTTACCTACGGCATTTTATTAAAATGAAATAAACTTTTAAAAATCAAAATTCCAATTCCTCAACTTAACAAAAACTTAAGAAGAGCATATTTAATGGCAGATTTTTAAACTAACAGATATTTTAAGTGCTAAAATCAAGACTAAACAATATGTTGCGCCAATGTGGTTTTGAAAAAATTAATCCTACATAATTCTCACCTATGCAGGCCACATCTTCCGCTGACTATTTCTCTTATATAGATGAAGCATTTTTAATTTGCTCAGCAAATCAAATGTAAAATCATACGCTCCCACCGTGCCGTTTATACTTGCCTCATTCCACAATCTTACAAAGGTAAGTGTAAACACTGCCAAATTGAGGTTTGAAACAGAACTGCAAAAAACAATGATTATCCCTTATTAACTGCTAGATCCATAAAATTATTTAGATTTAAGCAATATTTATTTACTTTAAATATCGATTTTCCACAAAATAATACCAGCTACCAGTAGCACATAATCTTACACCATCAGTTAGTCACTCAAATATCATTTCAAAAGATTTAAACTAATTTAAAGTTAGGTGTGGACTAGGATGCTGGATCATAGCCCCAGTGTTACAGATAGTTGGAAGTTGGATAAACCTACATTAAGTTTTTTTTTTTTTGGAGAAGTGTTTACACATACCCCACATTTACACTTACCCCGCCTTACATTACGTAATAAATTTTCCTAAAACTGTCTAGAAATGTAACTGTTTTTGGTAAATTTTTTCTGGTGCTCGCCCTAGAAACTGCCAGGTCGCCCAGTAAAGAATCACTTTTCTGTCTTGTGACGTAAATAACTATTTTCCGTATTTTATTGTTCGAAATATTTTATCCTGCTAATGGAAACAAAGGTCTACAATTTACTGTTCCAACCCCTCGAGACATGAGTACATTTCAACATTATTAGAATTAAGAGCGACGAACGTCGCGTTATCTCCCAAGCGACATGCAGTTGGGGTATGTAGATTTTAAAAGTCAATAAACCGAAGAAATATTGTCTATAGCATTATTTGATAATCCGTAATGCATGTAAATAGTATGTGCTCACGTATTTTAGAGAAGTAACTTCCTGAATATGTTAAGAGTAATTATTTGATTTTCGAATATACAACTTATATTGACATTTCTCTTTTTAATAATTTAAATAAATGTGAAAAAGTATTTGCACCTACTATCAGACCTACAACTAATCGAATTATATTTTCACTTAACTAACGATAGGAGAAAAGTGTGTCAGAAAAGGGTGAAGGGAAATTGTTACGGAAAACGAGAAATGCAATATTTTCAACTATTTGGTAAGAAAATGTAAAAAATGCAATAGAAATCCATCCAACTTCTCAATGTGTTATTTTATTTAACATCTAATAAGCACTTTCCAGGGATATGAACACTCGTTAAAATTTTAAAAAAGAAGCTCTACATGTAGAATGTGGGTAATTTAGCAAATACGCCTTATTTTTTTAGCATTAGGCTGATGATGGTAACTTTTATTCGTATAATCGAAGCCATGTCGGCTTTTTTTCGGACAGGCAAAAAGTCGATATTAATTTCAGAGTCACTGCCTGTAAGAATAAATAGTTTCTTGAAGTGTGAGAATATATTAGGAAAATCCTAATTTAACCTACCTTATTGTTTCAACGACCAAGAGTAGCAATGGAGACAAAATTGATAAAAACCCACGCATAAAAAATAGTTTACCTGCATTTCATGGCAGTTTTAACTATATACATTCACTAAAATGTTCCTAATAAAAATGTGTTCTCTGTAATTATTAATCCATGGTATCCTGTAACTTCCCTATCTTTATTAGGTTATTTTCAGTTGTCACATAAAAAACTAAATCAATTGTTCTCTGATAAGAAAGGCCACCAATTTCATTTTATCGAAATCAGTATTTTTTTTAAGACGCTTTTATTAGCTTCACCTGTATGTATCTATCTATGTAACGGAATCTTTCAACGTAATTTTCACCAACTTCAAGACGTCTGATTCAATGGAAAATTTGCACACGTATTAAGGACCGATAACATTACAATAATTTGAATGCGTATCGATGCATTTCTCTTAAAAAAAATTTCTAAGCGGATGTCAAAGTTGTGTTATCGACGCATTCGCCAAAATAACGAAATCTTTCAACGTAATTTTCACCAACTTCAAGACGTCTGATTAAATTGAAAATTTGCACACGTATTAAGGACCGATGACAATACAATAATTTGAATGCGTATCGACACATTTATCTTAAAAAAAAATTTCTAAGCGGATGTGTGATCGGCGCATTCGCCAAAATATCGGTTCCATGATAATAGCAGAAATATTGAAATTAGCAACAGTCATTTCTGAAAATCTCTGACCCCAATTAACACGAATGGGATAACTTAGTGTTAAAGCCTGAATAAGTTGAATATAATAAAGATACAATAAATTTTCTGTCAAAACCTTCCATATTGTTTTAGAACTAATAGTTAATTGGGCAGCAACTTTTCTAGTACTGGTTCCAGAAGAAACATCAGTAGATTCCAAAATTTGTTGGAGGGCTTCCCGCAATGTGCTTTGTTTTCGTAAAGGTACCGGTTTAATGTTGACGTTCATGCAGGTGACTGAAAGTTCGAGGGCAGGGTACGTGTCTACCTGGATAGCGCTCTGCATAGAGCCATGTTGCTTGAAGAACGTTACCATTCGCACCACCATGCATAAAGTGCCGTTCATAAATTAAATATCGAAAGAAACTAACAAAATACTAAATTTTTTAAAGGTTTCATTTACCATAGGTGTATCATACATAGTTCAATGAGGTGGTTGTATTATGCCTTCGTTACTTTATTAATTATTTCGCAATTTTGAAATTTAATTTTCGGCTAAATTTGTAAAAATTGTATTATTACCGGCAAGACAAGATAATGTTATCATATTAGGTTTGAAAGGATGCTCACGTAATACCCAAATAATTAATAATATAGTTGTCTACATAAAAGACAATGTCCCTAATAAAAAAAATGCTGCAGGGCGGATCGAGGTACCGGTATAGTATCAAGTTAATAATTATTATGTACTGTGCCTTTTAATTACGACAATAATTAACTAGCTTGGGACAAATCAATAGTATGGTTTAAATCCGACAGCTTTTAATTATAAAGGTCCATTTAATGCTTACTATTTACTTATTAAATAACAAATTAGTGCACATACAAGCACGCAACATATGCACTAGCTATTTCTAGGCTGTATAATCTCATAAACAAGTTTAATGTAAAAACATATTATGGATTATTTTTGGTTGGTTTGGCTTCAGTAAATACATAAATATTCAAATTATTCGCTGTAAAAGTCTGAGTAAAATATGACCGGAATATACTCTGTTGACACTTTATACAAATATGTATTATACAGGTGTCCCGATAGGTACGGTAAAGTAGAATTACACCTTCATCACTGAAGATATATAAAAATTTTATTAAGTTGTAGCTACTTATTTTATGCATATTTTAAAATTATTTCCAATAATACCAAATTCAATTTCAAAACAATATTATTAACAATTATAGAGAACAATGTATATGGCCCTGCCAGTCCGTTACCGACCTAGCATCCTCGCGTATAGAGTCCAATAATATCAATTCACTCACTATGTCACTTGGGTTAAATGTTGGTTGGTACATTTTCATACTGTGCCTTACAGCAATTCTAAAATTTTTATTGTTTATTATAGCTTCACAACTTGGTAGAGGAGAGGTTTTAAAGTTAAACAAGGTTTCATTCAAGATCAAAGATACAGCTTATGGCGAGGAGTGGGGAGTCCAGGATCTCCATTATTCACTACTTCTCTCGATATAAATTAAAATAGCGACGTTATACATACTTCATGTATTAGAATTACGTTATGATATATGAAATAATTTAATATTTTTAATTTACATGTTCAAAATAAATAAATGTCTCCTGTTGATCTTGGTAATAAAAGAGTCCATTAATAAATTTTTCTAGAACTTTTGAGGATGTTTGCATTTTAATGTTTGCATATGTCTCTCTTATTCTTTTTCTTAGATTAATGAGATCCTGTGACACTGTTATGTACACCTTCGATTTAGTGTATCCCCCTAAAATAAAATCCAATGGCATTAAGTTTAGAGATCGGACGGGCCATTGTATTGGACAGCAATGACCAATCCACCGCCTGGAATAGATTCTATCTAAATAGTGTCTATCTTGTATGCTGTAGTGAGGAAATGTACCATCTTGTTGAAATGTCATATTCATGTAAATTTTCTTTTTCATTATTTTATGCTATATGAATTGTCAATGGATCTATTATCATCAAATCTCAAGGTGTAATTTCAGATTTTCTTTAAGAAATAATGGTCCTATAATATGATTTCCTAATATTCGTGCTCAATATTTTTGCCCTGAATAGCGCAAAGATCATCAATAAAAATAAAGCGAATAAATGAAATAATATCATACAGAAAACAAAATATTCCAATACACACGTTATAAGCTTAATTTGAAAACATTTTGAAAATTTTGTCCGACAACAGATTAGTAAAATATTTGTCAAACTATCAGTCACAGTACATTACAATTTTAATTCGTATGCACGGGACAACAATGAAAAAACATTTGAAAACACTGTATAATCAAACAATCCAGTCATTCGCAAGAGATAAGAGTACAGAAAAAAATTGTGTGCAATGGAAACATTTATTAAATGAATCAAAGGAATTTTCTCACAAATGGAAATATGAGTAAGGAATACGCTTAACTAGGAGGTGACATTATAATATTTTTCCATTTTATGACAGAGGGAGATTGCCACATCCTCTAGAAAATATACTCATAGTAAATAAAATATTCGGCTATTTTAGGAGACAGCTTTCAGCTGATAAGGAAGTTTTATGTTTATGTAGACTACCAGATATTAATAAAACGCCTAGAGAGGCACGGAAATGCGTTGAATTAAGTAGGTAGAAAGAATTATTATCAGGATGTAAGTTTAGATCCACAAATAACGATATAAAACCCCTACCTAATGGTTTATTTTTATTGTACACATTATTTCATGTTCGTGAACTGCACCATTTACAATTAGATTTTTTTTATCAACAGGTAATAAATAATTTATAATGTGTTCGTGAACAAGTTAGAATTTATATCTAGGTCGTTCTTTAATAAAAATAAAAACATAGCAACAGAGCAAGAAAAATACCGCACAAACACCACAGGCCCAAAAACTAAAAATATATAGACAGAATCAGAACGAAAATTGAATCTGATCAGAAGCAGATTTGAATCTATCATAAAAAGATAAGGCCACGTAGTTAAAAATAATGGCATAATATGCTAACACACTGCATCTATGGCAGAATAGAAATGAAAACTTGATAAACATTGTACATCTCTTTCTACCGGGAATAGAAAGCACATTGTTAGAGGATGAATCAGTACTAAGCTACATGGACTCATAATAACTAAACAGTTTAATCTGCGAAACTCAGGTGCAGCGACCTCAGGAGCATCGCCTGTGCACACACACGTTAGAGGTTATGATAAGGATTTACGTAAATGCATTACATCAGTTAACTTTCTCCCGGCATACTATTTGTTTATTGAAAAATAAAATAACCGAACGAGTAGAGCATCTGCGACCGTTACCTTTTTCATCAAATGTAAATAAATTTACATCTGATTTTCTAATTTAAAATATACCGGAACAGTGATATAATTGTTGTGTTTGCCAGTACCATTTAAATGGGTAGAGTGCACATGACTGTGATATATCGCAAGTGCAAAGCATATACTAAATAGTAAACGAAAATATCCGCACTGGGTGTTTATTTTCGAGTTAATTCTCATGTTGTGTGTGTGGTATTAAAATCTTTCGGAAAATTTAGAATTACAGATTTTAACAGTGGTGTTTGTGTTGCCAAGAAATTTCAAGACGCGTTAAGTAAAAATCCGGATATTAAAAAACTGCATGACCTTAAAGAGTGCCTAAGTGATGGAAGGCTACTGATTCTCAACAATATTTTGCATACGCGAATATTACATCTTTGGATGTAGATCGTTCATTTTCAAAATACACGTTGACATTTTCAGCAAAGCATAGAAATTTATCAGAGGATACTATAGCAGCTTTATTAATGATGCAGATGTATGCTGAGAATCATAAACAATTATTTATGGACAAAAAATAAGAGGTAAGTCTATGTAATTAGCTGTGCTGTATGTACATTAAATGACCACGGTAACCCGACGCGCCGATAAAAGTCACACATTGAACCCTCTTAATAATAACATCAACTCACAGATATTCATTTATTGGCAGAAAAGGAATAGGCGAGAAAATTATGAAAATCAAAGTCAACGGAATACACAAAGTAAAACAGACTACAAAATATTTTATGAATCCTAAAACAAGACAATACACCCAGCAAAATGGGGCATTGATAGCCTGAAATACTATAACAATATATAAGGCAATTCTAAAATAGATAATAACAAACGAAAGAAAGAATACCTCAATATGGAATGGGTTAGTAGCATCAGCAACAAAACAAGTGACATTAGAAGCACTACGTAGATCTGGATCACCATTGTAGTAGAAGTATATAAAAGCAGAAAACATATCTTTAAATAAAGCGAGAAGACAACCTGTTAGAGGTGACGAACAGATTATTAAGATACTTCGCTAGAGAGCAATGAACAGCAGATAAGAAGGGCAAAATATTTTTGGACGCTTACTTAAAGAGTGGAAAATTATTTTTCAAGATCTGAAAAATGAAAGATTAATCATGTCATTACATGGATTACGAATAAAATGAGAATTGCAAAAACGAAATGAAGAAACTAGGCCAAAGTAAACAGATGAATGAAAAAATTAGGAAGAATTTACAACATAAACAACGAAAACGAGAACGACAATGAACCAATATAATCAACATTAGAGATGGCTTAGTCCTACAGAAAAAGGCTTCTATTAGACTTCGCCATAACCTCACTTTCGTCTGCAATCAATTATGTGCCTCTGGTTAGCTTTGACGCAATATTGAAAATTATAAATATGCGTAGTGAATTAGTGAAATGAGAAAACTAAATGGAATTGGACTAATACATGGTTAAGGGATTGATGAGATGAACTAAACACTACTTTGTCCAAGAGCGTTCACCCATTTAGCGCATGCTGCATGCGCATCTGGGTCGTACGGGACTGTATGGCTTGCAGCAGTCTCAAAATTGATGTCGAGGAAGTAGCGGGTGTTTACCATAACCGCTTAAAAAAACGCGCTGCTGGCCGCCCCAGTCGGTATTGTATGTTAAATAATAGCATTAGTGTCTCGCGCGGCTGTTCGAGTCGCCCGTTCGCGTGTGTTCTATTACAACTGCCGAGACTCATGAGACGCGGCCGTTTCTGAATTGTACCACCAAAATTCCTTAATTCAGATATTGTTTGCTCAAAGTTAGTGAAAAACAAGTTGTCGTTTCCACTGTACTTTAGTGTTCGTAGCTTTCGCTGGAGCTGTACTTGATTAACAATGCCCTTCAAATAGGTGCCACTATTCAGATAGGTAGGAATATCTGCCTCTTAACGCGTCCATAATTTTCTTAGCGGTGGTTTTGCCTTTTATCATTTCCAACACATTATCCGCTAAACATTGAACAATAATGCTCCCGCTTTAACATCCTCTTTCCTGAACACTTTAAGTTTTACTTTATCATTTGGAGGTCCTGTTAAAATTACGTCGAATACTTCCTTTTGTTCGAGCATCAGCTTGACTCTGTATTCCCAGTTTGACTACCTATTTCTGTCAAAAGGTTTTACATTCGTGAACTGCATGGACGACGCCATTTTCCCAACTTCTATAGCGACCGGTAACAAAATAAATACTGTTGATTTTTACTAACGAACTGTAACTTTCTTACCAACTGGTAACATAAAATAACACTAACAGAATTGGTTATCAGTTAGTACGGTTACCATAACGGTTACCACATTTAGTAAGACAGCTTGTAAATAAACCTTATATATGTATATATAATTAAATAAATAATAAATATCGAGAATTTCGTATTGTATGACAAGAACTGTGTATCATCTGTATCTTGCAACCTTGCACTCTTTTGCTTACCTAGCATAAAAGCAGCGTCACAAATTTTAGGGTTACTCATTTCACGAAACTTTTTCATAAATTCTTCTTGTATCAATGGTAATTCCATTAAACATATTCCCAAATCAGCAATTTCTTTCAAACGACAACCAGCTATTTCATTGTATATTTCATCTGTAAATATTTTACCATATTGCTCCGCAAGTTCTATTATTACCTTAATATATATTTCTTCAGTATCGAAGTAGAATAACTATTTTTATATTTAGGTACTTACCTAATAGCAGAAATAAATAACTTATTTACAAACTTTTTTACCTACCTAATATTGTACCATCTCAATCGAACATGACATGAGCAACTTTCTTAAATTTTGGTAGCGAACAGCAGTGTTGAATCATCATTTCTTTCAAGTTAAACTGATTTCGAATAACTATTATTGCAACAAATGACGTACCTATTATGTTTTTGACATGAAAGAAAAAGCTACTAAATCAGGCTGCATGATAATTTCGCCAGGTCTAGCAAGCACGCAAATGAATCTATTGTATATTTCAACACATCAACAAGGATTATAAGCAATTAAAATTATTATTTGCAGTCGTGTTATATTTCCTTTAAAAAATTAAACCAAATTATAAAAAATAATATTCCAACAGTTTACATTCCAATGGGAATATCTGCCTTTCATGTGAAATGTCAAAGATATGTTAAATTTTAACTTATACATATATCATAGCCAGAGTTTAGTTTGGGGTGAGAAGTAGACACATCCGCTACGTTGTTTTATCCTCAACTGTAGCCATCTTTTTATAGATCAAAAGAAATGGAAAAGCAAACAGAAATACTTTCAGACTAAATGAAATTTTCACAACATATACTAATGGATTTCTTTTTTTTTTTTTGTAGATTTTTTTTAATCATTTATTTTACGTTGGCCTATCATGATAAAAACATTACCATTGTTTTTGTTAAACATCAAAATAGCTGTCGATACTGTCCAGGCCTTATACACATGCTGAACGCTTACAATTTCAGATCATACGTTGTCAAACTCATAAACTTATTCTTGAACAAACCAAAAATACTAAATTGACCTGTACACCGTCGATACGGCTATATATACCGAGTGTGAATGGAATCATTAGAAAAGACATAGTTTCCAGAAGTTTCAAGATATAAGATTCAAATCTGGAAGGTTATATTACCCATATATACAAAGAGTACTAATTCCTCACAATCGACACTTCCAGTTTCCCCATGAATGAACCCATCTTTGAAATTTTAAATACTTTTCTATATTTTTGATTGCGGAGACGATTTTACGTACGACTGCACTGTTTTGCAAGCTTTTTAAGCCTACTTAATTTTTTAGAGTAATTTTTATATTTGCATCTAGAATGAAGTCTAGAGTGCAGTGAACGTACTCAAATCACTCTAATGGACTAAAACGATGAGAAAGATTGTAATTTTTTTGCTTTAATACCTATGACTATCTAAAGTTGCCGAAGTCACTAATTCTTAAATAAGTAAATTTTTCACACTACTAATTTTCGAGACAAATCCATTGACACCTTCAAATCTAAAACCGGTTTGAAATCAATACCAATACATAAGTTATTTCTTGGTGGAGTAGTTTGTTAGGGCGCACGACGACAAATGTGACTAGATAATGTCTCTATCGTAGCTGTGGTTCGAATCCCGCCACGGGCACTGACAGTGTCGATGGAAATGGTTGTGTCCGCGCATCAGTGTAACTCTCACGCTTCACCTCGGTTTTGGATTCGGGCGTTGTCTAATTTTTGTGGTGTTTATTTATTTATTTAAAATAATAATTAAAAAAAGTAGAGAAAATACGCTTATCAAGTATGCCATGAATAAATAGTAGCAGTAGATTTTTAATATAAAAAGTAGGTGGGCTCAAAACTTTATTTTAACAATAAAAAACGCACACAAATCAAAGATAAGGAAGCAACTGTTCAAAGTGCATCCCGTCTTCTTTTGACATTTTATGGCTCAGTCAATGGTGCTTAGTACACTATTTTGCATCATGGCAGGAAATGTATCTGCAAAAACTTCTCGGATCAGATTTTGTAAAATTTCAAATATTTTAGGTAGTGTATAATAAACTCGTTTTTTCACATAACCCCACACAAAAAAATCTAAAATGCTTAAATCTGGTGAACGGGCAGGCTAACGTATAGGGTCGTTTGTTGTAATTATTCGTTCATTAAATCGGTTCACTAAATAATCTACAACTAAAGGTTGCATTATGAGGTGGAACAACATCTTGTTAGAAATAAATTTGTTCTGAACTGCAAGTGGTAAGTTCATCAACAATTCTTCAATATCGTTCTGAAGAAATACTAGTATCTTTCCTCTGTCAACTTCTTTGAATGAAAATAGGTGCAATGATTCTTGCGCCAATAACCTCAGCTCACACGTTAATTCCAAATCTTTCCTTAAAATTTCCTTCCTTCATTAAATGTTGATTTTTTTGCGCCCAATATCTGGTGTTTTGTTTATTGCCAACATCGTGTATGTAAAAACTATCTTCTTAATGTTTTACTAATTAGTTTGGGTGTGATTTTCGGAGGTGTGCAGGAATTTCAAGCCTGTAATCCTTATAGGAAAACAATTCCCGATCAAATTCCATGCCAATTTTGTTTTCTTGTTTTGGTGATTATTAGAATCAACTTGAATGAATTTGTGTCAAGTCTTCCTTGAACATCCTGTGTATGCTATGTGACAAATTGACATATATGTCTCCCAAAATATTCTTATTTTTGTTTATAAATTGCTCAAATCGCTGAAAAAATAACTGTGTATTTAAGAATGGGAGATAAAACATCCATAATATGATTTTATTTTATATAATTTCAACGTATTTCCGATTGGATGGAGAGGAAAATCGAATTATGCTTGGGGCCTTAAATTTTACAAGTTATTACTAAACAAGAATTACATAACCGAAACTATTTGATTTATAGCACAAATGAAAATTTAATAGCAGGCAACTTTGTTGCTAGTGGTTGGAATTTGAGATGAGAGCAGCCAGTATATTTGCAAATAATTCTACGTGGAATTTAAAACTTCTAGCACGAGCTATCTTTCGCATTAATGGATCAGAGATTCTACTAGCACTTTCATTCTTATTAGAAGGATTTATCTTATGTTTAATGCCCTGTCTGTTCATTTAAACTTTGCAGTGGTGGGTTGGACTTAGTGAGCCCGATTTACAATGGGCAAAGTAGCGAGTGTATTATAAATTGCTTATTTCTAGGAGTAATAAATATATCATTGTGGGTTATTTATTTATTACCAGGCATAAAGAATATTTCAAGGCATTAGAATTAAGATAAATGCCTTTTAGGTTTATTGAATCAGTGGAAAAATATTTCAACAGAGTGAACATACGTCAATTTATTTATAATAACAAAAATGCCTTTTATTGGTTAGCAGTGGAAAGGAACAAAATAACAAACATAAAATTGACATATTTTCTTTAAAGTTTTGAATAAATAAGTAAAATGATTGGTTACACCGAAATAAGGATATCCTAATTTAATAAAAAATTTCGATTTATAAGAAAGCCAAACGTCTTAAAAATGTCCGTTACTTTTTATTTTGCGTATCCATAAGAAATAATGTCAGAAAATAAAACAATTTTAAATTCTACCAGCTTTAGAGCAGATCAAATTTTTTGCTGCACAATTTTCATACTTCTGCATTAAACAATATTATGTTTCTCTCTATCTTAATATAATGCAATATGCTGCATTTTGAACTGACCTGTGTAAAAAAGTGAATAAAATATACACCATATTATACTGTGTTCATTCATATGAGCACATAAAAAACTGTTTACCTGGGCTTGCAGAGCCACCCTTTGTCGACCGTCTATCTTAAATATAACAAATTATTATTTTAAGGTAAGTTTAATGGAATATATTGGTCTGTAACTATTGGGTTTAATACTTACATATTAATATTAGTCGTCGAAAACACAATTCAATTTATATTAAAACACAGTCTACAAACGTCCAACTACTACCGATGCCTATGAAATAAAATAAACAATGAAAATTGATTTAACGGCTATCGGAACTTTGCACTTGTATATACACAGATATACATATATATATATATATATATATATATATATATATATATATATATATATATATATATATATATATATATATATATATATATATATATATATATATATATATAATAAATATATATATATATATATATATATATATATATATATATATATATATATATATATATATATATATATATATATATATGTATATACATATATATACATATATATATATATATATATATATATATATATATATATATATAAAGGGTATTTTTGGGTGAGTTGAGAGATCATAAAAATTAAACAAAACTTTTTTCTTTTTTAACTTGGTCGAAATTTCGCTAAATTTATTAGCTTCTTCAGAACACTAAAAACGTTTAAACAATAATATAAATAATATGATTTTTTTTTGTGTATATTATTTTACATTAAAAATAGATATAAAAGAAAGTAGGCACTATAAACATTTTTTTTTCAAACTTGGAAAATGTAAAAATATAGAAAATACACAGTGATAAAAAAAATTAGAGAATATATGTAAATATAAGAAGTTACGGTTGAATTAAAATTTTGTGTGTCATTTTATCAAAATATTTACTGGGCCATGTTAGGTATGTAACTTTTTTTTTATAAAATGTCTATTGAACAGAAACAACATAAATTTAATTGCTATGTTTGGCGATTGAAATAGCACTACTGTATGATAGTTCCGTGATCCTATTATCTTATCTTTATTAGTTTTTTATTGTATTAAAAAGTACTTTTAAGTGGTCAATAATGTTAAAGTAAGCTCTGTTGAGATTTTTCTATATCTGTTCTTTTGTCTATACTGTTATGGTTCTTTTTTATACAGATCATTTCGTTAAACATTCTCTTTCTGTAGTTGTTATTTTTTGGCTATTATTTTGGCATCATTAATTGCAAATGTGTGGCCCTTTTGGATAAAATGCTTAACTAAGTTGGATTTTTTTTGGCATGGAAATTTTTACAGTCAGATATATGCTCAGATAATCGTTTTTTTAAAATATCTTCCTGTAGTGCCTATGTATACACCATTACACTCAGGAAGATATTTTAAAAAACGATTATCTAAGTTTATAGCTGACTGTAAAAATGTCCATGCTAAAAAATTCAACTCAGTTATTTGAGCATTTTATCCAAAAGGGCCACATATTTGCATTTAATGATGCCAAAATAATAGCCAAAAATAACAACTACAGAAAGATAATGTTTAACGAAATGATCTATATAAGAAATAATCCTAACAGTATAAACAAAAGAACAGATAGAGAAAATTTCAAGAGCGTTTATTTCAAAAATTATTGAGCACCTAAAAAGTACTTTTTAATACAATGAAAAAACTAATAAAGAAAAGATAATAAGATCACGGAAGTATCATGCATTAGTGTTATTTCAATCGCCAAACGTAGCAATTATATTTATGTTGTTTCTGTTCAATAGACACTTTATATAAAAAAAGTAACGTACCTAATATGTCCAGTAAATATTTTTGATAAAATGACACACAAAATGTTAATTTAACCATAAGTTTTTATATTTACATATTATTCTCTAATTTTGTTTTTTTTATCACTGTGTTTTCTATATTTTTACATTTTCTAAGTTTGAGGACAAATTTTTTTTATATCTATTTTTAATGTAAAATAAAATACATATAAAACAAATCATATTACTTATATTATTGTTTATATTGTTTATGTCCTGAAGAAGCTAATAAATTTAGCGAAACGTCGACAAGTTAAAAAAAGAAAAAATTTTTTAATTTTTATGGTGCTTTAACTCACTTAAGAAATACCCTTTATATATAAATACCAATAATGTTTAAAAAATGGGGGGTTGTCATTTAAAAAAGGGGAAAAAATTACAACTATAAGAAAATATGCACGTTTAAATAATAAGGTTGATTTATCCGAAGATTTTAGTCGTAGATGATCGGGACATTTTTTATTTAGAGCATTCCACAGCCAAAGTTCGTACTGTATATTCCTCACGTGTGTCTGTCTCTCTAACTGCAATTGATTTTTTGTGGGGAATAAGGAATATTATGCTACAGAGATGTCTATAATTTGTCGAGAAGAGTATTTATTTCGTTGAAGTTATTAATATTGTACAAGAAAACTATTACCTTTTTTATTTAGATGATGCTCTTCATTTCTTTTCTTGTTTCCAATACTTCTTACGGTCTTCTCAATTTCTAATACCCTACAAATCATTCTTTTCATACATTTATTGTTGTTTAATTAGTACATTGCAATTGCAATTTAGATTTAATTATTTTTCTCATTAAATTACCTTTCTGCGATTTTCAATTTTTAGGCTTTAAATTCTAAAAATTAATTATTGTTTGTAATATAAAGGAAATAATTTGAATAACCATGCCATGAATCTTCTGCTTTATTGATCCATTTTCCAACAATATGTAAACAAGCCACCCGAGGCTCTCATCCCATAATATACTGTCTTCAGTAGGATATATCGAACGATGGATAGATGAGAAATATGAAAACCATATGGCAAGGGATAGAGATACGTATAACCCAAATAATACATTTGTGAACATCCGGTATGGTAGTTTGATTTAATTGAAACACACACCACACATATTCCGTACCTCTCTGTAAGTTATACTAGTTTAGGAATGTGGCACCACATTAAATAATTTAAATTAATTATAATAAAATAAAATATAACATTTTTAGGTCCTTTACTTGCACATAACATGTAACACTATAATAACAGATGTGCCATTAAAAAAGAATAAATGGAAGAGTGACGAATATACATGACTGCTGCATGTATGTGCATCATTGGTAACTAAAATCACCACGGCGCATATGGTGGCGCTGTGACTACACGAGTAACAATCAGCTGATTGTTGGTTTGTTTACATTAATTTTAAGTGCTTTTATGGATTTTTTCCAAAGTCTTAGGTAAAAAAATATGTATTATTATTACTTTAATCGAAAGCTGGTGAGCAACTTCAATCAGTTTAACCTATTTTGCACTATTTCTCGCTAACTTGTTGGAGTAATTACCCCAAAAATGTCTTACTATTGTAGCGTTATATACGTTTTGTATTATAGTCCTCTGGCTTGAAATGCCACGTATTGCCGAAGTTAATGCTTTTCGCCATAAATAATGATTTCTCCCATGCTTTTCTTCTATCTATTTTCTGTACGAAGCCACAGATATTGGTGATATAACAAACCTCGCATCTTTCTTGGGAAACTGGTGAAAGTGTATTCTCCTGTGCAGATTTTTCCTAAAATGACAATAGTATATATAAAAATTCGTATTATGCACTGTTCTCTTCGGCATATAGTGGAATAAATGTTGATAACAAAAACAGTAGTAAAATCCCGACAAACAAACTATACAAATGTGATCAAACGAATGTAAACAAAGATCATTACTCTTTTCGTAAGTGAGATTTTTAGCCACCAGGGAGCGACTTGAACGTTTATATTTCCAAGTCATCTAATCATTATAGTTCAGTCTTCTCCTAGTATCTGCATTGTAAGACTATTGGGATTTAAGCTTTCACGTCGCCCCCCTAGTGGCTAAAAATCACACATTGGCGAAACGGGTAATATCTTTGTTTACATTTACAACATTTGTGTAGTTTGTCTGTCGTTTCTACCGTTTTTTTTATTTCATCCTTTCACAATATGCCGAAGAAAACAGTGCATAATACAAATTATTGTTATGTGTACAATTGTCATTCCAGGAAAAATGTTCATACGACAATTCGTTTTCACCATTTTATCAAGAAAAACGTGGGGTTTGTTTATAATCACCCATATTGGTGGTGTCGTGGTGAAAAAAGATAGAAGAAAATTATAGAAGAAAGCATTATTGATGTAAAACGTTAACTTCGGCAACACGTGTCCATTTCAAGCCAGAGAACTATAATACAAAAGGTATATAAAGCTGGAATAGTGGAATTTTTAAGTTAGGTACAAAAAAAATAGTGCAAAATAGGTTAAACTTATTCAATTTACTTACCAATTTTCGATTAATGTAATAATACATATTTTTCTACTTAATGAAGAATCCATAAAAACAAATAAAAAGAATGCAAACAAACCATTGAATCAGCTGATTTTTACTCGTCTGATCGCAGCGCCATATGCGCCGTGGTGATTTTAGTTTCCAATTAAGACAGTAATTTGTTTCTTATTTTTCCCTTTTTGGCTTATCTAACATTAGACTATCAGCGTAGCTGCCATAATTTAGAACAAAGATCCGATGTTTTCTAACTGACAACTTATTGACGTTTACGAGTTGAAGTTCGTAGTTCCGAAGTTAATTAGCTGCTTTCTTTCGTGGCAATCGTACGTGAACATAAATAATTATAATTTCATGGGTACCTTCAATTGCTCTGATTCACTGTTACCTCTCTATATCTCTGGAAATCGCGAATTTTTTATGTTCACAAATTTGTAGTTTTACTTTCCCATATGTCTTTGCTAATACAGAAATTATTGGCATCGTGAGAAAAAACAGATTCCAGATTATGATGAAAACGAACGTTTTGAAACGGGAAAATAGAAAATTTATCCGAATTGGCATGCCGTCTGTATGTGTGTGTCGCTGGTCATTTGTTGTGAGTTCATTTTCTTAAACACGTTTCAACGTGGAAATCTGAAATTTACATATACTATCTGTGACGTCTAATAACAAACCTTATTGAATATCAGTCAAACTAGTGCACCAAAGAGGGCACGGCTGAAGGGAGCAAACATTTTTTAGCCGCAATTGAGTTTATAAACATGTTTAGATAATAACATAACCTTTTAGAAACAATGTAAGAATAAATAGAGAAATTGGAATTGTGCACCGTTGTGGAACCAAATTTAAATTATTTTTTACAGAGTATAAAATCAGACTCACAGAGACTAGTACTAGTATGTCGCATAAATAAACACTGAACTTGATATTTGTAGGTTATGATCTACTGTACCTGCCTACTCATTGTACGATTACGGAAATTTGCATTATACATTCTCTTGCCCCCTGTGCCAATAGATTCCTGTTTTTTAAAACGTAGATTATGATCAGATCACGTATTTTTTAATACGAAAAAATATCTGATGTGGCCAGCACATAACTTTCTTATACCAGTATATCATCCTGATCTAAAAAAATCATTCTATTTAATTCTTCACTTACCTCAATTAAATTTGAATAGCGTAATGTTTCATTAAAATTTTTAAATAATTAATTATATTAACGTCATTCGATACTGTCAATAATAATTCATGTCATATATTTTAATAATTTCTTCTTATTGACACTGACACTTTTGTAACTAAATTAAACATTTCAATTATCATACTAAGACTTTTCGGGTGCAGTGAAGTTATAACCAGTAGTTTTGACCAATCAGTTTTCATTGGATAAAAGTAATTTTAATTTTGAATTCATCCAATCAGAAACAATGTGGTACTACCTGGTTAATACTATTTTTACACCCGAAAAGCCCTACTGTTAAATTTATCCTAACCCAATTTTATGTGGTCAAATGTATAAAAATTTTAGTTTACATTAGCTTTATTTAAGTAATTGGAAAATATATTTTATTGGCTTGATATAGTAGACATGATTTATAATTTTTCATCAAGAATATATTTTCTTGTATAGGCAAATATAAACAAGTTTGGGTCCCGTGGACCCCCTTTCAGTTGGCCAATTTTGCTCATCATCGAATTGTCTTTGGTTTTTAGAACATGTGTATCAAATTTGAGAGCTTTATCTCAAAAACTGTGGCTGCTATCGCGATACTACAGACAGATTTTTTTTCCATAAAGTTGTTTTTTCATTATAATCGTTGAGAAAACACTAACACGCACGCATGAACGAACGCACGCACACACCCGAGCATGCGCACGCGCACGCCCAGCCGCATACGCATACGCACACGCGCGCGCACACACACACGCACACGCACTCACGCACACACGCACACACAAACGGACAGACATCAAAATAGTCAGAGTGGATTCAGGAGGGTTCAAAACGTATAAATCAATCAAAATCTCGAGGTCGAAAAAAAATCACGATTACTATACTTCCTTATATTAAGTATAAGAAAGTAAAAGCAGCTAATAGAGACACCATTCTGGTGCTTATCATGACAATCAGTAGAAACTGAAGAATTCTGTAATACATTTTTTTGATTTGACAAACTAGTATTACCAAGCTAACTTGTTTTAACTGATCATGACTATACGTACGAAATACTCAGTTAGCTACAATTTGTATTATGTCAAAAAAATTTAAAACTTCAGTTATAACAGATTCCAAATTTACATATAAAAATTCTTTTAAATTGACTAAACAAAAATGAAGCAACAGTGCTGTCCCGGTCCAAAATTTAAGCAAGTCACTCATGTTATTTTTGATTTAGATGGAACAATTTTAGGTAAATCCAATCTTTACTTCAACTATGTATTAAACAAATATAACAGACAGTTACTCTATTTAGATACTGAAGAAATATATATTAACGCAATGACAGAAATTGGAGCTCGATACGGAAAAGTTTTTACAAATGATATGTCTAATCAAATATCTGGATCTTGTGAAAAGGATTCTATTCAGAAAGCAATCGATTTAATGGAATTACCCTTGACGCCAGAAGAACTTTTGAACATGTACAAAGAGATTATTTGTGGTAAATTACCTAACTGCCCCTTAATGCCAGGTAAGGAAGCTAATGTTCATTTAGAACCCATGTGTATAAATTTCTTGATATTTATTATTATGTACAAACTTATATTAGATGTTGTGGTCATTACATCTCCTCTATTTGAGAAATATTTAGAACTTGTGATTTTCTACTTTCTTATACCTTTTATTCATTATGTTTCTTCTGGTGGTACCATTCACCAAATTTAATGTGTCACCTAAAATGTTGTTGATAATCTTAACTGACAAATTTGGAAAGTCTCCCATTAGTATTTTTTGAGTTATCGCGGATACACACATACACACACACACACACACACACACACACACACACACACACACACACACACACACAGACATCCACACAGACGCACCGATAGACATCATTCGGAAAATGGTCAGAATGGATTTAGAAGGGTTCAAAACGTATATTATCAATCAAAATCTCGAGGTCGAAAAAAATCAAGATTACTATACTTCCTTATATTAGGTATAAGAAAGTAAAAAGGTACAATTTCGGAAAAAAAAAATAAAAATTTTTGCATGTCTGTAGTATCGCGATAGCAGCCACAGTTTTTGAGATAAAGCTTTCAAATTTGGTACACATGTTTCTAAAGGCCAAAGACAATGGAAAATTCGGTGATGAGTAAAATTGGCCAGTTGAAAGGGGTCCACTGGACCCAAACTTTTTGTATTTGACTTTACAAGAAAATATATTCTTGATATCTATTATATCAAGCGAATAAAATATATTTTCCAAGTAGTTAAATAGCTGCTGTTAACTGAAATTTTGTACGCATTTGACCTCATAAAATGGGGTTAGGATAAATCTGGCAGTTTGACATTTGAAATATTTAATTTAGTTACAAAAATGTCAATGTCAAGAAGATTATTAATATATATATATATATATATATATATATATATATATATATATATATATATATATATATATATATATATATATATATATATATATATATTTATATATATATATATATATATATATATATATATATATATATATATATATATATATATATATATATATATATATATATAAACAGAAACAAGCATGACTAACACAAAATAGAGAAAATATTTTTAATGTTTTTTTTTTTAATAACTCGATAAAAATATTTGTCTCCTCTAGTTTCTTTTGAATTTGGGCAGCATTTCATTTTCTACGACTGTTTTGTAATTCCTAATCACTTCACTGTATTGACAATCTTATTTTAAGTATGTTTTCCAAGAAACAACCGCTGATTCCATTCAATTAATATTGATAGATAGTTGATTATTGCAGTCAGCCGGAATATCATCCACTAATTTTTTTTTTGCTCAAGCTTTTCTGCACGTCTGTTCAATTTTCTTTTCAGATCTACAGTCAACTTTAATTATTTTTAAGAATTTTGAAGGCTATAAAAAATAAATGTTTATTATTTACATTATTCTTCAAATTAGTTGCATTACTTATTATATACCTGATGGTTTTAGCTTCCTTTTTATTTTGACATTCATCAAATAGGACACCAGTTTTAGGATCCCAAATGTCTTTACAATGGCGGGCTTTTATTCAATCATTTCTTTTATTTTCATCCGTTGGAAAGTTGTAAATAGTGAAATGAAATATCAAAACCGTTTCCTGCCTTTTTTATAGCTGTTGTTACATACAGCTACTGCACATCTGGCCCCAGTTATTTTTATTCTGTTGGAAAAAATTAGGTCTTTAAATAAATGAAGTTGCAAACTAGGCTTGTTTTTGCTACAATACCTAAATTAATAAAACAAGGGCAATAATTAATCATTAATATGAAGCACAAATCGTGGTAATATATTCACTTACAGAAAACAGTCAAATGCTCACCACTGTTTTTATAAATTAATATATGTATGTCTATACACAAACTTTATAGGTTAAGTACTATTGTCTTATTCACTGAAATTCACATGGAATTATTAGTTAAAATTTAATAATTGCTTATCTTATATCTTGGCGAAACAAGTAAGAGCCGAAACGAAGCAGAAATCGAAAAAAAAAACAATATTAAAAACTTATAATAACTCAAATGCAAAAATAAACACTTCGAATAAAAAGCAAAAACGCCCTTTGTGACGTCATTGACATTTTTCCCCCACCATAATTTTATTAAATGCAACAACCGTTTTGTTTACAAATCGTGGTCCATAATAACTTTGTAGTGATCAGAAGTTGGTTACAATAAAATTGCTTGATTTTGATTGGTTAAGAACATGCATTGTTGACAAATTAAATTAAAATTAAAATTTGATTATATCGTATAAATAATAAATATGATATTTCTAATTGACAGTGATAAAAAAATATTGCTGTTATTTTGTGAAAAGTTCTAGTTTACATAGGGATGGTAGGTTTGTTTCTTATATAAGTGTAGTGTAGGGTCCTCAGTGCACTTTTGATGAAAAGGGTTGAGGAAATTTCAGTTAACTGCACATGTCATAATAAACGCTTCGGTGTAGCTAGTGCACAATATACATGTAATACATTGAAACTGATTTTTTTTTTACGTTTAATTTGAAAGTTTAATAGTTATTTACGTAACAAGACTGGATAGTAATTCTGTACTGGACGAGCTGGCAGCTTCCAAGGCTATCACCAGAGAGCGCTGGAAGTCGGCGAGCCTAGTAAAGACATCTTCCGGGTGTGTTATGTACAATAATTTTTCTGCAACCACTTTTGCTACTCTGAAAACACTTTTACTTCCTCACCCCTCAGGGAGGAAGTTGTATTCGTGAATACCAGCTACAGTTTTTGAGATAAAGCTTTCAAATTTGGTACACACATTCTAGAGGTCAAGGAAGAGATTGAGTTCGTTGATGGGCAAAATCGGTCCCAATTTTTAAAACGTCAAACAATGTGACTTTTTTGAAACGTCAAAGTGACTTTTTTTGAAACGTCAAAGTGACTTTTTTGAAACGTCAAAATGTGACTTTTTGAAACGTCAAAAATTGCTTTTATTATAAACTCCACCACACGTCGAGTTTTACTACGGTGAGGAAGTTCTGATCCCCAAGTAATTGGCAGCGGTTTTACATGAAATATTTTGTAAATAGAATTTATAATATCTAACTGACAGATGTCAGACACTGTTTCGGGTGCTTAATAAGGTACCTACACTATTATTGGCAACCAAATGTGACATAAGGCATCGAAAAAGACTTTTCCCGTCCCTTATGTTACTTTACCGGGCTAGACCAGTAAAGATGTATTTTCCACTCAAAAAATTTTTAAGTAAATCCAGAAATTATTCCTAGTGTTTGATTTGGGTAACAATGTAAATGAATATTCTTACTTTGGGAAATACTATTTGTAACAGTTACCACCACGTTGAAAAAGAATAAATGGATCTACGGGTAGATACAGCAATGTATTTTCACGTATCTAATGCATTCATCATGAGACCTGCATTGAAAATAAATATTTTCAATCTGTAAAATGAAACTAACACAACAATAAAAATGGTTTTAGATACTGAACAACATTTATAATTATAATTACGTTCCATACTATGCTCAATAGTTTTAATTTACACCGTCAGAAATAAACTATCAAATTTGTTGTCAATAATCAACATTTGTATGACATTTTGGTGTGTGACACAACATGGTATCGATGTAGTCGAAGTTAAGAAAGTTATTCTAAAACAATGTATAACCTTAAAGTCATTTGGTAGTTAGCTGACAAACCATTCTTCTAACAGATGTCGCTAGCTTTAAAATACTGGAATATAGCGAAATGGGGTATATTAGGTAAAATACCCTCTACTTGCATAATAGTAAAATAAAAGGATGCCTAACAGGTTTCTCCATTCGATTCGCTTAGAGACAAAAATTGCATTAAAAAAAATTTTAATATTTCAGTCATAATAGTTATTTATGACATAAGGACGAAAAGTTGTCGTATGTATGTCATACACTATTTTTTATTCGATTAAGAAGAAAATAATAAATTTTTATTTGTTTTATTTTTAATTGTAAAATTTTATCGTAATCAACTTACGTCACTTTGACACAATCTAATAAGAATATCATGACAGATTATTTCATTTATTTATATTGATCATTATCATAACTGTTTAGCGTCCGAAAAGTGCTTTTCTGTCTGAAAATGTAGTCGCCTAGCAACCACAACAAAAAGTAATATCTATTATAAAAAAAGTGATATTTTATATATTTCATTATGAATATCATCTGTGGACGCCTGGTATGTTAACTGAGTTTTAAATGCGTACTTAAGAACTCTTATTTATAAAGATACGTACATTTAATTGAATTGGAAAGTTAAATTTTAGGTTTTTTAGCCATCAGTAATATCGGTCTTAAAAATATCTGTTTCAGATAAGAAGCAGAAATTTATTTCCTTTGGGCTTTTCCGCAGAAAAAGCCTATGAGTATTGGTTTGGCATTTTTATTTCCTTTCTTACCTAATTTTTACTAAGCACATAAGTTTTGTAAAAGCATATACCTAACCTGCAATATTCTACATGAAAATATGTTTAAATTATGAAAAACTAAACTAAATTTGAAAATAATACAATTAAGTAAAAAATAAAAATATTTCGTTCCTCAAGAAGACCACCCTTAAAGAAGCTATTGAATTTAAAAACGGTGTAACCCTTGAACGATTGAAAGAATATGTTAATATTATAATACAAGAAAATCTACTAGCATTGGAATTTTATATTTTAAAAATTACATCATTTCCATGTTCACTGTCTCCTGCATTACCTGACGAAGATATGTGAGACATATGTTTCGTATAAAATGGCTGCAATGGCGTTAATTTCACCTTTAATGAAGTTTTTTAAGTATTGGAAAATTTTGTGCCGTTAGGTCAGTACCCTTCGCAGACTTCAGACCTAAGACGAGTTTTTCAGAATGTTTAAGACGCAGTGCTGGTTAGCTAAATATTTTCGATGCAAGAAATATATACATTAGCGGCAAGAATATGGAGATGTATTTTTACTACTCTCGATACACTTTATTTTGTGTATATGTTTTGTTCTCAAAACATACATATTTTGGTTAGTTTATATTCTCAATGTTATTTAGTAACAATCTAACTGGTATGGTGATTAGAAAAGTCGCTAGTGATTTTCTTTGCGTTTTTCAATATTTAACACCTGCTAAAGCTAATAGGTAATTTTACAGTGAGAGATAAATTAAGCGGAAACTGTTCAAGCACTTGATGCATCAAGTGTAGAGATACAGAAACATCAGGGCATTGCAGATATGTACAAGGGATTTACTATTTGCGGGGTGGAATCATTACAGCCTGGGCCGTGAGTTATTGGCCATCACACGCCAGTGTAGAAATAACATGTATGGATCACTTTATGCTTTGTGCATAATCAGTGGTATTGTCTTCCTCTCATTGCGAAAAATAATGGAGAGAGGTTCGTATTTTTTATAATAGCACACCATCTGCTACCCTTTTTAGACCCCTACCCAAAAGGTAGGGTATATGATCACAAAACTCACTGGGCGTGGGGATGTAGCAAGCCGAAGCACTACTTAGCCCGGATAAGTCAACGAGTGCTCCGACAAAATAAAACTAGCTCAGACCTCAGGGCGTACACCCAGTATATCTGAATAATAATTATAATTTTAACTAACTTACTTCTTTACTTACTGGTCTCGTTATTGGGTGGTGCTGGGAAAATAAATATCGAATGCCTATATATATGGATTATATTTACAAAATATATACATAAAAGTAAATACGGTGCCGCTTAGGGACGTCCGCTTAGAACAACCTATAAACAATTATTACCAAATAAACCAATTTAATCATATGCATTTGATAACCTGTTTCTCATGAATTTAAAAAACAGAAAGGATACTAGCACTTCAGTACCCACAATGTGGCCACACCCTGGGTTTACATGTACTCTCACACTGTATAATGGTCCAGGTTATCTGTTAATACACCAAACACAAAGAAAAAGATAAAAAAAAGATATAGAACATTTAAATTATATATATTAATAGGCACTGACGGTTGGTTTTTGTTTTCCTAAAGTTTTAATTACACTCACTACTAACTTGGCTGGTCCTAGTTCAGCTGCTAGGCAGGCTTCGCCCTCGTATGTGCAAGACTCCAAACTCTGCGTATTTGGTCTGCCCCGAACGCGGACAATGGAACTCCTTGGACCCTTCCGTGGACCCTCTAACCAAGAGGGTGCAGGAATTCTCCAAAATAGCTAACACGTTTTTGTCAGCATAACCTCACTCTCTGCTACCAGAAAGCACAAATCGTACCCAGCTCCTGTTTCCAGAAATCGGTCTCTTCAAACCACTTACGCAGTCCTCACTGCGACCCAAAACAATCGACCGAAAATTGGAATGACTTCTCATTAATCCCTTGCGGATGACTTCAGATTAGTCCATTGAGAGTCACTCCGTACGACTTGTGCAGTTCACTCAAGCAATCAACAATATGGCGAACTTTCGGAGGACGGAAAATACGTCAGCAGAATTTCGCACGGAAATATTCACCGTGCCAACTGGGAGTAAGTAGCGGTACTACGAGTACAGTAGGTACGTTAGTTGCATATCGTTAAGGAGTTCTATACTGAATAAATGCCTACTGCGATTTTGGAATGTAACACATCTCATTGAACAGTGTAGTCTGTAGGACACTAGAAAATCATAGAATTGTCCATTTAGGTTCATTAACGCTTTTTCCGAGACTTAGTCCAATAGTACGTGCATGGGATTTAATACAGAGTTATAAATGACCTTTTATTATTTTATTCTATTTTCAATAAAGTTTTTCGAAATTTCTGTATATTTTTTATTACTAAAGATTATGTAAACTGTTCAAATATTTTTTTATATTTTATTTTATTTTTCAACATAATACGTTATCCTCTAGTCGTCTATAGGGCGCCCCTACCACTTTAGAGTGGGGATAAATGTTGCTCTTTGATTGACTGATCAAACCTACTTCCTTGTCTATGGCGCCATCTAGAAGCATGGCTCCATCTAGCCGTGAGAGGCACTATATAATAGAATGGATATCTTAGCAGCGTCATCTAATGGTGAGAAGCTGGTTGCAGAGAAATACACGAAACTCCATCTAGCGGTAAGTGCAGCATTTATCCCCACTGCTCAGTGGTGGTGGTCACTCAAAGTGTCCTAGACACTACTTGCCAATACTCATTTTTACTAAATGTTATTACAACGCCAATGAAATTCCTGTTTGTAGATTTTAACGCATCGATAATGTTTAATACATTAAACATTTGTTCAAAAGTTTTATCACTTCTAAATTCATTAGCTTCCCTTGCCAACCCAGTATAAAAACAAATATTGTTTAGATATTTTATTTTATGTACGTATTTTAATATCATTTTTCTGTTCGGGTAAACTGAAACAATTCTTAAAAATTAGCGATCTTTTAATTTTGTCCTAAAACCACATTTTAATAGAGTATATTATAACAAATCTATGATAACTATGTTAAATATATTTTCTTTAATCATCATGAATTCTAATAAGGAAAATGTAATTGCCAATCGTTTAGTGGCTGTTCTATTGTCAACCTACTTATTCACAATGTGCGTAAATCAACAACTGTAATCAATCAAATAATTAAAATCGATTAATATACAATATACATACTATATTATAAATTCATTAATAACACTATATTAGTTCAATTTTTAATTCACTTAAATGATAGTTATCTAAGAAGATCTATAAGTCATAGGTAGCCAAGAAGATCTACAATTTAATTTTCCAGCTTAAAAGCATGTACACTCTTGGAAAACTATTCGAAGGTCAAGTACATACATCTTGATTATTGGAACAGACAACGATATCCAAACTTTAAACCCTAATAGGTTTTAATCAAAACAATACAATGCAAGTCAGCCCACAGATCCTAAAAAGCTAATTGAATAGACTTCGTAACGATATCTCACGGAGGTGATAGGAGCACCATATTTTTTAAGACTTTATTTTAGTATTAAACGTTTTGAGCACTACAGTAAAATTTAATAAGCTTAATTTAATTATTTTTAATTCCACAAATGAATAAAGTAAATAAAACAGATATTATGTTTAAGGTGCTGAAAATATGATAAGACATCTTCATTCAAATAACATACCGATTGCAGTGGCCACATCGTCTGCTCAAGATTCTTATGATTTAAAAACCAAATGTCATAAGGAAATTTTTGATTTATTTCACCATATCGTTTGTGGTGGCAGCGATCCAGAAGTTTCTCGTGGGAAACCATTCCCAGACATATTTTTAATTTGTGCATCCAGATTTCCAGATAATCCCGATCCGTCGAAATGTTTAGTTTTCGAAGATGCACCAAATGGCGTGCAAGGTGCACTAAGTGCGGGCATGCAAGTAGTAATGATCCCTAACATACGCGTACCATACGATATATGGAGGACTGCTACTTTAAGACTGGACAGTTTTGACTTTATGGTGCCTGGAGCATTCGGTTTGCCACCTTTCCCTAGTGAGGAAGGAGATAGTCCTATTATAAGAATTAACATTGGACTAGAAAATAATTCTCCTACCGAAGGAGAGCCTATGAATTTTCCCACCGAAGAACAAATTAATCCTCCTGCTGTCGAATCTCTAGATGAAGAAGCAGCAGAAGAAGATACTCCTGAATGAGAAAACACCAATACACATAGAGGATTTTATTCGTACATGAATATTTTTCAATAAGCACAATCCGTTTATAATTTGTAGAACAATAAAAAAATCTCAAAATTTTTTACTGGCAAATTCCCTTCTCAGTATTCAATAATAATAACAATAATAATAATAATAAAGTATAATTGTTTATTGCAAATTTTCTCAATTTAAAAAAAAACTGTGTTCCCTGGAAACCCAAGTAACAGTCTCGCTGGCGGTGGTGAATCAACACGATTGAATTGTTAAAAAAAAGCAGTTTGCGTAAATCTTTAAAGATAGCTGTAAATATATTAGTCTAAGAGCTAGTGGCCTCGATAACATACGAATTTCTACACTGCAAATATGCAAAAATGTTAGTAACGAGTCGCCTCACAGAAGGAATGGCTGGTATGGCTAAAGGACGTCAGTGGGGTGAGCACCCTTGAATTTTTAAAAATAGGGACAAAATGCAAAATTTTATTCATTTCGACAAAGCTGAAATTTGTAGTAATGATAGCTAGTACCATCCTATTAATGAAACAAAAATTGCCATACCGTTTGGTTGGTGGAAACTGCCTGCCATACCAGGTCAAAGGTTGCCGTTTTGCGGTAAAATTTACTTATTCCGACAAGGCTGTTTGAACAGTATCTTCGAAAAATAGGTAAAAGACGATATGCGAAGAGCCATACGGATTGGGTGGTGGAAAGTTAAATCCCACATACGTGGGATTTACCGATCGAATATGACGTAAAGCCAGGGTTGGCTTTAGGTGGTTAAGAGTCAGATTTGCACGCATATATGAAACGATATCTTACCTTGAAGTTTTCTTAAGCGAATTCTGTATTACCCAAAGTTGATAAAGTCAATTCATTATAATCACTCACTTGAAGAAAACTGGATGTATTGTGAGATGTACTTAACACTAAACTAACACACACAAGTATTTTTCACTGCCGGTTACAAGAATAGAAGTATATTATTAATATCTGTTCTAAATGTTTTGGAGTTAAACTTCGGTGCCTTTAGTTGAAAATATATATAAAACAAACAAAATAATACATGGAGGATAGTTAGCCAGGACGACAACACCGCCCGTATGCGGCTGGGTTCTCCTGGAAGCCGATAATTTGGTTTATCCATGCGTGCTTCACCTTTTGTTGGTGGTGGTAGTCAGGGCACTTTCCTTTACAAAAATACAAGCTGTTTGAAAATTAAAAACAATACTTGGGTATAGGCGTTTCAATACAATGCGCGCGGCGGAGCTCCCATTAATGCTCTCTTTCTCATACGCGTGGGACTGTATAAGGCACTCGCACTCATCAAAATTAATTTTATGGTACGGCACCCCCTTTCCGCCACTCAATCGGTATGGCTCTTTGCATATCGTCTTTTACTTATTTTTTGAAGGTACTGTTCAAATTTCAGCCTTGTCGGAATAAGTAAATTTCACCTCAAAACGGCAACCTTTGACCTGGTATGGCAGGTAGTTTCCACCAACCAAACGGTAGGGCAATTTTTGTTTCATTAATAGGATGGTACTTGCTATCATTACTGCAAATTTCAGTTTTGTCGAAGTGAATAAAATTTTGCATTTTTTTCCTATTTTTAAAAATTCGAGGGTGCTCACCCCACCAATTCCAATTCCAATTTAAATTCTTTATTAGTAATTAAATACATTGTATCAACTTGAATGGGGTACAAAATAAGATTTACATTAATATATACATATATACAGAAAAAAGAAAACTAAAAAATCAATTCATTCATAAAATACTTAAAAATAATAATACAAACAAATTAACGAAGTATAACATTCCATATAAACATATTTACAATATAAATACAGCCATCAGACTTTACAAAACAAGTAAAAAAGCATTTAACCATCCCATTTAAGGGATGCAAGCGGTTTTCCAGGGTTTTCCTGCATAGCTGTGTGTTCTTGGGCAACCGGCCGATGTTATGGTCCTGGTGCTCAGCCCACCGACGTATTTTAGCCATACCAGCCATGCCTTCTTTAAGGCGATCTAAACTAACATTTTTGCATATTTCCAGCCTTGTCGAAATTCGTATGTTATCGAGACCACTAGCTCTTAGACTTTTTTTTTTTTTTTTTTAAACAAATTGATCAAATTATGTAATTAAACTAAATACCGAAATAATATTACTTTAACAACACATAATAAGCAAATCCAATATTTCTTTCAATTTTTTTACATTCCTTGACAAACTCTGACTGAATTAAAATTAAATAAATCTTTTATATATTTTAAGAAATAGATGATTTAGTCCGTTTAGTCCATCTTGAAGAATATATGAGTTGTAGCACTAAAATTACATATTCATACTCAGGGTATGCAAATTAATAAAAAGAAATTTTTGGCATTAAACCACGTAGTTAATTTATTTCGTTATGATACTGAAATAACTTATAATGCCTCTAGGTTGAAAGTGAAATGAAATAATCAAGATTATCCTTATAAATAATTCGTCATTTGTTACCTACGCTGTGTCAACCCGCCTCAACACTATTTAAATTATTTCTCTTCTTCCCTTTCAATAATTAAAGTTTTATTTTGCGTAAAATGATTTTCGGAGTCAGTGCCAACCACTCGTAAAAATAGTTAATTTTAGATTAACCAGAACTGCAAATTACTTTAAAACAAATATATTTGAGTCATTGATTTTAACATTTACTGTCATTCTTAAAATCACGTGTGTTATTCAGTGAGTCATAAATTAAAAAACGTTATTTATGTAAAAGGCATTAATGATTATTCATTCATATTTTAGTTTGAATTAAACAAATTACCCATTTTTACTTTCTTATACCTAATATAAGGAAGTACAGTAATCGTGATTTTTTCCTACCTCGAGATTTTGATTGATATATACGTTTTGAACCCTCCTGAATCCATTCTGACTATTTTCCGAATGATGTCTGTTGGTGTGTGTGTGTAAATGTGTGTGTGTGTGTGTGTGTATGTGTGTATCCACGATAACTGAAAAAAATACTGATGGAAAAATTCCCAAATTTGGCAAATAAAATTTTCAACAACATTTTAGGTGACACATTAAATTTGGTGAATGTGGTACCACCAGAAGAGGCATAATGAATGAAAGAAGAAGAAAAAAAGTACATTTTCGGGAAAAGAAATAAAAAAAATTATTGCATTTCTGGACGAATCTCGACGAATTGTAATGAAAAAACATATCTTTACGGAAAAATCTGTCCGCATGTCTGTAGTATCGCGACAGTAACCACAGTTTTTGAGATAAAGCTTTAAAATTTTGTACACTTGTTCTAAAGGCCAAATACAATGAAAAATTCGGTGATGAGCAAAATTGGCCTGCTGAAAGGAGGTCCACGCGACCCAAACTTTCTTGTATTTGTCTTTACAAAAAAATATATTCTTGATGAAAGATTATAAATCATGTCTACTATATCAAGCGAATAAAATATATTTTCCAAGTACTTAAATAAAGCTGATGTAAACTGAAATATTTTACACATTTGACTTCATAAAATGGGGTTAGGATAAATTTGGCAGTTTGACATTTGAAATGTCTAATTTAGTTACAAGATGTCAATGTCAATAAAAAGAAATTATTAAAATATATGACATGAATTATTATTGACAGTATATGATAATTAGTTATTTAAAAATGTTAATGAAACATTCAAATTTAATTGGGGTAAGTAAATAGAACGGTTTTTTTAGATCAGGATGATGACATCAGATATTTTATAAATGTATTAGAATCTAGAATCTAAATTTATAAATACATATAAAGATAATAGAAAAATTTGTATGGACAGTGTTTCCAAATTGACATCATTGGCAACTCGCATATCTAATTGTAGAGCAACAGAGTATGTTTAAATTTTTCGTTTTTGAATTTAGAATAAAAATCCGTAAAAAAACTTGTTTATCAGAATCGTTCTCAAACCGAAAATCTGAAATACACGAAATTTGTGAGCATGATAAAAATCCCTACCCCACGGCAAAGGGGGCGAGGGTTCGACAAAATTTTAGGAGTGTATTTATACAAGTACTGGTGAACTTTTCTCTGACGTCGGTGATCGGCCATGATAGCGGAAGGCGACGTTAAATAAATGTTTAAAAAATTCAAATCCCATTAACGAATATATTTTTAAAGCTCGCTTGTCAATAATAAAACTACATATTTTAAAAAAAATCTATTAAAAGGCATCAATTAAAATGTGTCTTTCAAAAGTGCAATCCAAATATTCGAAGTAATAATTGGTAGAATAATATAAAAATATCCTCTGGCAATAATCGTTATAGATTAATATAATGGAATTTTCAGTTAAAAACTAATGACCAACGCTTATTTACTGTTTATTAATAAAACTAAAAGGTTTATGATGAAAGCATTATATTAATTTGCAAACAGTTAGTTGTTATGCACTGTTATGAAATTGTCAATATTTATAATTATGTAGTGGAATTTATGGAGCCGGTCCAACACAAATGCAACACATGAGGAACGTCAATGCATTTACTCGTTAATTTACAACATTGTATCCGAATATAATATGTCCAAATGAAAATTGACCTTATCTTTTATGTACATTACATTAGTCAATATTATGTAAATAAGCTTTTGTACGTTAATTTGAACAACGATAAATTGGAGTAGTATCACTAGCGAATCTAGAAGGGGGAGCGGACAGAGCCATACACGCCTAAAAATTTGATAAAGAAAAATTTTTATTTAAATAATTTTTTCCGCTTTCATTACAAAACGAAAAATTAGTATGTATTATTCATTATCTTACTATTATTTATTAGATAATTAATAAAATAATTATTATCCACAATCGCTTTTGACTCCTAAGTTCTAAATAATAAAAAAAATGTTTGAAAGACTCATAGTTATTTTATTATTTTGGGTAGGTACTTATTTAATCTTTCATCTTTCTATTATCTTTTAATTTTTTTTTTGTTTGACTTCGCAAGATAGGTCCATTCAGCCACGACTACAGTTATAAAACCTTTTTATTTAAATTATAAAATTAAAATTTTTAAATGGACAAAAAGATCACGGGTTATATAGTTCTGAAGTTTTAATAAATATTTAGATACTATAATACTTTATAATGTGAATTATTAGTACCTAATTATGTTAAATTGGATGTTACGCTGCCCGATCTGTAGAACTGACAAGATCTTTGTATAATGTAACGTTGTCATACTAACAGAAAAATATTAGAATATTTTTTATATTGAACATTTTGTTTGTTATAATTTTGTAGGAAAGCAAATATTTCGGTGGGAGTCGGGTCCCCCTGGCCCCTCTAATTTCGCCAGTGAGTAGTAGTATACAGGGTGTTTCACTGATGACGGACCAACTGGTTTGTCCGTCCTCAGTGACACACCTGTAGAATACTTTATAACGCATAAAGAATCTACGTATCATAAACGTTACATAACCTTGCATTTTAATTGACGAACAGAATGAAGTATCATTTTTAGTTATTTGTTATGTGCTTTAGTTTATAATTTCTAGTGATGCGTGTATACCTAGATGATGGAAATATGGCAAAAAATGCCAATTTTAATGCTCTTCGCAACAAAAAATTCAATTGATTATCTCAAAAAATAAAAGATTCGTAGACTTGTGTTCACCTTAATGTGTACACACTGTACTAGAAGAAAAAAATAATATATTTCCATTAAGCAAAAAAACACCAAATTTTGGAATGTAGTAGACGATGTGTTTTTTTTGTGCAAATTTAATACATAAAGCAATTTAAATGTGCAAATTACCATACAATCTGGGAAAAAAACAGAGAAGCCCCTGGACCCTTTAATTTTTTTCCTGTAAAGGGGAAAAGGAAGCGAATTTTAAGAAAAATTTGCAATAGTTAAATACATTTTGCAATAATAATACAAATAAAAAATGCATATAAACATAAATATTTTTTCTTTCATTAGGTCAAAAAATTTTGGGTGTTTCACTGGATGGCTTAAACGTAAATTCTGAGCTACCCTTTTAGTTTTTCCCCTGACTGATATGGTTAGTCGATAGGTTCCATTATGATCTAAAAGATGGCACATGAATCATAAAATCGAGAAAAATTAACTTTTCTTGTTCTTCTCCTATACCCTTCATATGATATAGAAGCTTCATCATGACCCGTTTGAGAAGAACACTTCAAAATTGAATTAAATACTATAAAAACAAGAGCCTTAGACTTAGATTTTCTGGAAGTCACTATAGAAAATTTAATTAATAAATAACAAATCAAATTGGCTTGTTATAGTATTTACCCGAACATTAAAGACCACGACACTTATAAATATGTATCTTTAACATACTTACAATTTCAGAAAAAGTTGCTGACATTTTGTCACAACATAATCTAAAAGTTTGTTTTATACCAGTGTCAAAACTTTAAGACATTATGTATAATGCTCAAGACAAAACTAGCAAATTGAAGAAAGATTGGCATGTCCAGATTGCAATGCCTTTTATGTAGGTCAAACTAGATGTAAAGAACATCTATGTTTATTTAAACTCTAAAAAACTGATTAAACTTTTTCAAATAATATTAAATTTTAAAAAATTTTATTGCATTTCTAGGCAAATCTCGAGGAATTATAATGAAAAAACATAACGATAGCAGCCAGAGTTTTTGAAATAAAGTTTTCAAATTTGGTACACATGTTCACAAGGCCAAAGATAATGATAAATTCGGCTATGAGCAAAATTGACCAGCTGAAAGTAAGTCCACGGGATCCAAAGTTGTTTGTATTTGCCTTTACAAAAAATATATTCTTGATGAAAAATTATAAATCATGGAAAATATATTTTATTATCTTGATATAGATCAAGCTAATAAAATATATTTTCCAAGTACTTAAATAAAGCTGATGTAAACTGAAATTTTTTACACATTTGACCTCATAAAATGAGGTTAGGATAGATTTAACAGTTTGACATTTGAAATGTCTAATTTAGTTACAAAAATGTCAATGTCAATAAGAAGAAATTATTAAAATATATGACACGAATTATTATTGACAGTGTCGAATGACGCTGAAAATTAATTATTTAAAAATTTTAATGAATCATTTCAAGGTACTCTATTCAAATTTATTTGAGGTAAGTAAATAGAATGGTTTTTTTAGATCAGGATGATATATACTGATATAAGAAAGTTATGTGTTGACCACATCAGATATTTTTTTACCTAATTTAGGTAGATCCTTCAATTATCACAATGACAGCATACATATTTTTGAACCCTACATAAGAAAGTTTTTGAGCAAAAGGCAATTGAAAATTAGAAAATTTAAATTTTATTATTAAGAAAAGGCAAACCAAAAAACTCTGCGAAGCTAATAAAATTATGAAATTAAGTGGTCGAACTGCTGTTTACCAGTTTTTTGACACTATGTAAGCCATTTTACAAATTCTTTTTGTGTATTATGAATCACTTCTGGCTAATTCTACGTATTTCATCTCTATCGATTTTTTAAATCCTCTAAATTTTGTGTTCTGTTGACATAGACTATTAACTTTAAATAACCCTATAAAAAGTAACCAAGGGGTGTAAGATTGGGGGACCTTGGGGGCTATACCTTCCGCATCGTCTTGCTGATACGAGATTATCTGGAAGGCCAGAATTATTCTCGTTCGGGAAAATTTCAGCAAGTGCGGGTGCAAGGTCATTTCACCAAACAATATTTTTTCTCTGTGAGGGTTCTCTCAAAGAAAAAAGCACCTAATATTTCACTGTCGCCTATTTCTTCCCATACTATGTGCCTCAATCATCCATTGAGGATTTTCTCTGCTCCAATATCTGCAATTTTGTAGGTTCGTTGAGCCATTTACACAAAACGTAGCTTCAGCTGAAAAAAGTATTTGGCGGTGGAAACGTGGATTAGCGTGGCACAAATCTATCATAGTTTCACAAAACTGCTTTAGGCGGTCGGGGTTATCTTCGTTGAGCTCCTGCACGTGTTGAGTTTTATGGGGATAATATTGTTCTTTCTTCAGTACACGTATTACTGTTCGTTGACTAACTTCATTTTCTATTGAAACCAGTCGAGAAATACTATGAGAATTTTCTTCCATGCTTAACAAAATGCCAATCTTCTTATCTTCACTAACTTCTAAATGGCCAGGTTTTGGAATTTCTTTAACATATCCAGTTTCTCTAAATTTACACTCAATCTTACCGACTGTGGATCGGCTAATTGATCGATCTAGATATTTTGCATTAAACAAATTTCATACCTCTTGCTGTATTCTGGTCTCATTTCCACATCCTGTTAAAGGTATTAATTAAAATTCAAGAGAGTAAAACTAATACGAATAGTATTTGGTATAGAACTGACCTTTTGTTGAATATTTGATTTATACTTATTTAATATGTAAAAACATAAGGCACTTCGAAAAACTAAATTTGATAATTTTATTTGCTTAACAAGTTTTCTAATTTTTAATTTACTGGCTTGGTGGCGTAGTTGGTAAGAGCACGAGATAGCAAGCGTAACTAAACATTTTTCTGTTGTAGCTGCGGGTTCGATTTCCATCACCAGCGCTGGCAACGTCGGTGGGAATGGTTGTATGTCCACAAGTGTGACTTACTCCTAGACAGCCTCGTCGATTTCGGAGGTTATCTAATTTCATTCGTATTTGTTATAAAAAAAAGTCTCCTGCTCGAAAATTTTCTTATGCAAAGTCATGCTGTAAAGTTATGCCGCCATTTTGACAATTAAAGGATCTAGCAGAATCAAGAAAAAAATAGGGAGTTGCCAGTTAATGAAATGCCGTCATTGCCCGAAAAAAATGATGGTCGAAATGAATTGAATTTGATATAAACATGTGTATTTTAATAAATTAAAATCGACATATTCGAGGATTTTTTCCAAAAAAAAAAAAAACGTCTGTTTAAGTAGAGTTCGGATATGGGCGAGTGATTCCAGTGCCGTCTTCAAGAACTTTGTTAAGAAATGCATCTCAAATTCGTTATTTGAGGACATCCGATTGTTCTCTGAGGTTCTATCTGGTAAACTCTACTCTTCAAGTAACCCCAAAGAAAGAAGTCACAAGCTGTGAGATCTGGCGAATGGGGGGCCGGTGAACTGAATGACGCGAGCTTCTTTCAATTACAACTTTTACACTCTCTATTTTCCGGAGTTCGCACTTCCAGGCTTCTTTTTTGTCGTTGACGAAGTCTCTTCAAATTTCTGAACACACGTTTTTATCTCATGGACTGGTACTGGTTGATTCCAATGTTAAAATGGCTACGAAAAGCACGACGCGCCTATACTTCACTTGTAAGAAATAATACCGCAGTAGTGACTCTGAATAAGTGTTAAAAATAAAATATTTGGTTTTAATTTGTACCTATATAAATTAATAACAAATATTCCCTTGCACTGACCCTGTATTTGACTTCATGACTCGTCGATATCCGAACTCTAGTTATAAGTAACACATCAAACAAATATAAAAGCGGCAACCGGTGAATATAACAGATGGCTGGTAAGTTTTGTGAAAACATAATTCATTGTTGATTTTAATAATTTTCTGTTTGCTGATAATTTAAGCTTGAGCTTTATTAACAATATTTAAAAAAAAGTGTGTGATTAATTATACCGGGTTATATACAAAAAATAATGTCCCTGTCAATCTCAGACAACACTTCTACTTGGAAGCATGATGCTTAACAACACGAACAAACAAAAAAAGAGAATAATTAAACAAAACCAATTTACCAAAGTAAGCCATCCAAACTTTTGCAAATCTTCTCTTTAGTGACCAGCCAAAGATGTGTTTCAACTTCAGATATACTTGTATATGTATAATAGGCTTTTAGTAAATTAGAGATCAATAAGAACGAGTATTAGCACGATTCAGAAAAGTCATTAATCAAACTGAAAAGATTGCCGTTGTTAAGACCATTTCTGAAAAGAAACCACCAATAAAATGTACCGAAGGCTTAGTTCCACCTCTACTGATTTCTATATTAAAAATGTTTCCACTCAGATGCTTTATGTGTTTTGTTAGCGACACATTCGGAGAAAAAATCGTTTTAGGTAACAGTTTCTTATATGAATACTTCATCATTCATATATTGCAAATAAATGTACAGAGTGAGTCAAACTCGACGGCCCAGACCTTTTTCTCCGAAACGGTTAAGGATATTTAAAAAAATTCAAAATGCGCCGATTACGCACTTACTTATGTCTTTAGTTTTTATTTAAATTAAAGATTTTTCAAAATGTTGCTGGACGTCGCATCGCAATGTTATTTATAATTTTTTTCTCAGAAAGGCTCTTTTTCTGTGTTCCATTTGAAATATTATATTTTTTGCGGGTAAATAGTGTTAATAAAATTTTTTCCATCCTCAATCATTTGGAAGTTATGACTATAGATCGGAAGGTAGTTATAAATGAAGTCAATTTCAGGGTTGACGCTAGGTGATGTGTCACCCCGTAAATATGTTCATGTATATATGACACAATATCTTACCTTGTGGTTATTTTAGCGAGTTCGGTAACATTCAAAGTAAATACAAAGGTGGCTAAAAGTATTGGTGAATGTAACACTAGCACACACATGTATATTTAACTAGTAATCACATGATAACTGTCCTATAAATAATTTATAGGAGAGTGACTTAATACCCAAAGAAGGTGAAGAAGTAAAAGTATATTACCTACTAATATTAATTCATCCACTAAAACATTTGCTACTTCCAGCCACAAGCATTGGTGGTTCCATCCATGTTAATCTAGATGTTCTTGTCATTCAGTTTAGATAAATTTTTTTTGTTTAATAATGTCACATCTGTGATAAATATCTTAGTGTCGTTTCTGATGGCAACTGAACATCGCTATACTGCCCACTAATACACCTTTGCAAAAATTGGACTAGACATTTTTAAAAAGTCTTTAATTTCGCACTGTTACCGTATTACGTGTTATTATTCAGATATATGTTTTACAAATACTATGTATTTTAGGGATCGCTAACTAATACTAGAACTGATACTTTGGAACAGGTCTGATAGGTTGAACTAAAGGAACTGATCCCAAGTGATAATTAAATCAGGTTCGAATATCAGTCCGAGTCCGGCTGACGGCCGATACCGTTCAATGATGCAGACGGCACAGACTTTTCTATTTTCTTGGACTGTAGACTGGTCGCAAGATCCATAAAAAATCTCGGACTGGTCGATCTAAACAAAACCAAAACGCTGAACGCAAAATATATATTTTAGTATAAATTGGGAGGAATCATGTTCAGCTCATTGCTGTACGTAAGAACAATACTCTATTTTGCTATTTTCTGCTACTTCATTGCTATTTTTTACGATTTTTTATAAATATATGAATGATCGAGATCAACAGATTCTGAATTTGGATTCAGTGGATCAAAATACATAAGAAATATACTTGATCTAGTTCAATAAAATTTTCTTCATTTACATAATTGCCAAATATATACACCACTTTTTTTTTAGTGTGTGCCGGTGTAATTAACCCTGAAATTAAGCCCTGCTTGGATACAAATGTACTAAAACAAGATAACTTTCTTAGTAGCGATCCGGCAAACATTTTTCCAGACGTTTTTTACGCACCTTCAATTCATCGCCGATATTTAATTCTCCCTTCTCTGGACGGAGGAGTCAAAAAAATCCTGGAAGCCAATAGATGAATTGTTATTCGGAGAGTCCTTCCCTGAACATCTGAAAAATTCCAATGAGGTGCAGCGATTAGGGTCCACTATTAAAAAGAAGAATAAAATTTTGCAATATTTATCTTCCAAAAGTCTGCTCAGCAAGAAGTCTAGCGAACCTAAATTTGGTCTTTCAGGAATATCGACGTCTTTAAACTCCAGGCGCACCCAGTCCCGGACCCGCATGAAACAGGAGAAGGGGTGACCTCGTCCAAGGGGAGCTGCATATCATCATCCATAGACCAGGTACATATAGTATGTTCTTTGGAGAAGACTTTATAGGTTAACCCAGTTTATGCCGGCCGCCTATCTATTTGAATAAATGGTCTTGTATTGCAAATGGCCTTATTATTCTGTCATGGATTTCTGAATATCAGATATCCTTTAGCACGAAACCCATGCAAACATACTTGCCAAAACCGTCTTTTGACTTAAGTGAATTGTCTAAATTAGATGATAAGGTAGCAAAATTAATTCACATTGGAACAGTGTCAAAAACTTGTCCGAAATCTAGTCAGTTCCAATTTTCATTCTTCCTAGTCTCGAAACCTAATGGTTCTTCGAGATTTATTTTAAATCTGAAATCGTTAAACTGATTTTTACAGCCCCCTCATTTCAAAATGGAAGATTATAGAACAGTGTTTAGGCTAATCTATCCCACTGTTTCTTCACATCATACTGTTCATTTGTTTTATTAAATAATCCAGATAAAGTAAAATTAGCCCGTGAAAAATATGTTTGTAATGAAATTATTCTTATTCCATTCATTGCAAAAACATACGTTTTTCGTAGTCGTTAATATTCAATTTTTGGACCAGAATAAATTTATTGAGTTTAGATTTATTTTTCTTGAGTGCATTTTGAATATATTCGTAGGACAGTTGAAGATCTCATACTCTATTCCTAATAGATTTTGAGGGGTGTTCGGTAAAATATACAACATTTAGTTGTTTTTCTTTAAAGTAAACAGCAGGTAATAAAAACTGACTATTAGAAATTAATTTGACAACTCAGCAATTGGTATTTTAAATTGTTTATTGTTTTATACATGGCCATCTATGCAAAAAAACAATTTACAATTTGTTGTATCCCAAACATTTATGAATATTAGTTAATTCAATAACTCACTTATTTGAAATGAAATATATAGCAATCATATGTATTTATACTGGGGAGGAAAAGGGCTATTCATATATCTTAAAACATACAGGGTGTCCTATTTAAAAAAATGATCTATTTTTTATATACTTTTCTAGTTATATTTTTAAGAAACAGAAATGGGTTTAAAGTGCAGAATTTTAAGCTGATCGCCCTATACATATTCATGGTTTTTATATGATTTGTTTGTTTATCAATAAAAAAATAAATAAATATAGAGCTTTTTTCACCAACAACAATTTTAGTGCCTCTGGTCGACCAAGAGCCTGTGTCTTTTTTTAAAGATAGTCCACCCCTGGTGTCAGAGAAAAAACAACAGTAAAAGAAAAGGGCATCTACCGATGTGAAGGTTGCAGAATTCCTATTTTTTTTTTAAGAACAGCCAGAGCAATCTATTAGGCAAGCATCAAGGCAACTTCGAATGTCGTATTTTGCTTCAAAATAAATGTCACGAGTATAAGCTTCATAATTTACAATTGTTGATGGAAAATGAATTTGAGCGAAAGGTCAATTTTATCGCTGAATTTTTGCTTCTTTATGAAGAAGATATATATGCTAAACCTCATTTTATGGACCGATGAATCTTGTTTTATTTGTAGGTAAGGTATTCTTAACCGAAAAATACGCACTATTGGTCTGATCAAAATTTTCAGCAGATATTCAAAATCATGGTTATTTTGGTATTAATGTATGGTGGGTATTGTGGGAAGTTATTTAATTGGCCCATATTCTTTTTAAACTTTTTACAAACTGATTTGGCCCCATTGTGCGTTGTCAGAAAATATTATTCCCAAACAGATTTTTAGAAATGTGGACTTTTCTATTTTCTTGGATGTAGACTGGTCGCAAGATCCATAAAAAATCTCGGACTGGTCAAACTAAACAAAACCAAAACGCTGAACGAGTACCCCTTCAGTATTTATATGCATGCATTGTCCGAAATCATTTGTGTAAAAATTTCAGAGATTGCTGGATTGGTGGCCACCAAGATCTCACACCGATGGACTTCTTTCTTTGCAATACTTTAAAAAAATCTGGTATATCAATGCAAATCAGCAGATTTTGAGGAACTAAAGACGAATATCTAATGAGCTCATGATATAATAAGAGATGATAGCACATTAAGAAAAGTTACAACTAATGAAGGCCGAAAACGTCTGCAATTATTGTTTGATGAAAATGGTCATCATATTGAACTCTTGCTATAAATTTATCCAATTTTATTGTTCTCGTTTATCAAGAAATAACGGGTTGTATCACCTGTGGTTCTAATCCACAAGAATTTCAACGAATATTGGTGAAACGGTCCATTGCGTCCATTGGCAGCCTGTAGCAGAGACAACCACGAGACGTTCAAGTACTTATATTATTTCTATTCGGAATATTGCACTGGTCTACTGTTTGGGAAGATTAGAATAGATGGCGTGCACGATGATGAGCCGTGATTTAAAAAAGCGCGCGATGCGATTTGTTGGCTGTTGTTATATTTTCAATTACATTTTAATGAAGAAATGAAACAAAACAGGCAAAATAAATCGTTTATTGATAGAAAATCAATAAAATAACAAGCCACAACAAATGCAATAATTATGAAGATTTTTAAATAATCTAAACCATAGAAAAATAAATGGCTAAACAAAAAGTTAAACATTTTACAATTAAATAATGATTATAATACTTTCTTGAACAACCGGTACCTATGTAATACAAAACCTATATGGCAAGTACAAAAAACATATAATTAAGCCTACCAATAAGGAAAAAAATGTACATTTGCTTTCCAACATCCCAGATATATGTATCAACATTGATTAATGCTACACATTATTTATACAATGTGGTCTGCAATTTAACAATACTTTTAACAAATATAATAGTAATAATATTTAATTGCTTAGGTAAAGTTTACATTAACAAAACATATTATAAACACCGATAGGTTTTTACAAATAATTATACATATCCTACACAAGAACGAAGAAGTACTTGTTCGTATGTACATAAATTATATACCTAATTAATAACTATTGGGTAAATATAAACTTATAGGTAGGCGCATATGTACATATTACAGTTTCAAGCAACATAAATACTTGAAATTATAAAAAAACATTAATAATAGCATTAAAGTTATCAAGCCATAAGAAGCTAATAAAATAAAACATATTTATTTTTTTTATAGTTTGCAAACTGTTTCTGACTACTGCTGGAACAAACCTCATATCAACAACTATCGATGCTGGAATGTCGTCGGCTTATGTTTAGATATTTTTGCATCCTTATGATTCTGGATATTTTCTTGGTTTTTTCTTTAGCACCACCAAAGAATCCCAATTTTCCACACAGCTTGCACGATCTCCCTGGTTACAATTTCATAATGGTCAGAACAGGAATACCATGAGAAGTTCATATTATCAAAGATAATATGAACTTCTACTGACTATAACAGAAATCTTGGGTTTATGGCAAAAGGTTGGACCTAACAAAAAGGAAACAATTTCATTTAAATACCTTTAAAACACAAAACACAAACTTACTTTTGTCATTGACTGGAAAATAGTGCATTTTTTCCACCTGGTCTACATTGAATCCACAAATAACACAATGTTTTTGTGGCATGGTTATAATAAAATTATATACTACACTAACACTAATAAAAAGTTCAAATAAAATAGTATTTAAAAGTCACAGTATTTTACAGTTCGTAATCCAATATAAAATAAAAAACGACACATACTACACAATATCAGCATCAAAACAAACAATATGGCGACTGGATCCAACATCAACGATGATGTTTCCTGTGCTGCTAGCGGCATCTACGAAAATCTTCATTGAGAAACTCCTATGTACAACAAGAATAGAAGTATGTCAGTAATTATACCTAAAACCGAACACATTTTTATATGTACTTGAATGTCTCGTGGTTGTCTCTGCCTGTAGTACCGATGAATTCATAGGAGAACGAAACATGTCTGCTACTGGAAAAGGTGCTCACATCACAATGCATGATATACCAATATTATCTTTGTAAAATATTTGGTGTCTTTACTTAATTATATATATTCGTTGACTTCCTCATAGTAGAGAACGGTAACTTGCCATTTTAAATGGCCCATTTATGACATGCTAAATACACTACTATCTGATTCTTGAGTAATACTAAATTCTCATTCTAATACCAAAAGTCACAACTTCCAAATGATCGAAGATGGAAAAAAGATGTATTAACATTATTTACTCCCAAAAATATAATCTTTCAAATGAAGAACAGAAAAAAAGGTTTCTGAGAAAAAAATTATAAATAGTATCGCGACATCCAGCATCATTTTAAAAAAATCTTTCATTTTAATAAAAAATAATAGCATAGGTATGTACGTAATCCAATTTTCCAATTTAAAACATTTATTCATCGTTAAAATACATTTTTAAGAACTTAAATAAGATACATAGTAACTGGTACATATTCACAACAAACATAATAAATAAATAAATACATTCATTACAAACACATATCAGCCAAGCTAACAGGCTTTACATAAATACTCGCATAAGTTAATAACATAATATGTGAAAGCCGCTGGTCAGGTGGTTCCGAAAGCTTCGAGCAGTCCTGATCAGTAAAGCTGGCCGAGGTCACCTGGCCGACAGAGCCGTCGTATGACTCATATGTTTACATCATATCATAATACTTGAATAAGTACAGTAAATGGAAATAAATTTTAACAATAATGTTACATTTTATAAAAATTTGTATAGAACTCACCATTTTAAGCAGATTTATGAAGTAGTTTGGTTGTCGTCATCACAAAGTGGGGAATATATATAGTATAATAGCATCAGGTATGTTTCTACAGCTGTCTCCGTCGGCGATGTTCGCTTTGGTGAAAAAATATGTTTGCATTTTGAAAATGACCGTTCGACATCTACGGATGTAATACAGGCATAAGTAAAACAATCTGTAAACTCACTTAACGAAGTTGTAGATGCACCATCACAAATTTGTCTTAATTTGCTAAAATCAGGATTATTTTTTGCGTCATTTATAGCCTGTAGCTGTGTATTTACGTCGTCCACTATTTGCAGCGATTCCACTAACGACAACGAACTATTTTGCAATTTTTCTATTGCGTCGTGTAGTCCCCTATAATTGTTATTAATACTTTTTAAATCTGTTTCAAGGGAAACGTCTTGAAAGCTTGTCTGGCTTTCCCTAATAGCTGCAGCCTCGTTAGGGTTGAACTGTAGTATCATAGCTTTTATTTGTTGAAAATATTCAGCATAATAAAAAGCCGCTTTCAACGACGTTCCCCAACGTGTAAGAATCGGCTCTGGTAGTTCAGGGATACCAGGACACTGTGAAATGCTCGAAGCCGTTTAGGAGATTTGAGAAATACTTTTTTTGTATTTGGTATTAATGCATCTATCTCTGGAAAACATTTTCGAATCGTTTCTGCCACAAGATGTAACGCATGCATTTTACACGTAACATGTAAAAACCTACAATTGTCTCTTTGAAGAGAACGGCCTACCACGCGCATTGTCGCGGCACCATCAGTCACAAACATCAATATTTGACTTGTTGAAAGTTCAAATTTTTCGAATGTCTCCAACACCACACGCGTAATTATTTCGCCAGTACACGCAGTTAGTCTTTTACTAGCTAGTAAAAGTGGAAATGTTGGTTTAAGAGGGTCCAGTACACGTACTATAATATTTAAAATAGATTTTTTTTACAATCTGTCGTTTCGTCAATACATAACCAGAGCCGTGTATTTTTTAATCCACATTTAATCCTATTTACAATGTCTTCATGAACAGCTGGAATATATCTACGTAACGATGTACGACTTGGTAAGGTCACCTGGGGATTGTATTTATTCCAAAACTCCCGAAATGGTTGTTTATCCAGTATGTGTAGCGGAATATTACAGGCTATTAACATTAACAATAAATCAAACATAAACTGAGTTGTCAAAGGCATGCCATTTTTTTTATTTTGATGTTGCACGGTATTGATATGACGACGATAATCTGTTTTGTGCCGGCACATTAAGTCTTGACTGCAAACTTTACAAATTATTTTGCATCCGTCATAGAATAAATCCGGAAATTCACCGATAAATTTATTCACTGTGTCCGCGTACGGTCGTTTCTTACCCTTTGGCGCGTTTGACATTATGTACAATTTATAGGTACAACCTCACGCATTAACCTTTCAAATAAGACTGCAGCGTAAATCACTTCTAAATCGGCACGTGTGACGCCAGCGCAAGACCATGGCTGTACTCCAGCCACCTCGGCCCAGGTGATCGGTCGTTGACCCTGGAAGCTTGTAGTATCTTTTTTTGTTGTTGATCATTTATGGGCGTTTTCCCTGTATGTACGTAATCAGCCCATTCTAAATCTCTTAAATATCCCTAAGCGTTTCTGAAAAACAGGTTTGGGGTGTCGAGTTTGGCTCGCCCTGTACAGGCTGTTAACAGAAATATTAATATTTGAAATATAACCATCGCTAATTTGGAGGACGAAATCACCATGAAAACATTACATTAGTTATTGGAAAGAATCAATGTCGACAAGTCACAATTTGACCAATATTACACATACGTTCTCAACATTGCAGACGCCTGTAGACAGTGCACTTGAATTAATGAAAATAATATATAATTTACAAAATTATTGAACAATCAATACTATTAGTACAGTCGCTTTAAATCAAAAAGATTTTAAAAATTACGAAAGTAAAATAATTTTTTACTGTGATCCGTGTTAAATTCAGTACAGTTTTTTTACATACATCCAACTACTTGACTCAAATTGGTGTTATTTGTACATTAAATGCATTTTAGGTTTCTCCAAATGAGAAAATTGCTTGAAAATATAGGAAAAAGCTATAACTTCTATTAGAGAAAATATTTTCGATAGATTTATTGTTTTAATAAAGTCAAAATGTCGACTTCGTTACCTATTTAACGAAAATATCGTTTGGTGATAAATTATTAGGCATATAAATCATGAGTTCTTTTATATTTTATTATGTTCTGCAGGGAGTTTCCATTTTAAATAACATGACTCGTACAGCTTGTGGAAAATATTATTCTAAGAAAGTTTATATACTATCAGTCTAATGGGAAAAACTTAAGAGGCGTTATGTTCATAAAGTATACAGAGAAATTCAAAAGTCAGTCTAATTTCTAAAGTCATCCAGTGGCGTAATAGTGAAATCCTTTCACATTTTATATACCTATCCATTTTTAAGAAAAATATGTTGATCAAATCGTCATGTAAAATTTTAATATCTTATATAGCAAACTTTTTTGGTCAACGTTCTTATTTTAAGTAAATCAAAAAGCTGTGAATGTTATTATGTCAAAAAAAATATAATCATGTGCATGAATTCAATAATGTATAATAAAAAAAAACGAAAATGTAATAACAGAAAAGTACTAGTTAATCATTTTCTATACTTTTACAAAGAGATAAATAACGAGCGTTCTAAAGAAACGAATTTGCCCATATTATATTATACATTAATTACATTAAATCATGTATAGTTCGTTTTCTATAAAGCTGATTTAAAATAATCTGTGGAGCCTGTTTCTCCACAAAAACAACCTTAAGAGCCATTTACAGGGCACTTAAAACAGTGGTGATCATATCTGCCATAACAGTTATATTAGAACTTCCAAATTTAGATCGGTCCTAGATAAAATTCTAGATGTAGAATAGATGGTTACTTAGACATTGAAATTGGAAAAAAAATCTCCAAATTTGATGTTAAATATTGTGTCTATTAAGAATATATTTGCCATAATCATATAGTCACGCCATAAAACAACTCTTTGAATATAAACTGTAAAAGATATACGTGAAAATGTTAACAAGTTTCCTGTTAAAACTTTCTCAAAAAACCTTATAATAATCAAAAATAATTGCATTTGGAGGTGCTGCGCTCTATAAGAAATTGACTGCCCTTTCAATGTAAAGCGGTTTGTTCGTCCATCTCACACTAGCGATATTTCTTTTTTCTCTGCGCGGCTAAATGCCATGCATCGTTAAGTAGTAACACATATTTAGTCCTGGAATGGGTTGGAACCTTTGATGTGAATTAAGGCTGGGAATTTTCCAGATTTTAGTATTCGAATATTCGTTCGAAAAAAATATTCGAATAATCGAACTATTCGAATAATTCGAATTATTCGAATACCTATTCGAATATTCGAATACTCGAATAATCCGAATTATTCGAATAGGTATCCGAATAATCCGGATCCTCGAATATTCATTATTAATAGGTATAGCACTGAATACTAGTTAATAGTGAATACTCTATTTGAGTATTTGGTTGGATAGACCACAATAATAGTCGTGACGTAAACCACTAAGCAGGCAATTTGATTTGCTTTCGATACCCACAATAGGGTATGTCTCCTGTACATGTGCTTTAAGGGTCAGAATTATTCAGTTAGTATTTTTTTTAGGATTGAGGCGCTATTGTTCAAATTTAACTATTGAAGCTTAAATAAAACAAAAATAGAGCTAGTTTATTATACTTCTGTGTCATAACTATTTTTCCTTTTCGAAGAAAATAAAAGTGCTCTAAAATTAGAATATTTTTAAAAAAGACGCAGATTGTGAAGGTAAAACAAATACATGAAAAGTCAATAGTTAAATATTTACAGGTTTTCTAAAATTTAAAATTTAATTTTAACCCCTGCCTTAGTACAGTAAGAATTAGGTCGAGGCGAGAAAGAGATGGAATAGTTTGAGTGGGAGTAAAACGAGCCACTAATGTGGTCTATTTATATATTTGGATTTTAGAATAGGTACCTACCTATACCTACTATCTACCTACTTTGCTTGGATGCAAACTGCATACCTATTCGTACATAATTTAATAATATATTTTAATATTAAAATTTACTCAGATATAATCGAATATTCGAATACTCAAATATATTCGAATATTCGAGTACCTATTCGAATATTCGAATAATTTCCCATTAGAATAATTCGTATTCGAATACTCGAATATTCGAATACTCGAATTATTCGTATTCGATTCCCAGCCTTAATGCGAATCACATATTTAGGTTTGTTTTGCCTAAAACTTGGAAACTGATTTAAATTTGTTAAAGGACTATTAAAATCAGCTCCTTACCACACTGTCCCTTGTTTAGACACAATACAAAAAAAAATATATAAACCGTCATTTCCTGTTTGTATGGCCTAAATAAATTTATTTATATTACTTATTTTCTATTCAAATAACTACATATGTCGTATTTTACGCTTTCTACCAATTAAATTACGTATTATTTTAAATCTGCATATTTCTTGCTCATACAAATATATTGAACTGACCGATGTTTGCGAAAAATTAGAATCACTATAATGAATGTGTTGTCAGAACATGTAACGACAAAATTTATTAAAAAAAGCAAACCGAGACATTGTCAAACCTTTGTCAGTCACGGTTTCTCTCTCATTTCAGAATCATTTAAGACTTATGTCAGTTTCTTTATAATATTTAAGTAGCTTAACATTTCGAATATTTTTTTATCTTTAGCTGATTGCGGAAGAAATAGTGTAAATTTGGTTCCGTACAGAAGAAGCAATAATAAGATGATTCAAGTTAGTTTATTTGTGCCATGATGAATTGCATGTTGCCAATGGGTTCTTAGGAAAATTCAAATTGACTCCTTGATTTTAGATCAGGTCCTATTCACAGGTAAGGCATCTTTTTTGGTGGAAACAGAGTTGTATTTTCGCATGATATTCATTTTATGGCTAAACAACTTCTTTTTCAAAGAAGAGTTTCTCATCTTATATGGCATATATGTATTTTACTTTACGTTGAAATGCTGAGGAATATTTGTGTTTTTTAAAGGATGTTTTATGTAAACGAATTTAACCGTGGGGGAGGATCGTTTTGCCTTTTTTTCGTATAGAATGAGAGACTGCTTTTATTGGGGAAATTCATCTTCTAAAAGTTAACTCAGTGGTTCAGTACGAACTTGAGACTAAGGCGTCTCGGATTCGAACCCTGCCTAGGGCATGGATGTATAGTGGCCTTTCTAAAATCCTGAGACGGTAGCACAGTTGGCTAGAGCGTTGTTGTGCGGTAGAACACGGCTAACCGTGTTCTACCACACAACAACGCTCTAGCCACTATTTCTCTTGAGTTTGATTCTCAGCTGCGGCATCTGGCAATATGTCGCAAGGAATGGTTGTTGTGTGTTTCTGTCCTGTTTGATTAGTGGAATAACAATGTGCCGAACAACGCCAAAAATCGTTAAGGACTTATGTGGGATATCATATATTATGAGACAGATTACTTTTAATGTTCATCCCACATACACTAAATGCTCAGAGTTACTTGAATCAGATTTTAGAAGCAGTTGCCTTAGAGAGTTAGAAAAATCAGATTTTCAGTACGATAAGACCCGACTTCACTTTGCTAATAAGATGGGAAAAACCTGGAAACCTCTAATGTGCAGGTTTTTCTTGGCCAGAAAAAAGCATCCGACTTTTCTCCAATCGAGGACATGAAAGACTAACCTGTGGGTCGTTTACCCCCAGCCCTCATGAATTTGAAGCAACTTCGGAATTAAAGTCCAAAAAAACTTGGGATGAGAAATGAGACCATTTAATTCGAAGTGTGCCCCGCAGAATAAGATAATGTGGCGCACTAACTCTTTAATTTCTATATATTATTATTGTAAATTAGTGAATTTGTAATCCGTTTCTTAACTTAACATACGCTTTCATATGCCAAATTTTGAATAGAATATTTTGTATATAACACCATGACACATTGTATATGTTACCAGGATCTGACATATATATTCTAAAATTAAAGAAAAGCAAATTTTAGACATTGTGAAAAAAGTTGATAGGCAATGTTACAGGAATGTTTCAGAAGAAGATACGTTATTAATTTATAATAAATTAACGAATTTCAAACTTTTAACACTGTCTTTGAAAAAAAAAATGTACATAAACACTTTCACTCACTTTCGGTATATAAGTAAATTAACACACATCTTTCTATTAATTTCGAACTTCCTTTTTATACATAAATTTTTTTATAGATACAACAAATTCGCAACGAAATTGGTACGGGAAATAATTATCAGAACAAGACAAAAAAACAACTTAATTCTCTCTCCGATGTTTTACTTGCTCGTCAGCGTTTTATTGTCCTGATTTAACAAAAATAATTATCCGTTATCCAAATTTAAAATCAAGGATCAGAATAATTATATAAACAAAATAAAACACTAAACGTAAGGACTTTATATATTAGCAACTGTTATATTCACGTATAAGAAGTCAAACGTACCACCAGAGGAAAATACAAGCAGATATCAAAACACAAGGTCACAAGTCAATCAACTATTGAAAGTTCCAAAATATGAAAAAACCGTATGTCAAAAATTTGTACATTTTTTTGGTCTAAAACTATAATTTACTATCTCTTTCTCTCATGAAATCTGAAAAAAATAAAAAACTAATAAAACAATTAAAAACTATGTAGCTGATAATATACAGTTGGTAATATATATACATATATGATGTCTCTGTGGCGATCGATCTATCATGATTTGAAAGTGTAATTTAATGTAGGTCGGGGTATTTGCCCGCTGAGTAGTTGTTTCCTTCAAATCGTATTTAATAACACATTAGTTTAGTCCACCGCTAGGGGTCGCCGCTTTCGGTACTTGCTGTGATGCAAGTCGCTATCCGCCACAGAGACATCTAGGATGTCGGTCGGATAGTAGCATTCAGACCATATGAGAAGTTTCATACCTTCCACCATTATTCGCTTCACCTTAGTTAGTATATAACTAGCAGGTTGGCCACTATCATTTGTCTGTTCCATAACCTATGGCATACTGAAGAGAACAAATAAGTTCTAAATCGATCTATATCTGGTTAGGAATTGACAAATGATATTGGCTATCGATCTATCATGATTTGAAGGTGTAATTCAATGCAGGTCGGGGTATTTGCCCGCTGAGTAGTTGTTTCCTTCAAATCATATTTAATAACACACACACACATATATATATATATATATATATATATATATATATATATATATATATATATATATATATATATATATATATATATATATATATATATATATATATATATATATATATATATATATATATATATATATATATATACGTATATATATATATATATATATATATATATATACATATACATACATACATACATAATATTGTAGCACTTAAATGTGATACAAGCCTGTAACTCTTATTTTTTGGCCGATTTGAAAAAAAGAATTTTAGAATGTAGGGTAACAAAAACTCTATGTGCTAATTGCTATTAGCGATTTTTTTTTTGAAAAACTTGATTACATATTCTTATTCGACATCCCTTAAAACGTCTTATCACCAAGTTTCATCAAATTCGAATTTATAATCCATATTTTACTATTAATGATAAAATTATAAAACAATTTGTTTTGAGTTTTTACTGCACAAATCAATTTTTCTTTTAAAAGCAGGGTCGATTCAAATTCGACGCTAGATGGAGACTCTTGTCATTTTTTTCGTACAGGATAACACATAATTGATTAAAAATGTTTAGAAACACGATGTATATTTAACAAGGACAATATAACGAATCTGATGAATTATTTTTTGTTGTGAGAATATATTTAAAATTTAAAATATTAATTATTTTGTGTACAGCACAAAATGCTCCTTGTACGGCTATAAGGAAAAAAGAAAGAAAAGAAAAAGTATTCATCAGATACATTGAAGTGTTATTAATGTATATTAAAATTTTGGAGTGGCTAAATTTTCAATTAATTAAAAAGTCCTACATCAAAGTTTTTATTAAAATTTAATTGGATCGGTGGCATTGCGCAAAAGGTAAGTAGGTAAGAGTCGGAAATAAACTAAATTATTTTATAACAGCTATTTTCTGACAGATAGAAGAATGTAGGAAGCTTGAATACTACGGGTCTGAAACAGAGACATGGAGTAGGGAGAATGCTTTTGAACGTTTGCGCATCAAAAAATCTGACGACACCATGTCATTCTCTTAATGGTTATTATTTAGTTTTCTGTGGTTATAGTGCGATTTCTTTCATTATATGAATTTGTTGCGGCTGTATTACTACAATAGAATATTTTAATACTTTGTGTAGTGAAAATAATATATTTTTTTATTAAGTGCAAATTGTATTTGGTACTTTTGTTAAAAATATTTGTAAACAATATCTTGTGCGGTGGAGGGATGTTCTAACGTAAAACGTTTTAAACCTAAAGGTTAAAGGTATCACTTTTCATAGGTAAGTTAATTTTGATCTGTTATTTTTTTTCAATTCTACAAATTACGTGTTTTAGATTTCCTAAAGGAGAGATATTGGACAAGTGATTGGAAGTTCTTGGGAAAGACGAGTACTGGCAGTGGTCAGAGAATAAATTTGTTTGCTCCAAACACTTCAAAGACAAAACAGATAGTAATAAAGCGCATAAAATATATTTTGATATAACACCCCCGCGAGATTTGACTTTCTACTATGTAGGTTTGTCACAGCAATCCCTAATTTCCAACGCCATCTCTCATGCAGTAGTACAGGTATTAGCAAAATAAAAACCATATCAAGTATTGTATACTATGCGCCATTTAATACAGATTAAGCAAAATAAACGAAAAATGTATTAATTTTAAACGATTAAAACGCCCTCTGCAAAGGTGATAGTACTACATAACCAACTGCGGTCTTAAATCGACCAAAAATAAAGTTATAGGCATGTAACATGGGATGCTCGCCTGAAGATGATCCGAATTTGATGAATGTTAAAAAAACGCATCCCAGTTGGCCGTGTATTGCACTAATCAAAAAATGAGTATCACACGTAGATAGAGTTTTTGTTACCCTTGTATCACAGTTAAGCGCGACACCCTGTAGATATATTTACTGCAGTTCTCAAATAAACGCAATTTATAAAAAAGTTTGTAAATCAAGTTCATAAATCTTTTAATCTTTAAGTATTGGCAACTATTTTTTTCTTTTTCTAGTTAATATAAATAATTATAGGTTATCATAAACTTTAGAATATTGTTCGCAATTATATTATTCGCAAAACGCAAAACAAGTCTTTTGGTTTAAGCGCCATGAAGATGTAAATTGTGTTTTCTACTGCAATGTATACGATTAAAATATTATTATTATTATTATTATATTATAATAAACTCACAATTATTATTAATTATTAATAATAATGTGATTTGCTATATATCTAGAAAATAAAGTCACCGTTAGCATTTCCATATGTTTTCGTAATTACAAGTGTCTCATCTTGCTTCATCTTCTATATATTTGTGGCAGATAATTATATATTCCACTATTACTTCAGATACATTTCTGATGGAAAGATTTAACGTTATCTATAAATAAAATGAAAACCCATCTTGTAACATATTGCCGCTGGTGGATATTATAGTTTTATGAGATTTGCCGATAATGGATGCTGTGAAGCTAAAAAAATTGGCAAAGAAACAAAAGATTGGAACATCGATAAATCAAAGGCTTTGAAATTCTGGGAAACTAAATGTCGAGAAATAAGCTCCATTACTCCTGTTCTATAGACCAGCTTTTCTATGACGGTACGTATGCACAAAAGTTAACAGAAAGTTTATATTATAATTTTCAAAACTAATATAAAATAAGTGGTATTTATAATAAATTTATTTTCTATTATTACGTTGTCAAAGAACTGGGGAAAATATCCACGTTTTATATTTTCGGAAAAGACAATAGATTCGTACCATTTTTTATAGGCAACTAGATTGTTTTTATGTATCTTGTATTATAATTTACACAAACAAATTGTTTTTATGTATTTTGTATTATAATTTACACAAACAAATTAAGGATCCTTTCAGAGGCGGATGAGAGAACGTGCGCTCCCCCTCCCAAGGTTTTATTTTGTTCAATCTTAATATATTAGGTAATATACATATAATACGTAGTTGTTTCAATCCACCACAAATGAAAATTTAGTTTTAATATCTAACAAAATCTAATTTTGCGTCCCAATGATAGCCAGGATTTTGTTTCGGCATACAACTTAGCCACATCATAGAGAGAAAGAAAAAATTCGACGTTTTCTTAAGCAGCATTTAAAGTTTGTATTAACGTCGTCCGATGCGTCCTAATGTTGCTGGATGACGTCGTAACAACGATTATCCTACTTGTTTTTGCATCAGTTCAGTGGATAAAATCAGGGTCGTTACAACGTCGACGAGAGACTGACAACTGACCAACGACGCGGAAAATCAACTTGCACCAAAATTAGCGAAGTTTTGAGATATATTTTTCTAACTAAAAACATTATTGCTAGATGTTTGGACAGCTTATGTTTACTGGAATTAACACCACAGCTGTTTCCACCTAAACTTTGGCTGGTATGCATAATATGTAAGACCCATTCATTGCTGAGTGACGGCTGGCGAGTTGCTGGAGAACGACTATACACACCAGCTTTAGAGAGATAGAAAGTAGAGCTTCAACTTATTCTGTCTTTTATTGTGATGTTTTCATTAGATTTTAAGATCTTCGTGGTACCAAATTTTTTTAACAAGGACCGGTTCACGGTAAAATATGGACATTGTAAGCCAAAAAATCAAGCACGCCCCACACTGATGAGTTTTATAAAAAAAAAAAAAAATTACTTTTTTCTTGAATACACAAATATGAGTGATTTAACTGTAAATACACATTGTAATGATTACTTAGTGGTTTTAAACTTAAAGTAGCATAATTAGATTGACCGAAATTTCCTAAATTTGCATTTTTCACTCTATATGTCACGATCACTATGGGGGACAACAGTATGTACGTTTTTCTCGAGCTGTTCTTCAAAAAATGGCGGAGTTGTGTAAAGCAACCTCGGTCATGTTTATGTATGAATCCTTTTAAAATATGCACCATATAATTGTAAAAAGTGGTTGAATATTTGAATAACCGGTCTCTCTCCTTGATACTGAAGAGGTAACCCCACATAGAAAATCACGAGAATAATGGAGTAACATAATAAAAATGTATAGGTTATGTTATTTGTTTTAGTTCTTCCTCTTTTTCTACCCTCTTTATCATGTACTCATCATACCATGATCCGTCGCCCATAAAACGATAAAGAATGATTGTAATCTATACGTGGATAATTCAATCTTATGATGACGTTTCCGCAACGTCAATAATAAACCCACGACACCAATGTCCGATCGATATATTGTAGTCGACCAGATGTTGTTAAAACGTGTCCATTTTACTTTAATCAGAACAACTGAAAAGCGACATCGTCTAGCCGGTTGGAGTCGTGGGTGACATGATGACGATTTTCTACACCTTATACCACGCAAAATTGCTACTATTATCCCCCTAAATACGCCACTGTTGCGCCCCCTCTTAGCCAATCTGCAAATCCGCCACTGGGTCCTTTGATAAATTTAGATTTCAAAATTTAAGCGAAACGTACCTGTTTTATATGGACCACTTTTAATTCCTGACCTTTGAAATCTCATAAACTCTCAGATAAAAAAAATATATACATATTCTGAAAAAATTAAAATTATGCAATTCTTTATGTTTTAGACATTTTATTTGCAAACTGGATTTTATTAAAATTTAGTATTATGATTAGTTGACATAGAGAATCTAATAATGTCAACGGAAATTTTTTGTGCTTATCCTTACTTTTGGAGTTATGATAATCAACCCTCTAATGGGCGCCATAGTGGATTTTTATATAGTCGAAAGTACAAAAAATTAAAATTATGCCAGATATAGTTTTTACAAAAAAAGGTAATATTTGTCCTTAATTATTTTCACTTTTTTTTTTAGTTTTTCTCCTCCTTGACCGCCTGCCAACCACTCTATTGATTTTAAGCAGACCTAGATCAGCGTAATTATACGTCGTAACCATAATATAAAATTGGTTCGTTGTTGCAAAACACAGAGTGGGTTGTTACAGAGTAATACTCAGTGACAACCAACTCTGTTTCTTGAAATACCAACAGATTTTATATTATGGTTATGACGTAATTATGCTGCTCAGAACTGACATTTATACGGCCTGCCAAATGTCAACGGAGTAGTTGACAGGCTAAATACAGAAGTCGAACATTCTCAGGTTAGAGAACATGATTATGGAACCTAGTCACTAACCGTGCGGATATGTAGAGTGGTTGTAGTTAATTTGCTGGAACAATTATCGTGAAGTTTAAAAACACCTTGAGGTCTATGCAGTATCTGATACCGAAAATAAAAAGTATGTAATAATAACTAAGGGCAATAAATACTTTTTCTCAAATGCAATATCTGGCAAAACCGTATTTATTTTTTGTCTTTTTGACAACGTGAAAATCCAATATGGCGCTCATAAAAAAATTAGAAGTTGTATTATGATTATTATTACATCAAAACTGGTAGGATTAGAAAACTTTCATTGACATTTGTGTAGAATCTCCATGTCAACTAAATTCATTATACCAAATATCAATGACCGGTTTGTAAATAAAAATTCTGAAGAAATAAATACATTGTATATCAGTCTTTATAGCACATTTCAGGAATCGATGCAAATATGTCAAATCTGAAGATATGTTTTTGCTAAGACTGAAATGGTACAACTTCCCTCAAATTTAATGTTTCTTCCGTGTCTGATGGTTTATGAAATCCCAATGATGAGGAATTAAAACTTCCCCACCCTGTATACACACTGAACGTGTAGTAAAAGATATAGATAAATTAACTTTATTAAGAGCAGACAAATGTGTAGATCAAACCGAAAAATACCAGCAGCCTGCCATGATTGAGAGACACATCAATTTCCTCGGAGCCAAAGCAACACAACAATTTTTTGCAAAAACGTCAAGTAGTTCTTATCTAAACGATATTCACTTAAACTATGCAATGTTAGGTTGAATTTAAGTGAAAGAAACGTTCAACTACGACCGATGCTTATAAAATAAAATAAACATGAAGATGAACCACTAGGTATAGAAACTTTGCACTTGTGTACATCTGCCTGCCGTCTGCACCAAGAATCAGCGCGCATTTTGTTCTCTATCCTGGCTAATGCTACAAAGTTTAAGTGAACAGAGTTTCTTATGTGGAGTATTGATGGCTGTTCTCACTACAGGCTGAGAGATCATAATCCATACGCATCATTATTTGTTTTCCTTTTAACGCCTTCTCGATTTGAAACAACTCTCGCTGTATATTCAGAATAAGAGGAGATTGGAAATTCTAGTAGGATTGTCAGCAGAAACCTACGGATAAGTTAAGTTCCGTATTTCACGTGCAAGTTAATTTACAGCTTAAGAACTCCAATTTCTAAAATTAAATCAAACCTAAAATTATGATTATTCTTTGCGACCAAGCTTTTTGTATTATTTATTTGTATTTTAAAATTTTACAAACAAATGGATCACAAAATAATCACGTACATCATCGATGAGGAAATTTGAAGGCTGAAATTGATATATAGACCCAATTACTTTGAAGAATGGTATCAGAGGGACTCTTTTTTAGAAAGAAAATATATTTAACGAATCGCGATAGGGGTGCATCTTAAAATTGACATGTTTGTGGCTACTGCAGTATTTTCAACATGACCTGTGTGATAGAGAGGCACCAGTTTTAAAAAATAAATAAATATACCACAAATAAACAGGTATGTAATTATAAAATGAAAAATATTGTACTATTTAATAACCTAACGAACACAAAATAAATAGATTATGGAATAAATAATTCAAATTATATCAGCTTGCTACTCGACCAGTTTGACTATTATAAAGTAGATCGAGATTTACACGTACAGAATCCCGAAAATATAAATTAAATTTATACGTCATAAAATTACGATTAAGTTCAATAGACATAATTTTACAGTAGTTCCCACTAAATTTTGTTTAAAAAAAACAGTTGAGAGCAACATTTTTTAAATTAAATTATTAAACCTACTTCAGTTAATTATATCAACTTAAATTAAAGGATCTGTATAAAAAATAAAAATGGAGATTGCATGAAAAATCTCATTATAGCAATTTTTGTATAAAAAAAACTCCTTCAAATAAGATTCCTCTCGATAAATCCAGAATATATGAACCATGCTACTGATTTTTATCGCTCAATATTCTTATTATCGTGTAGCTTGAATCCTTTGAAAGAAAGATAAAAAAACAGACCGAGTATCCGCAGCCTTCTAATCAATCAATTCCTTGCGATAAACATCTCAGAAAAATAAAGAACTTCACATTTTATGGAGTAGTTCTATTTATATCTAAATTAACAGTAAAAAATACACGTAAATTTAGGCTATATATATATATATATATATATATATATATATATATATATATATATATATATATATATATATATATATATATATATATATATATATATATATATATATATATATATATATATATATATATATATATATATAACTGAGTTACCAGTTCGAGTTACCAGTTCGAGTTACCAGAAGCCGCAGTAAGCAGTTATCTGTTAGAACCTGAAGATGGCAGATGAGATTCTGCCGAAACGTCGTTCAGACAACCACGGTCCCTCTCGGGGCCTATCACCTACGCGGGAGTATACCCGGAAAACGAATTTAACAATATATATATATATATATATATATATATATATATATATATATATATATATATATATATATATATATATATATATATATATATATATATATATATATATATATATATATATATATATATATATATATATATATATATATATATATATATATATATATATATATATATATATATATATATATATATATATATATATGGAGCATTCCACGCCAAATCGGACAGTTTTAAAAATTTTTTTTTTTGATTTTCGTAATTTTTGGATATTTTTTAGTATCCATCAAAAAACTCCTTCAGGTAAATTTTGAGATTTTTTTGATTACCGGTTCAAAAAATATCGAATTTTGAAAAAAAAAACTCTTTTTTCGGTTTTTCGCTTATAACTTCTTCAAAATTGGTCCAAATTCAACGTTTTTTTTTTCAAAATTTTTGTCTTTCCATGTACTTTTCAAAAAAAAATTTTTTTAAAAATTTGTCGAAAAATTTTTCTTTGTTATTTCTTAGTTTCAATATTTCAAAGTCGTTTTCTGAAAATCATGCATATTTTGATTTTCCTTAAAATTTTTCATAATAAACTACTATATTTTCTGCAACTTTTAAGCCCGGTCCGATCGTGGGCACTTCATGGCAACTATTTTTTTTTGATTTTTTGAAAATTTGAAAAAAAAAAATTTTTTTTGCTTCTAATTTTTGTCACTATATATTATTATTTTTATTACTTTCAAGTATGTATTTTACACAGTTAAAGGGTTTTTGAAATTTTGAAATCTTTCAAAAAAGTAATTTTGAGGTTACAATTAAATTTCTATTTTTGTAAAAAATTATCTTAATTATTGCGATAATAGTATGAATGAATTATATTATAACTTTTAAAATAGGTGTGTGACTGTTCCAAACTCGTGGAATTTGAACAGTTTTGATTATTTGTGTGCGACTTGCAGAAAAAATTTGCTATCAATAAAGTCAGTTGCATCCACATCAACTAATTTTAGCACTGGAACTGATGTGAGCGAAAAAGCTAGTGATAATGAGGAAAACAATATTATTGTTGACGATCCTGAGATTGTTGTCGATGACAATGTCGAAGATGATAATATAAGTGATACTGGAATTGATAACAGTGAAACAACTGAACCAATATTAATTGATCGTTCATTTTCTTCAGGTATTTTCATCGTTCATTATCGTTTTTTTATAATAATCGTGTTAACCATTCTCTTAAAATTTTTTACACGAACATTATCACAGTTAAGTCTTGGCACACAACTACCTGTGATAAACGATGTTTTGCCTGTATTAAATATATCTCCGATAGATAAATATGCAATAGAGCAGCAGTCTTACTTAAGAGGAAAATATAATGAAATTTGTTCTACATTTGCAAGGTTATTAGGATTAGATAATAAATCTGACCTCTATGCGAATTCTACAAATTATGAAGACATTATAGAAAACCTTAAAGCTAAATTCGATGCTGAGAGTACAACTCGTACTCAAAAGGTACAAATTTTGACACTATTGCCTAGTGATTGGAGTATTATTAAGATTTGTGACGTTATGGGTGCTACAAGACACATGGCAGTATTATCAAAATCCCTTAAGGAAAAAAAGCAATTTTATCAGAGCCAGAGAAAAAAAAAGGTAAGGTTTATTGCTGTAAAATGCTTTTATTGACAAAAAATATGAGCATGACTTACATTTTATTTCTGTATTTTTTTTTTCATTCATTTGATAAATTGTAATTTTTTAGGATGAGCATTATCCAACGATATTAAATGCAAGGACATCGAATTTTATAAGAGCGATGATGTAAGTGTCAATTTGCCCGGCAAAAAAAGATTTTCTTTCTGTACGAAAAGATGATGGCCAAAAAGAACATATCCAAAAAAAACTAATTTTATGTAATTTGAAAGAATTATATAAAATTTTTAAAGAACAACATTCAGACAACCAGATAGGATTTTCTAGCTTTGCATCGCTGAGACCTTCGCATTGTGTACTGGCAGGATCTGGTGGTTCCCATACTATTTGTGTGTGTGCTATTCATCAAAATATCAAACTCATGATGTTAGGTAAATACTATAAAAATTTGGTATTTAACTGTAAAAGTTAACGAATTTATTTTCCGGCAGGTTCTAATTTAGCAACGCTAACCCGCCATTTGACAATTCCTTTAAAGCAATATAAGGATTGCTTTAAGCTCATACTATGTTCCAATCCATCATCCGATTGCTACTCACTTAAATGTGCGAATTGCTCAGGAATAAAAGTTCTCGAAGACTTATTAGAAACCGTTTTCGATGAAAATGCAGTCGATGATGTCACATATAAATGTTGGATATCGAATCCTCGTTGCAGCCTTGAAACAATCATCAAGAGCTCCTTGGAATTTATTGAAATATTTTGTGATCATATTGTTAAACTTTTACCGCATGATTTTGTTGCTAAAGAACAATCTGCTTTTATGAAAAGCACAAAAGAATCGTTGAAAGATAATGAGTTCTTAGTGATTTGTGATTTTGCTGAAAACTACGCTTTTGTGATTCAAGACGCAGCACCGGGATTTCATTGGAATAATAACCAAGCAACGATTTTTTCCCGTTGTGATCTATTACAAGCAAAACGGTGAAATAACTCATCGAAGCTTTTATTATTTCCGACAATAATAATCATGATGCGATCGCAGTGTATGTGTATCTTAAAATGATTACCGATTTTATTAAAGAATCTTTCTCCAATGCAGCTAAAATTTTCTATTTTTCTGATGGTGCTTCACAGCAATTCAAAAATTTTAAAAACTTTGTGAATATTTATTATCACAAAGAAGATTTTTCACTTAGATGCTGAATGGCATTATTTCGCTACAGCTCATGGTAAAGGACCTTGTGACGGTATTGGAGGAACAGTGAAAAGAATGACAGCGAGAGCTAGTCTTCAACGGCCAATCGATAACCAGATAACGACAGCTCAAAAATTATATGAATGGGCATCTCATCCAAGTAGTTTACCTAGCATTGCTGTAAAATTTTCGCAAGAAAATGGTTATATTGGAGCAAAGGAAAAATTGGATCTGCGATACAAAACAGCAAAATCAATAACAGGGACACAGAAATTGCATTGTATTATTCCAGTAGCCAACGGAAATATAAAAACAAAAGAATATTCTACTTCGAATAATGATCATACATGTAAAATTTTTAAAAGATTGCGAGCTTAAATAAATACTTTTATTACCATTGTTTATAAACGGACTTGTTTATAAAATATATAACGACTAATTAATAATTTCAAAAACCCTTTAACTGTGTAAAATTGTAAAACATACTTAAAAGTAATAAGAATAATAATATATAGTGGACAAAAATTAGAATTAATAATGATAAGTAAAAAATTTTTTTTTCAAATTTTCAAAAATCGAAAAAAAATTAGTTGCCATGAAGTGCCCACGATCGGACCGGGCTTATGAGTTGCAGAAAATATAGTAGTTTATTATGAAAAATTTTCAGGAAAATCAAAATATGCATGATTTTCAGAAAACGACTTTGAAATTTTGAAACTAAGAAATAACACAGAAAAATTTTTCGAAAAATTTTCAAACATTTTTTTTGGAAAGTACATGGAAAGACAAAAATTTTGAAAAAAAAACGTTGAATTTGGACCAATTTTGAAGAAGTTATAAGTGAAAAACCGAAAAAAGAGGTTTTTCTTCAAAATTCGATATTTTTTGAACCGGTAATCAAAAAAATCTCAAAATTTACCTGAATGAGTTTTTGATGGATACTAAAAAATATCCAAAAATTACGAAAATCAAAAAAAAAAATTTTAAAACTGTCCGATTTGGCATGGAATGCCCCATATATATATATATATATGTATATATATATATATATATATATATATATATATATATATATATATATATATATATATATATATATTATATATTATATATATATATATATATATATATATATATATATATATATATATATATATATATATATATATATATATATATATATATATATATATATATATATAATATATATATATATATATATATATATATATATATATATATATATATATATATATATATATAATATATATATATATATATATATATATATATATATATATATATATATATATATATATATATATATATATATATATATATATATATATTATATATATATATATATATATATATATATATATATATATATATATATATATATATATATATATATATATATATATATATATATATTTATATATAATTAATTTTTATTTTGTTAAATGAAAATGTCGATAATTATGTTAGTGTCCTAAAATGATTTTTTCTATGAGCGTGCAGAGAAGTACTTTTCCGTACGCATCATAGTTTCGAAAGTTGCGCTTTTCCGCACTAGGGCGGAAAAATAATTATATTTTTATTTGCATTTTCGGACAAGTTATTAATTACATTTTGAAAACGTGTTAGTTAGTGCCAAAGTTTTTCTTTTGTATTTTTCTCTTTTATACAAATTTAGTAAAAATAAAGCAATTTTTATTTATACTAACCCTTTTGAAGTAGGCCCTATAATTTTAAAAATCAAACAATTATGACTATCAAACATTTTACCTTTCTCATTAATCATGTAGCCACGACTCTGATTTTGACATTGCTTAGTCACATAATAATTAACAAACGTCAAGTCAGACAGTACCATCTTTTTAAGTTAAAGCCTAGTTATTTAATTAAAAAAAGTATTCAAATGGGATATTAGAATAAATATTCATATTATTTATTTTTTATTTTCACCAAGCTCTTAGAAAAAATGTTGTTCCTAACACATGCGGAAACTGTCTTTTCCGTAGTCGACCGCTTGACCGAACTCCGCTTCACGTCGTTCGGTCAACAGCAGTCGAATGCGGAAAAGTACCACTTTTCGCACTCGTTAATAAAATAACTATAATAAAAACAGCATACCTGCTTTCAAACAGGGTGGAAAATCATACGGAATTCTTATCCACAGAAGTAAAAATTGAGAAAAATTTGCCTTGTGGTCTATAACACTACAAAAATAGCTACACACTATAATTTCCAGTATGTACATGATGTTTTAAATTCTGAGCTAACCGTTGTTATCTCACTTATCTGAAGAGTAAGGGTATGTTTGAATTTGCCACATTTTTATCTCTTTGTAAAGAATCAAAGTGCATAAAAAATTGTATTTATCTGTAATCGTTTTCTAGAAAATATAACAAACGGAAAATAAAGAAATTTATGTTAACCATTTTCTTATTTTTAAAAATAAAAACAAAAAATACTGTCAAGGGCAACTTTTTGTTCTACCTCACAATATGATGGCAAAAATACTAAGTGAACTTTTGATTTTTTGAAATCCTCAGCAAATTTTTTATATAACGATTGTTATTCAAAGTCATCTAATAGCATTTTTAATTGTGATTTCATTTCAACCAGAAACTTGAAACAAGGCGTCCCTTGCCAGGGATGTGACAAATTTCCCGGCATAGGGGCGAAGTAAGGTACTACTCTTATCAAATAGGAATTCACAAACACAGTCAGTACCACTGGAAACCGAAAACCGAGGCTAAAGGAAGGGCAGATGTAGAAAGGGAAGAAAATGGTTGAGTGAGGAAAGGACACCAGAATCCCAGTTTAAAAGCAAAATTAAAAATTTAAAACATTATTACAATATCAAATATAAATTTTATAGATCTTAGTATAAAAATTCCACTTAAGTTATGGGTGGGTATTTCCGGTTCTTCATAAAAATTACCAGTAATCAATGGTCACTATGATTTAATATTCCAATTTGATAGGAATAAGTCGATTGTAAAAAATAAAAAAATACTTGTTTTAATTCAGTCGAGGTTTCTTTATATTTATTAGCATCTTTAGCAAATAGTGGTTATCGTTAAAACAATAAAGCCCTTGCATTTGCATGTTCTTTATGATGTGTTTAGTCCAATCTTGTCTTGTATCAAATTTTACTTATCAATACGGGCTCGGTGGAGTAGTTGGCTAGGAGCGCGCTATGGCGAGTGTGGCTATATAAGCTCTCTATCGTAGCTGCGAGTTCGAATTCCGTCGCCGGCACTGGCAATGTCGGTGAGAATGCTTATGTGTCCGCGTTTTGTCATCCTTGTAACCACCGCCCCCTGCTGCTTCGGCTTTGATTTCGGGGGTTCTCTAATTTCTGTGTTGTTCATTATATGTACAGTGCGTTCACAATGATAGGAATAAATTCAATATAATCTGACCAACGTGGTTTTCCAAACACGCTCGGACACGCCAATTTTGAATTGGCACATTTTGAGTCATACGGCAAGTCAGTGTTACTTCCGGTTTTTCTGGAAGTGGCATCAACTTTGTTATTTTAAATTTAGCACCCTGTATTTCTGTATGGATTTATATAGACGATAAAAAGACTCAAAATGTGCCAGTTCAAAATTGCAGATCGACGTGTCCGTGCGTTTTTGGCAAAACCACGTTCAGATTATATTGAATTTATTCCTTTCATTGTGAAAGCACTGTATATTATTATTAATATTGTTTATTATGAACAGGAAAAACTCAAATTACCCAATCCTGAAGAAGTCAAATAATACAGCGAAACGTGCCTGAAATAAGAAGTTGTTCCTTCTTACAATTGATCTGTTTCCAACTAATTGGAATATTAACAGTCTATATAGCAGGTCAATAAACATTCAATAAACTATGATTTAAATCAATTGGTGTATTAACATAAACATGATGTATGATGTATGTTCTATTATTACCATTAAAATGAATCCTATTCTATCACTTACGTATATTTGAAGGAGTAAGCCACAAAGTGCCAAAATTAAGTTTACCTGAAAAAGAAAACATACATTTGAAACGTACGAAAACAATTATATTCTTTTATATTCCAAAATTAAAAATTGAAAATGATGAAGGCTGGTATTAAATTTTTAAAATGTTCCTATTATATAGTTGTATATTATTACCTACACATTTTGTGGTAAGAGTGAGACAAATCATTCATAGAAAATACATCTATGTGGTATGTTTCTGTGTATGTGTATAAAAGTTATATATTTTTCTATGTATTTCTTAAATTAAAAATGATGGAGACTGTAAGAAATATATTACTTTTATCTACATATTTTGTTAATAATACTACATATTTGTCATTACCTTTTGAAATATAGTCGAGTATATAAATAATTTGGTGTGTGTCACAATTAAATTTAAGAGGTAAGTAACAAAAAAGGACTCGACTTCTTTCATTATACCGTTACTTGATTTATATGCCAATAGGACACATCCAAATAGATGGATATTTAATTCGTCATTGGTGTTTTACTGCTTTATACATGTCAAATTCGCGTAGAATATCCTAAAATAAATGTAACTCATTCTTTTATCAGGTGCATAATTTTAAATTTATGATAACAGTTTATGTGGTAGACTATAAGTCCTTTTTCTAAATTCTGTTTATTCCTACAACGTATTTCGATTTTTTTTGGATTTTTACCGAACTAGTTAGGGCAGTACTGGTGTCTGGTAATATAGCACTCGTAATGCCGCGTTATGTCGCTGGATTTAATCCGAAATCTCGTATATGAAGCATGTAGAAAGTATGTGTCTGAGCGATTTCGGCAGGTTTTGTAGTTAATGTTAGGAGCTTCTACACCCCACACCTAGCTACGTGAATAATCATCATCTTGCAGGTACCTCTGTCTAATTGGCGCAGCTTATCCTCATCCATTGTCAACTTTACTCAAAAGAGTAATGCAGAACCGGAACGACAAGTATGTTAGTCACAGACACCTTTTTTCTTCCCCGAAAGTTGGGAAGATCAAATCTTTCGGAGTAGGTGTCTGTAATTTGCGCGAAGAGAATCCTTTGTTTTACATCCTGGATTAGACGTTGTTGTACACCCAGGTATCTATAGGTCTCTTCGGCATCCAAATGTTCCATCTGCTAACTGCGCATCGTCAGAGATTTCCTTGCATCCTTCTTTGAGAACAACTACACATTTGTCCCCAACTAGAATTCCACACCAATTCTTACATGAATTCCTCGATCACCTTAAGCGCGTTTTATAGTTTACTCTTTCCGTAGGTATAAAATTTATGACCACCCATATAAAATATATGACTGACTTTATGCCTCCGATCGCTGGGTGGTCTACATTGATATCCGCTGGTTTGGCGGAGCTCAGCGAAAAACGGCAGTAGTGAGATGCAGAAGAGGAGATACTCAAAGTTAGACTATAAAATTATCACTATCATTATTATTATGCTGTTATTATTATTATTCAATGATTAGAGCATAGTTTTTTTATGTTTCGGCCATAATTTTTATATAAAATGATTTACCTTTTATATTTATTGAAATATCTAAGGTATCAAATGAATACATTCTAGAAATGGAACTGATATTTAAAAAAATATATGTAGAGCAAGTGTCATATTAACAACTGTTTCCATAAGCATTACTAAATATGAATTAGGCGCCAAATTATTATTTTACGGGTTTATATATTATCTTTTATCCAATTTGACACGTTTGCATTTTGGCAAAATACACTACTGCCTTTTAACCAATTAAATATAAAAAGTCAATAACTCAAACGTTTCATAAAAGAATTAAGTAGCCTGGATGTCACATCGTCCTATCGAGATGTTTAGTTATAGCCGTGGCCGCAATATTCGGTCACATAATATCATACACACATGTTTATACGACAATAAAATATAAAGATTTATGACTGTAGTGGTGAGTAAAGGGAGTACAATATAATTCAAACACGACTCGAAGTTCCTTTTGTGTTTACTTGGGTTATCATGCTATTAAACATCCATAATACACCACATCGGCACATAACCCAGGTAATAAATAAAAATATTATTTTATGCAATTTTTCATCGTCATTTTATTGACGTATACTATAAATTCAGTCTTACTGCTAAGTAGCTGATATATAAGTTATTTACGAAGAAAATAAATCAAACCTAGAGCGTTCATAAGCAATTTGTTTTGATTTTTAAAATACTTTAAATTAACATTTGACAAACTATTTATTTCAAATATTACAAATTCTCTGATTTTCGATATGATTAAAATTATATTGTCCAAATGTTAACAAATTTTTAAATGTCCGCAATTTCATTTTCAACAATTTAATAGTTTTTGAATTTGGAAAATATTTAATATTTTCCTAACTTTAACACAATGCAAAACCTAAATTTTAAAAAATTTTAATAAATACGTTAAATTTTAAAGTTTTCAGTTGTATACAGCGCCTCTGAAATACAATTCAACCCAACTTAACTGCACCCAAAAGTGCTTCATTAAGTCACTATCGAAAGGATGAAAGTTCTTAAGAAAATTGTTATTTTTTTAAACAGCAAAAGAACGATTTCCACAATTACGATAATATTTGGAATAGATAGTGTGTCGTATGTTCTTGAGAATAAGAACTAAAGCCTTGTAACTATCGTTGTAATTCTGAAAATATTTCAGTGAGTAGGCTATGGAAAAATGTTATTACAATTGACAGTTATAAACATAGATCGTTGAAGTTTGTGTGGAAAATTTTGTAAGGTTTAATTTCATTGCTGAAATATAATGTTGATTTCTTCATGGAGAATTCCAAACATTACATTAATGTTTAGAATTCTCCTTCACTCAGACCTAGATCTACTGCGATTCAGAAAATTAAGAAAAAGTGAAATAAGCCATAAACCAAATTTGTCCAACAATAAAAATCCATCCATATGAAACTGTAGCTGTTTATAAATAAACAGATCACGACGGACAAGATCGTGTCCAGTGTTACTAAAACTGTCGTTTGGGCAATTCAAAAACCTTGCTAAATCCACGAGAAGCACTTACAATTTTTAGCAGTGTTAGTTTGCTATACTGCTTCATCACCAAGGACTTATTTTTTCGAGGAAAACGAAACTGTAATAGTTATGTTTCAATAAATGCTGATTGCTTCAGACTTTTCCCTATTCCAAAGACCACAAAGCAGACTGAAGGTTTGTAAACATTTATTAATCAATGTGTCGATATTGCAGTACCTTCATTTTTCTAGGCAATTTAATTTAACGATAGAATCGAGTAATGTAGCACTTGGAGCAGTTTTATCTTAAGGGTCAATAGGTCATGTGGCTTACACTTCGCGGACTCTCAACGATTCTGAACACAGTTACTCTGTGATTGAAAAGTATTGCTTGCTCTAATCTGGGCAACGAAACACTTCAGATTTTATCTTTTTCGGCGAAAATTTAGTTTAGTCACTGCCCACAGAACAATTACAGTGATTATTTTTTTAAAAGATCCAAATTCAAAATTACTTCGTTGGCGTATTAAATTGGAAGAGTTTGACTAAAATATCATATATAAAAATGGAAAGAAAAGTACTAGCCCGGATGCGTTATCGCGAAGGGTTATATTAAAGTACCCGATTTGAAATGGTCACCATTTTATCATTACGCGTTTCGCATCAATTTTTGTTTTAACAGTCGTGCAGTGCAGATGTACAAGTCTTATGATGAATCGATATATACCACAAGAACGTACAAAAATTGTGACTTGTTCATTAAAAACAATAGTCAGGTATTTCGACGCAGCGAAATTTTCGCAGAAATAATCCTCGACGCCCTGCTCCAACTGGAATAACAATACGCCATTTATGTGAACAATTTTGACGTCGCAAGAGAACGGCAGATACAAAGCATATTGGAAGACCGCAACAAACCGTTCAAATAGGACGAGCATAGCACCGACTTTACATCATGTAGTGGATAAACCATCCTGCGGTGGGGATGTAAAGCAGACGGTCCCTTGTCTGTAAGGTGTTAGATAAGTAAAAGTTCCTATTCCTATTGGCAAAATTTCAAGATTAGGGGTAACTCGTCTCCTGGCGTTCGCCATTGGAAATAAGCCGATGTTAAATAAATGATTAAAAAAAAGCCATTTAAATTAGAATATCAAGCGTGTAAGAGAAGTATCTGAGAAGAGTCAACAACGTCAACAAAACCACGGGACACGCACTTAGACATTTCTCGGACGTCTTCTAGGCGAATTTTTAGGTTAGATTTGCAATTATTTCCACACAAGATTCAGGTGGTACATAAGCTACAGCCCAGAGACCACCAACAATGTCTGCAATACTTCCTGAACTTACTAACATGATTGATGTGTTTCCACACAAACTTATTATGTCCGACGCGACAGAGCCCATTTCTATATAAGTGAATTTGTAAATAAGCAGAACTACCGCTTCTGAGGAACAAAAACCCCTAGTACTCTTGAGAAAAAGCCGCTACATTGTCAACCAGTCACAGTATGATGCGGCATTTTTGCTCAAGGTGTAATTAATCCATATATCTGTGAGAATGATGAAAGCACTGCTGTTACAATTAGTGCCAAGCGCTATAGAGCGATCATGGAGAAATTCTTGTGACCCTAATTGGAAGAGCTTGGATTGGAAGATATGTGGTTGCAACAAGACGGTATGACGATACATATACATCCATACAGACAATTGCCACTTTGAGGAACATGTTCCCTGCACATTTAATCTCATTTTGGCGATTTAGCATGGCAGACCTACCAGATCATTAGACCTCATAGGCCTTGATTGTCTTTATAGGACTATCTCAGACAAAAGCTATACAGTAATATCTTTTAGATACTGGAGTAGCTGAGGGATAACATCTGTCGAGAAATAGAAGACCTAACGCTAATGGTCTTGACTAGAGATATGAAAAATGCCGTAAAAAGAGCTCAGTGCATCACAGATAGAGGCGGCCATTTCATCGACATCATCTTTAATTATTGATATTAAGCTTAAAATTTAAATTCAAATAAATGTTCAAATCAAATTTGTGTTTTTTATTACCTTACCTATAAATGGTGGCCACTTCAGATCAGATATTTTATTATGACTCTCTCTGTATAAAAACTTATTAGATTAGACTGAGACATTATAAGAAACTATTCTGAGATGTTTGTGCCTATTGGGCATATACTGTATCCACGAGATTCTTGTGATATTAATTCATTGACTGAATTAAAACTGAGTTAGAATCTAGACTATTAATTATTACTTAAAAACTTCTTGATAACAAACATGTGAATTTAACAACGAAAACAGCGTTGTTAAATTTCGTGTACACTACCACTAAAATTGTCACTTTTTTACAATTTATTTGATATTACGAAAATTTTACCATTTCGGAAAAAGTAATAAAAAAAATACAGATAAAAATACATTAAGTATAATAAAACATTTTCAGTTTGACTATTACTGAACAAAATTTACGAACCAATACCAATTCTTTAAATATGTTTAAAGTAGTAGAACCTTAGTACTAATTTATATTATAGAGTTTACAATTTTTCTCCCACAAATAAAATGAAACTATTTTGAAAAATTACATACAATAGAACATTAACCACATTTTTTTGTTCACAGGTAAACTCATTAAGCATGTAAGATCAAAACAAGTAACAGTTAAGGTAGGTGAAGTGAAGTTAAAGATGTCAGACACCAACTTTCTCTACGCTCAATGATGAATCTTGACCTACATGATTGTCAATGTTGACCTAAAAAATTTGAGCACCTTCCAATAACTATATTTTTTAACTAGATTGTATCTACTGTACTCCTTTTTGTTTAGAATCGGAAACCTAGTGTATCATTAGTTTCCAATAACCGATTTCCAGGGCTTTTAGGTCAAAGTTTACATGTTGAGGGCGTTTAAGAAATCGATATCATAATAACTCACGTATATATTGGTAAAAAAAATGAGGCTTTGATCGTTGTTTTTTATATATTTATCGTTTTTCTATAATTTTTTAACTGAAAGGGTTCTAAATATAGTACCACAAAATGAAAGTTTGTTATTTATGATATGATCTTGAGTTTTTATACGGTTTTTCCACTGAAAAAATTTTTAGCAATGACCTTTAGCTCAATTATTTTAAATGTTATTAAATACATTCAATGACGAAGTAATAATAATAATTTTTATTCCAGTAAGATGCATATTATTACAATGAAAATATCTAAAAAAATATATAAAAAAATATACATATCTTAAAACACAATGCAAAAAACTTTAAAATGTTCTAAAGAGTCGCAGTAAAAAGAAAAAACAACAAGTAATGAACAAACATACTTCTACTGAACAGAAAAGGATTTCTCCACTTTTAATTTCGTTTATTTCAGCAATTTAGCAAATAGTAATGTTGCGCTAAATCCACGCCTAATCAGAGTTTTGAATTTCTGCTTTGTTTAGAGTGCCATGGAAACAAAAGAGCTTTTCAAGAACCAATGAAAAACAATAGTAAACTATAAATACACACACTATAAAAACATAAATTGAAACAAACTGATACTGAAACAAAGGACTATTGAAAATTTAGCTAGCCCATCCTCAATTCTAATGCATTTTTCAATTCTCTTGCTGTTATGATTGGCTACTCTCCTCAGTTCTGATATACTGATTTCATGTTAGTCTTGTCTTATTCTGGCACAAAGTTTAGAGCTTTGTTCTGTGAACCTTATTCTACAAGTACCCCAGAAATAAAAATCTAAATGTGTAATATATGAAAATCTGGGAGGCCACAGTTCAAATTATTTCTGCTTATCAAGCTCAACGGAAAATAATCGTTCAACCATTAGCTAACAACCAATAATTAATATGAATGGATGTAAAATCTAGCTGCAAGTATACTTTATTTCACATATATTATTTGTAACATAAAAAACTCTCTTATCTCGCCGACAAGAGAAGCAGCCGACCTAACATACGCTTGCTAATTAAGTTAAGCAGGACCGTATTGCAAATTTATTATTGCCCAGCAAGGACCGCGAGGAAGTATGAGCATTCCTTGCAAGGAAGGGTGGGGTTAGGTTTGGATTTAATAATATAAACATAGCATATAATTAGAAGGTAATAAGAAAAAACAAATTTATTAAAAAAAAATGAAATAAAAAATATGTATTTTATTTACATACTTTGCTGGGTGGAATGTGAGGATCGATGGGATTTTAAGTATATGATAACAAATTATGTTTTTTTCTTCTATAACTATAAAAAATAAATAATAGTTAATAATAAAAATAATATAAATAAATAAATAAAATAAAAAGCAATTATGAACGACATAATTAAATTATCTTTCTTTTTTTAAACGTAAATACTGAAAATAAATATAAATTAGTTATATTCCGTCATTACAAATTTGCACTAAAACACAAATAAATAAATGCACTATGAATTTGCACTAAAACAACACATTCACTCATTGTCACTGTCACTGTTCTCTTCAGAATCTTCGTTAACATTTATTATAGTGTTCTTGGCTGGAATTAAGTCTTTCCAAGGTCAATATATTCGTTTTCAATTTTTTTTACAGGTTCAATGCATTTCTTCCAGTTATCTGGTGTCACTTTTCCACCTCCGATTTTATAAGATCTATAACATTGGCTTCAAATTTTGGAGATGTATTATTTCTTCGAATGCTTTGATTCAATTGGCTCCATATTAATTCAATAGGAATGAAAATGCAAAAATATAGAACTGTGTCCAATAACATATTTCTTTAAAAAAATCATTAATTTTTATCACCTCCAAAAGTTGCGCTTTTAAAATTTTCCTGAAATCCTAATTTATATTTCTTAAAAAAATTCTTGGATATCTTCTTCGAGCTTGTATTTGAAATTTTGTCCAGCAGTCATAAGTGGTAGGGAGCATTATCTAAAACTATGACATTATTTTTTTTCACATTTGAAAGTAAGGAATCGCTGAACCACTCCTCAAAAATATCAGAATTCATATTTCGGTGGTACTCAACGCCTGAATCTTTTAATTTTTTTCCACAAAGTTTAAGGCAATAAGGATTACATCCTTTTTCAGTACTACAATGTAGTATTATTAATCAAGTTCCACTACTTGGAGGCATATCTATTTTGTATCTATCTGAGTCATCCGTCCAGCCTCTTTTGACAGTGTGTCGTACCAAGTTTCATCCAGGTAATAAATTGGTCGCTGTTTGTTTCTAAATTTTGTTATACCTTCCAAATACTCCATACGCCACAGTACAATTCTACGACTTTCTATTATATTTACTCTTTTATTACTTTAAATTTAAATCCTATCCTTTTAAGCCTTCTCCAAAGCGTGGTTTTACTAACAGAAGACAGGCTGAGATTCAATTCCATATGTAACGATTCTAGAGTCGGTATTTCATTCTTCTTATACCTGTCATAAATTGTATCTCGTAACAGTTTCACTTGCGATGCATCGATTTGCTTTGGTGTTCTTAAGTCAGTTCTTATTTTTTGTTGTAAAATTTCTTTTTAATTATTCTATAAATGGTCCAAGTTGGTACTTCTGTAAGATATGATGTTTTTTCTATAGCCCCGCTTTCTCCTTCATTTGCTACTATGTTTTTGTATACATTTTTCATAATTTCTTGTGCTTGTTGACCTAGATGTTGGCGAGATGTTTCTTTTGAACTGGCACCGTATTACTCATCTTCCGGATTTGTAGGATAATTTCTACTAGTACCCGGTTGAGGATCTTCCCATGGTCTGGACATTTTCCTGATGTACCTTATGGACACAGCACTATATCTTAACCACAATACAATTTTAAACACCACCGCGATAAAAGATCACAAACTACCATTAAGCGCTCGATTATCCACAACACACACATACGTTAGAATATAATCACAATAAAATATTAAATACAAAACATAAACACTTAAAAAGACCAGACACTAAATAACTTTCAAAAATCTAATAACTTTAAATTAGGCGGTAACAAGATAAAATAAGGTAGTTCATAAAATACTGCCCTGTCGCGAACCAACCTACCTCATATTTAAAAGAACAAGGTCCGAGTGAATATTCTCGGTAGTCTTTGTCTTGCATTAGATATTTTAAAACAACATGTGTCGGTAATAGACAACGGTGCCATGGTCCGTTGCTGGTGATGCTACATTGTCAAGTGTGCGAGTCAAAATGTACTAAAAATTTCAAGTACCTACTAAATAAATGCAATATATTTATTATAACACATTTATACGAATTCATCATATTCTTATAATTTGTAAAGATAATACAATAATTTATACGTATCCGATAGAATAAGTGAGTTTCATATTTAGGTATCATACGTTTTACTCAGGCGGCGGTTTTTATATATTAGCAACACTGAACAATCCTGAGATACGTCGCAATTAAACGAAATTAAACGAAGGTCGGACGTTTTTGGGATAAAGTGGGGTTTTTATATATTAGCAACACTGAACAGTCCTGAGATGCGTCGCAATTAAACGAAATTAAATGAGGGTCGGACATTTTTGGGATAAAGTGGGGTAAATCAAAAGTACTAAATCAGAAGAAATGCAATTATTGATTAATACTCTATTTTTTATTGGTTTTTTGTTAAAATTACTTAATTAAGAATAATTTGTAGAAGCATCATGATTTGTTAAATGAGGTTACATTAAAGATTGCATATTCAACATTTTCTAAACAGTATAAGATAGAACTTGTGTTCTTGCTATAAATTCTGATTAACAAAGAATTTGACATTATTTGAAGAAAAAGTAGATAATTATTTAGTTAAGAAAAGAAGAAAATTTCTCCTTCTTAGGGCAATCATGGAAATGTAATAAAATGAACCAAACAACTCCACAAGACAGCCATTTGGCATATTATGAATAATCTGGAGATGACAACAGGGGCTATAAGAATCATACAATATGACAGAAACATAGCGAGGATTACAGCGGATTAATATAATTAACAAAAATTACCATCTTCCTTCAATCCATTCGTTCTTCCCGGAAAAGTTGGAATATTGCTATGAGTATTGATTAGTCTGTGGGGTTTGCTGATAAAACAATTTAATTACTAATAGTAAAATTTTGGAGACACCGTTTTTGACTTATCAAAATGAAAAAAAAAATCGAAATTGGTATCAGTTCTATATATACCCCGTATCCCTGGGGAATTTTCAAAAATATAATTGCATATCGTGTGGAAATAAATTGCAGCAGCTTTAAATAATCCAAAATAGAAAATTGGTATAAAGGAATTGATCTAGAAAATTAGATGCAAGGACTGTACAAAATCTATTGAATAAACGAGACGCTCAATTCAAGTTGGGTTTACGGAGTGTAACTCATTTCAACGGATGAGTCTGGTATTGCCCAGGATGTGTTTGGGAATAGAAATAAGGTAGAAATTAACAATTTAAGATGAATACGGAGTATAACAAATAAAAAACAGCTAGCGTATGTGAACTTAGAAACCACAAAATGTAAAAATTGCATGAATCGAGATAAAGCGCCTATCTTAATAGTCCTTTTTTATTGATTAATTGGTCAATAGTTTATGGATAAACAGACTACACTTTTATCATATATAAGTTTAGCTTTAATCATTTGTAGATGATGCCAGCTTAGTAGCTGAAACACGCGAACTACTCCAGTGTTATGAAAAGATTTAATATTCAGTAGGTATGCATAATGGTTTGTTTCTTTTTTATTAAAATTTTGTTAATAAACCTCCCACCCGATTTAGTTAAATTATCCATCTGACATAAGAAATAAGATTATCCCAACATCTGTTTAAATTACGAAAAATAAATTGCGAAGATAAATTTGACACAAAAAAAATGTATGTGGAAACTGGTGTTCCACTTAGCGAAGGATAATATAAATAAAATATGAGAACATTTTTTGACCTGTCCCATATTGCATAAAATAAAAACACACCCATTTGTAGAAGTCGTTTTTATTTTCAGCGTAGGCTAGTATTGCAAAGTACAATCGTGTTTTCCTATATCGAGTTGGACCTTTCCTAAAAAAATAAAAAAGCTTTTATGAACATTCGCCATTTATGCGTATAAAAAAATTCTTATTGAAACTTACTTTCCTTATTATTGGCTTTTACTACCGGTAAAACTGCATAGAAATTAATTTCTGCTGAAGCAGTTAAATATTACAAACAATAGTTAAATACCCTTAGGCTCTTAAAACAGTCTAAGGGATTGATCAACCAATTGTCCACATTGTGACATAAGTTTCAGCATGTGCAGTTGTGTTATTTACCGTTAATATACTTTCATGGATTGGAGACACATTGAGGACCATGGAGGACATTTTGAAACTAGTAGTAAATAGCCATCTTAAAAAAGTGCACATTTTTTACGTAATGGTCGATTCCATCAGTTTTAGATAAATTACATACCTGTCTGACAGATAAATTTATACAGAAGATAAAAATTATTAGCATATCTTCATCAACAAATTTTTCGACTGATAAATTACTTACGTAGCAGTGACAAATTAAACTAGAGGATAAAAAATTAAACTAATTGGCTATGCGATACATTTGGCAACGTAACCAATTGTGTAGATGTCAAAAAACATAACCTAAAAAATTCTTGTGGTGTTAACAGTGCTGATACAAGCCAGGAAAAGTTGTTGCATTTTATTTTGTTTAGTGGTAATAAATTCAAATATTATTTATTATTAAGTGCTTGTATTGTTTCTCTCTGAAAGTGTATATAGGTGTATTGGAACTTAGAACTAAATTATTTATTAACATATTTCTATACACTTTTAATTTAGAATGTGATCAAATTTGTCTATTTTCACCTCTAGTTAATCTAGTTTCATCAACTTAATTGAAACTATAGCCAATACATTGAAAACTAATTAATTATAATTTTTTTAATTACCGTGGGTCGATAATAATTGCGTAGGTATTACTATTTTCGGAAACAGCAATTAGAATAATTTAAATTTTTTAATATACAGCTTATAATTCCAATTGACCAAGATTTGCTGTGTATGTTTTAATGATCACATAACACCAAATTTACAAGTTTATTAAGCAAATTTGACAAATCTATCTAGGGACCTTGTTCCAATATGTGTTCCGTCCGGTGGGAAACCCAAGGTTCTGTCTGTGGCACCAATTATTCGAAGAAGTCCATACATCAAATAAAACTGACGCATTACACTTTGAATTTCTTCTGGGCCTCTAGGCATTCTTACCGCATCAAAACTAAAGACGATATTTCTGCTGATAATTTAAAAAAATTCTAGTTGCTGTTGCTATGCTGACCCTAGAGAAGTCAGCTGTCGCATGTAAAAAATTACCATCAAGTAGCATAAAATGTTAATAAAAATTGGGTTGTAGGTAATAATACTCATAGCTTAAAATAAGTATATAATCGATTACAATAAATTAGACTGGTATATACTGATAGTAAATGAAACCTAGCTTACCTACTTTATTTTCATTGTTTATAATAATAAAGATGAAATTTTAATGTATTGTTACACATATAGAACGGCATTAGAAGACAATATTTTTAGTATAATAATAATTTCCAGACCACAATTTAAATACTAAGTACAAATTTTTTGGGTTATTAGGTCCAATGTAATTAAAACACTACTGTATTAACTGGCCGACGTTTCGGTATAATTTATTACCATCCTCAGGGTACTGTAAGATATAAATAAATTGGTTGTAAGTTATTCTATAACTATATGGGTAATAAATTCTAATCCAAACTAATAGTAAAGAAATAATATTGAACAGTTAATTAATTATTTTATAACAGATTGTAGGAAATATGTACTTATTTTAGGCACTTCAATTATTATTTAGAATTAGTTATAGGTTAGTGATATATAAAAATTATAAACAAATACTCACATTAAAATTTAGTGTTTCTCGTGCATAAAAAACATAATGGCAAGAACATACTTCGTAGCTATAATATTGAGTTTATTGAAAAATACTCTAGTATATCGGCGCATACAGAAATGAGAAATTTTTATATACTTCTTGAAATGTGTGTTTATTCGCGTCGAGGATGTGACACTAATGAGATTATTTTTTAGCACTGTTAAACTTACTGTAGATAAGGGATGAATAAGTGTTTGGGAACTAAAATGGTTGTTTATATAATAAGTAAACAAGCTTAAAGTAGAATGGAACGAAAGATGTAAATAGGTTGATAATTTTAAAATATCTAATGTATCATAAAGTTTTCATTTTATTAATTAGATTGAAATAACAAGAGTTTAGATTTTCAGTGTCTTCTTGAATTTACTGATTCGAATTTTTTAATGTTTATCATTTCTTGAAATTTTCTTTTTTCTAGATTAGATTGTTTACCTATTACTGCGGTTTCGTCAAAGTTAAATTCATGATTTAAAAATTTACAATGTTCTACCAAAGATGTGATATTAAGCTTATTTTTGTTTTTGACATCTCTCATATGTTCTTTTTTCCTTGTTTTTAGATACCTACTTGTTTGACCTATATAACTTTTATTACAATTTTTACATGGTATTTTATATATTAAATTCGAATGTAATTCTATTGGTGTTTTAGTTTTACTTAATATTTTTAGTTTTTACGCACTTCCGGTTTCGCAGGAAATTATTCCAATTTTCTTATTTTAAATAGAACACCCTGTATATTATTACATTTTTGGAATCTGAATATAAGAGTATGCTTTTTTTATTTTTTATTTATTTCTTTTTAACGATAATTTTAATTTTTGATTTAGAGTGTTCTGATTTACAAAAACTGTTTCTGACGGGGTTTATTACTATTGCAAAAATTGAATTACTGTTTTATGAAATACTTTCTTACATAGAAGCCTACAAAAGTGAGAAAATCGGTTTTTCTAAAAAATTTGTGTTTGTCAAATCTCAAAATGGTGGCTCATCACGATATTTAGAAAATACTTCTTTTTTACGATTACAGTGATACCCATAACGTAGCAATTCCATAAGAATTCACAGTAGAAAAATAAAAATTCTTCTAAATAAATAGGTATTATAATACAATACACAAAACCCGACACACAAAATAGTCTGCTGTGAAATCAGTTATCTCAAAAAAAGTTCTTTGTTTAAAATAACTGTCAAAATAGTTATCAAGTAAACAGTGACTATACTAGAATTACAGTAATCGTAATTTAAGTGTACTAATCACTACAGGTATTTTAACAAATAATTTTATTTGAGATAATTTTTTTCACAGTGCACTATTTTGTGTATTGGGTTTTGTGTATTACATTATAATACCTATTTATTTCGAAGAATTTTGATTTTTCTACTATGAATTCATATGGAATTGCTAAGTTATGGGAATCACTGTAATAGTAAAAAGATGTATTTTCTAAATATCGTGATAAATGGCTCATCACGATATTTTGAGATTCGACAAGTATGCATTTTTTAGAAAAACCGATCTTCTCACTTGTTAAAGCTCCTATGTATGAGAGTAAAACATTAATTCAATTTTTGTAATAGTAGGAAACCCCGTCAAAAACATTTTTTGTAAATCACAGCACTCTTAATAAAAAATTTTAATATCCGTTAAAAAAAGAAATAAATAAAAACTCAAAGGAAAAATGTATAGTGTTATATTCCAAAAATATAAAAATATAAAGGATGTTCCATTTAAAATAAGAAAGTTGGGGTAATTTCCGGCGAAACCGAAAGTACAAAAAATGTAAAATACGGTTTTCTAATGAAATTTTATGTGATAACAATATATTAAAATTTCATCAATTTATTTCTATAAACAATGCAAATAGAGAGGTTTCATTTACATCCGGTATACTTTAATACTTCTGGTTTGAAATAAGTTGCATTTGATTTTTAATTCTATTCAAATAATACTGTTAAATTGCTTTTTTTTTAAATTTAAATGGAGCAAGAAAACCCTAATCATCCGAATTTTAAAGCGATTTGACATTATTTTTTTAAGTATACCTTCACACATTATCATCAGTTGTACTCTCACAAATACTTGTTTTACTGAAAGTTAGAATTATCATTAGGATAAATGTGTATCTTTTGCTTGAAGTAGCAGATAAATTTAAACCTAGTTTAACCAACGTATAGAGCGTAATGAATGACAATGAAGGAAACAACATTAATGTTTACTTTGAAATTAACATAACATTAATTTCAACCACTAGATAAATGTATCTAGAACTAAACTAGATGTGAAGGAATCAACAATAATTCATTTCTTCCCTTATTTTTTCTAAAATAGCTATATGGTACCTATTTTTATTATAACACAATATATTAATTATTTCTTCAATAAAAAACAGAAAAAACTTTATTTCCTATTTTTATTTTTAGAGAACTTCCAGCCAGGTATATGGACAATTATTTATCCTACGTTTCGTCCGAGTTTTCGGACTTTTTCAAAGGTTAAAAGCTAAAAATAATGGTTTTACATAAGTTTTAAATTAGATTAGTGACAGAATACATATCTAAAAAAGTGTTTTCTTACCTAATATAAATTTTCTATTTTAATTTCATTATATGGGCTGGTTTTATTTTTTTTTATTTGGTAGGTATGTGTTGTAGTTCGACGAGTTAGACAGAGAATGATCAGTATTTGGTGTCGTCGTTGTGTGTTCTTTTTAAGAGTAGGTAATTATAACAGCTGATAGTATACTTATTGTAAACATTCTCATGATATTGGATAGCCGTTGAGAAGAGATTTTGCAGTTAGCACATATACAGGATGTATAAAAATTGTTACTATTGAATAAGATTGCGATATATGCTACTTAGATTTTCTATATCTGTTTGATAATTGTTTTTTTGTTATTTTGTATTTCGGCCATTTCCAAAAACATGCGTTTTTTGGAATTTCTTTCTTTATGCAGTATGGTTGTATCCGGAAAGTTAAAATTGTGTGAATTATTTATGGCGTGTTTAGCTAATGCTGTGCTACATGAATTAGGAGTTGCTATGGAATTTCTAATTGATAATTTATGCTGATTTATACGTTTATTTAAATATTGTTGGGTTTGTCCTATCGCAATCTGAGCAATCAAATTTATAAATAACATGGGTTTGATTTAATTTCTCTATTGGATCTTTTAGTTTTGAATATAATTTATTTTTTATGCTATTATGATTTCTGTATGCTAATTGTATGTTATATTTACCTAATTCTTTCTGAACTTTTTCTGATACTTGTGGTATGTATGGTGCCGATATGTATATTTTGTCTCTATTTGGATTGTTTTGATTTTTGTCCTGGTTTGTGTTGTTAAATATGGATCCAAAGCAGTTAGGTTGTAAATCTATGTCAACTTGCTTTTTATTGCTTTTGTTATTTATTATCTGTATTCTCTTTTGAATATACTTATTCATAAAAGGTGGCGGGTAAAAGTTATTTAAAAGAATGTTTTTGATTTTAATTATGTTTTCTTTGTGAAACAGTTTATCTGATAGTAAAATGGCCCTGTCCACGAGGCTGTTTATAACGCTAATTTTGTATTGATTACTAGTTTTTGATTGGAAGTTGGTATATCGTCCCGAACTTATACTTTTTTGATACCAATTAGTTTCAATTCTACTAGTAGGTCTAATTAAAGTCAGGTCTAAGAAGTTTATTTCATTTACATTTTCTGTTTCTAATGTGTATTTTATTTTTCTGTGTTGTTCATTGAATTTCTGTAATATGTACTGTATCTCATTTTTATTAACGCATAGTAGACAATCGTCTACGTATCGTTTATAAAATGCAATTTTATTTGAAAGTATCGGTATTAGTTGGTTTTCTAGATATTCCAGAGTTAAATTTGTCTCATTTATGTCATTTATCTTATTATCTTTTTGTTATTTACTTTATTTATTTTGTCTATTTTATATAAATAAATTAAACAAATTAAAATGATATTTCAAATTAAAATAATACATTTATTTCAAGTCAAATTGAAAATGATGATGAGAAAGTACTGTCGTGGAGCACCTAGCTGCGACCGATTTTTTTAAATTAAGCCAATAATTTTCGTCCAGAAAGTTTAATATTGGACACCAGTAGATTTTTCTAATAATATGAAGAGCTTTGATATTTCTCTCAATATTTTTTTTTGTAAAAAAATTCCTTAATGTTTAATGTGGTAAATGTGTTTAAGAAAAAATACTTTATTAGTTTCTTTGTATTTTGTAAACCTAAAAAAAGTCGCATTATGAAGAATAAAATAATGAAATAACTAACCATTTTCAGAGTTCTAGGAGAATTTAAAATTTCGTCCAAAATTTTGAATTCACCACTTAATTGGAGATATACAGGGTGGGGCAATAGTGCATCGGACTTCGATATCTTGAGTTCTACGATAGCTAGAAATTAAGAAAAAAAATTCAAGTACACTAGATAAAAATATCTATAACCGGAAATTATTTTCGAATATACAGGGCGAGCCAAGACGAAATTACAGGAACAAGTGCCTTTAGGATGCTATGTATATCAGTACATTTTTTGAAGCCTCGTTCTAGACTCTATTCATTCCTATATTATTATTGACTATCTTCCAACCACATGGATGTAATGAATTTTTTTGTTGAAATAATGCCATCTGCAGATGCATATTGAAAAAATCACCAGTCACAATTATGGGTTTTAAGAAAAACTTATGTGAATACTAGTTACGAGATATATAATTAATGTTTTTGAGTCATTTTTTCTTCCTAAAAATTTACACGGTGGCCAAACATTATTTCTCAATTAAGAACTTTTTAATTGAATTTTCTCAATTTTTTTAAATGGAATACTCTGTACATTTTTCAACGATGTGATGTAGAAATGAAAAACGAAAATTTTTTTGTAAGTGCTTCCCCATGGCTTAATTGCAACCATTTTCGTTTTATTGAGCAATAAGTACAAAATTCATGAATAAACTTAAAAAATAGAGGTTTCTTCAAATAATTCATTAGAAAAAATTATAACAAGTGCTCCACATGTTGCCCATTTTCATTGACACATGTCTCTATACGCTTTTAAAATGAGGTTTCTACTGTTCCTAAAATTGCCGGTATGATAGATCTAAAAGCAGTTATTATCCTTTCCTTCATATTTTGTACTTTTGTTGGTGTGTCTTTATAAACAATTTCCTTCACTATCCCCATAAAAAGAAATCCATTTTTGTAAGACCTGGGGATCTAGCAGGCAATTTAGTGGGTCCATTTCTTCCAATCCATTAAAGTGGGTAGGTATTATTTAAATAATGTGGTGGAGCACCATCTTGCTGAAATCACATCCTATTTCGAATCCTTTAATCACCAATAACTGTGGCAGATAATTTTCCAAAAAATGAAGATAAATAGCTCGTCAATGTACCATCAAAGAAATGTGGCCCTATTACATGTTCTCCAATAATTCCTCCCAAACGTTTATAGACCATCTGCGGTGGTTATTAACTTGCCTAAAAAAGTAAAGATTTTCCTAAACATAATAATGGAAATTGTGCCTATTAATAAATTCATTTTTATGAAAAGTGGCCTCATCAGTGAACAAAACATTAGTAGAGAAGGTGACATCTTGCATTTTATCTCTGGCCCAATTACAAAACTGTAGACGCCTTTGAAAATCGTCATCAAATAGTTCCTGATGCATTTGAATATAATATACATGAAACTTATTTATTTTTAAGATTCTGCTTATTCCTACTAATGAGCTCACTTCTCTCTGACTAATATGGGGATTCTTAACCGTTGCCAGCACCACAGAAAACTCATTTTCTTCGTTCACAACACGTTTTATTCTTTTTTATATTCCACATTTCCAGTTTCCACAAATCTATCGAGAAGGTTTTGAAAACAGCTAACATCAGGAATCCTTTTTTCAGGATACTTTTGCAAGTCATGTCTACAAGTTCCGCTTCATTAAAATTGATTTTGTAAAACTCGAATAATTTTAAATTTAATACAAATGATAACTGACGACTGATAAGTGCGATAAATGTTCGTTTGTAAGACAATTTATACTAAACTGAGGTTTTATTGCTTGTCGAATAACAAAAACAGCAAAAAAAAAATACAAAAAAAACTATTACAGTAAGGGCCCAGTTATATACAATTTACTCACTTCAATGGATTGGAAGAAATGGTGCCACTAACAGACCTTATTTCGAAAGGGCATAGAGATGTGTGTCAATCAAAATGGGCAATATATGGAGCACTTATTGCAATTAGCCATAGGGAGGCACTTACAAAAAATATTCGTTTTTTATTTGCATATCACACGTTGAAAAATATACAGGGTGTCCCATTTGAGAAAATTGAGAAAATTCAATTGATTTATTCAATATGCATCTGCAGATGGCATTATTTCAACAAAAAAAATTCATTACATCCAAGTGGTTGGGAGATAATCAATAATAATATAGGAATGAATAGAGTCTAGAAAGAGGCTTCAAAAAATGTACTGATATACAATACATAGCATTCCATTTAAAATAAATATAGTTTAAAAAAACTAAAAAACACGCTTTTAAAGCACATCAAACTAAAAAGTGAAAAATAATTATTAATATAAACTGAAAATAATAATGAACGAAAAATACTAGTATTATTGTGAAAAAAGCGTGGGGTGCTTTGTGCAATATTTTTCGTATATCGAGCACCCCACGCTTTTTTCACAATAATACTAGTATTTTTTCGTTCATTATTATTTTCAGTTTATATTAATAATTATTTTTCACTTTTTTAGTTTGATGTGCTTTAAAAGCGTGTTTTTTAGTTTTTTTAAACTATATTTATTTTTAACTTTTTAGTTTGATGTGCTATGAAAGCGTGTTTTTTTAGTTGTTTTAAACTATATTTATATTGCTTATTGATGCTGATATTATAACATATTACGATCCAACAGATATTTCTGAAAAAAAAAAAAAAAATTTTTATTTCAGCCGTGAGGTTCGAACTCACGCCGGAGGAGTCTGTCGTTTCGCGTCGACTGCTTTAACCCACTCGACCACCGGGCTAATTAACAATTACGGAATCTACTGACATATTAAGCCTTTGCTTTCACGCAGGGATACGTGAGGAAAGGATTGGCGATCCTGATCAGGATAATGATATAAACTTATCAAATTATTGTATTGTTACCGGTTCTTAATAAGTGTACAAAGTTTCAATTAAATCTGTCCGTTTAAAGTGGATCAAAATCGAGTCCAAAGAGTCGGTTACAAACAAACAAGCAAACATACAAGTGAAGCTAATAATAAAAGCGTGTTAAAAAAAAGGCACTTGATCCTGTAATTTCGTCTTGGCTCGCTCCGTATATTCGAAAATAATTTCTAATTATAGACTTTTTTATCTAGTTTACTTGATTTTTTTTTTATTTCTAGCTATCGTAGAACTCGAGATATCGAAGGTCGACGCACTGTATAAAAAAGCGTATCTCACATATTTCTTATAAAAAAATCATATCAGAAGCATATAAAATGGCATTTAATTTATTTTTTATACAGAGGTTTCAACACATGTTTTCTCAAGGCTTGTGAAATTCGATCGCATGTTATGAATAAAATTCGTCCTTGGCGTTTATTCAAATGTAATGAAATCTAACGGGCTGGTTTTTGCGGATAACTTTTCCCGTGTAATAAAGACGGCAACTCCTTAAGCGAAAATATAAAGTTAAAAATATCTATGTTCCACGTTCATATAGGAAGTTTAAGGGATGGTTCGCGATTTTCGTGTAATTTAAGGGCTATTGATGTCAAAAAGATGTACGAAGAAGTGGAGCAAAAAGAACATAAAGTCAGATATTTTAACTTCTCAAACGCTTGATATTATTTTTAAAAGCTTCCGAAAGTCTTTGTGGAAGTAAATTTTAATAATTGCCTGCAAAAAATTTAATCAAATTTAAATATTCTAGCACGCAGTTGGTAACGTAAATATTATTTCAGTGATTTTTTTGTTCTGATTATAAAATATTGTAATGTATAAAATATATTTTCTCATATTTTTTTCGGATGAGCCCATGCCGACACGTCACGAGAGTAGCGCCAGCGAGTTAACAACAAATCATATTGTTCCTCTATCTAAAGCATTTTACAGTCAAAGAGTACAATTTAATTAGGTTTTTTTACAGCTAATATTTGTATAATTATTATTAATTATAAATATTTAACAGTGAAAAATAAGTTCCTCAAGAGCCACAGCCATACAAACGTTCGTGAAACATATAACTTTAATTAAAAGTTTGTAACTTTTCTTAATACTTTACTAAAACTGAAAAAAATATAAGAAATTTGCATTTTATATTGTGATAACTTTTGCACAAACTGAGCTAATGGTTCCTAATTTATTGCAACACGTTCAGTAGGCTTTGAAATTTATGTGACAGATTTTAGAGTGACAATCACAAAGCCTACTGAACATATAATTTGATCAGATTTTTTATACATATTCTGGTGTAATTAGTAATCATATGATTATGTATCAAATTACCTATATTTAAAAAACCTAATAGGTACATGTGATCTAGCACACCCATAATTGTTATTACTCGGAAAATTTTAAGCAACAATCGACTCTTGAGAAGTACTTTTTAAAATAAGGATATTGGTCCCACAATTTATACAATTATTAAATATGATTTGAACGAAACAACTACTCAGCGGGTAAATACCCCGACCTGCATTGGATTATACCTTCAAATCATGATATATCGGTAGCCAATATCATTTGCCAATTCCTAACCAGATATATACCGGTTTCGAACTTATTAGTTCTCCTCAGTATGCCATAGGTTATGGAACAGACAAATGATAGTGGCCAACCTGCTAGTCATATACTGACTAAGGTAAATTGAGTAATGGTGAGAGGTATGTGAAACTTCTCATACGGTCCAAATGCTACTATCCGACCGACATCATAGATGTCTCTGTGGCGGATAGCGACTTGCGAAGCAAGTACCGAGAGCGGCGACTCTAGCCCAGGTGGACTAAACTACTGTTATTAAATATGATTTGAACGAAGCAACTACTCAGCGGGCAAATACCCCGACCTGCATTGGATTATACCTTCAAATCATGATAGATCGGTAGCCAATAGTTTAGTCCACCTGGGCTAGAGGTCGCCGCTCTCGGTACTGCTTCGTAAGTCGCTATCCGCCACAGAGACATCTAAGATGTCGGTCGGATAGTAGCATTTGGACCATTGGGAAGTTTCACATACCTCTCACCATTACTCAATTTACCTTAGTTAGTATATGACTAGCAGGTTGGCCACTATCATTTGTCTGTTCCATAACCTATGGCATACTGAGGAGAACTAATAAGTTCGAAACCGGTGTCTGGTTAGGAATTGACAAATGATATTGGCTACCGATCTATCATGATTTGAAGGTATAATCCAATGCAGGTCAGGTATTTGCCCGCTGAGTAGTTGTTTCATTCAAATCATATTTAATAACAGTAGTTTAGTCCACCTGGGCTAGAGGTCGCCGCTCTCGGTACTTGCTACGCAAATCGCTATCCGCCACAGAGACATCTATGATGTCGGTCGGATAGTAGCATTTGGACTATATGAGAAGTTTCACATACCTCTCACCATTACTCTATTTATACAATTTTCAAAATAAAATTACTACTTTGAGTAGTGATGCCAGGAAATTTTTCCCTAGATTTAAGTTTTTATTTCAGATAGGAAAATAAGGAATTGTGCGGATATTTTAAAATTTTAGAGAATTCTAGGTATTCCTTCTCCTTATATAAGATCCGCCAAATTCCCTATTTCCCTATTTGAAACAGAAACCTAAATCTAGGGAAAAATCCGTAGGCTTCACTGACTAAGTACTTAATTACATTTTATTTTTTATTTTTCTGAGACGCCTACTATGAGTGATCGTTTCTACATCTTATCCGTCGATTCTTTATAAAAAATATTACAAAAGTCTGGAAATTGATAGAAAGAGCTTGAATTGTGGTCTGTGTATAAATTATTTTATTTATCTGCGAGCCGATGTTTTGGAAAGAGGTGACCAGCTGTTTGTTGCTTTCTGATTTTATTAATAAATCACAACTTGAGAGCAAATATGTTTTTCATTGACCGAGTTGATTCTTTGAATTAACAGACGCGTTGTTCATCTTTAAATAAAATGTTTTAATCATCTAACACATTCACATTTCTTTCTATCAGAAAATCTACGAAAATGTTTTTAGATAATATGTAAATATTGTACAGTATAACTTTCGTCCAGCAGGAATAAAAATATACGATACTCAACTAAACAACTAATTTAATATTCAACTGTTTAAATATTGACTCCATAATACCCAAAAATCTGTACTAACATTTTCCCACCACGCATAAATCACTAATAAATTTTGACATAAACATAATTACAGCTCCAAAAATAAACTTGATTTAAATTTCAGTTTCATATTACAGTTAAACAGCACAAAGGTTAATAAGGTTATGGCCTATCGATTTATATTTTATGATACTAAAAAAAGGGGTAACGATAATATTCAAACAATTACCTATATGTAAATATTATGTATAAATATATATATATATATATATATATATATATATATATATATATATATATATATATATATATATATATATATATATATATATATATATATATATATATATATATATATATATATATATATATATATATATATATATATATATATATATATATATATATATATATATATATATATATATATATATATATATATATATATATATATATATATATATATATATATATATATATATATATATATATATATATATATATATATATATATATATATATATATATATATATATATATATATATATATATATATATATGTACAGATATGTACAGAGAATGGAGCTGTATCGCGGGATTATATACATTACAGTACAAAATAACTTGTTTAACGGGTACGCCACTTGTATTCTTTAAGTTATGTCCATCATTTAACTTAGCTTACACGGTTGCATTCTTCTGCCATTTGCAATTTTTTGCATTCTTCCATTGCATTCTTTATGCGGGCGTACCCGTTAAATCAAGTTATTTTGTAATATATATAAATATATATATATATATATATATATATATATATATATATATATATATATATATATATATATATATATATATATATATATATATATATATAGTACAAAACAATAGGAATTAATGGGACCACGCCCGCATAAAGAATGCAAGGTGGGAAAATACAAAATTGCAAATGGAAGAAGAATGCAAACCGTGGACATGTGTTTCTGACTAATTGGTCTTCATCGGCACGGTGAAGCTAAGTTAAAATTATGGACAAAACACACAAAAGACACTAAAAGATAACCACTGACAGGAACCCAGTCGCACCTTTGTGGCTTCCACTTGGATGGCTCAATATGCGAACATCGACCAAGTATCGCACACGTGGGCAACTATAGCAACCTGCGTGGGATTCCAGACCCAGGTGAATATAAAAGAACAGAAAAGGAGGTACTATCGCGGGTTTAAATACATTACAGTACAAAACAGTATGAATTAATGGGTACACGCTCGCATAAAGAATGCAAGGTGGGAAAATACAAATTTGCAAATGAAAGAAGAATGCAAACCGTGGACACGTATTTCTGACTAATTGATCTTCATCAGCACGGTGTAGCTGAGTTAAAATGATGGACAAAATTCAAAAAAGACACTGAAAGAAAACCACTGACCAGAAGCCAGTCGCACCTTTGTGGCTGAATGATAACTGAGACACTTTTCCAATTTTTCCTTCTTAATTTCAATCAGTTTTTAATCCGGTAAAGTAATATAACACCATAGAATAATAAAGTTATATTAAAAGTATAAGGTGAACATTTTCTTTAAAATACCCACAATTTTTTACTTTTGATTAAACATTAAACATTAAACACACACACACACACACACACACACACACACACACACACACACACACACACACACACACACACACATTATAGTCAATATTTCGCACCCAATTCCATATTCCCAACATTCTAAATACGGGATGATCAAAAATTGACTCTCCAATCATTTTATTCAAAAACAGTAAATTAGAAAATTAAACTTTTAATTAGACACCGAACAATTTCCTTGCGTCAGGGCAAGCACATGGGATAAAAGACAATTACAATCATTTGTACGGGACAATTAAAATACATACTTCGAGTGTCTTAACATTTCATGAAATCTGTACCGTGTTTAAGACGTTGTATATATATATATATATATATATATATATATATATATATATATATATATATATATATATATATATATATATATATATTGCAAGGCATGGGCTAGACAAGTTACATGAATCATATTAGGATATGTGGTTCGTAAAGCCTGGCAGCTTTACACATAACTGTGTCCCAGGATATACAATATATGTAACAAGAGGTATAATGAACAACAAATTATCGAATTTTGGAATGGCACTTGGGGATTCAGTCTTGCTTGATGTAAAACTAAGATATATCAAAAATGAAATGATGGGTATTATACAGGATACTTTATAAGTCAATTTGTAAAAGTCGACACTAATAAACTAACTTTTACTTTTCAAGATATAAAAAATATCCATTTAAAAAAGTAGTTTAGAATGCTATTTGCGTCTCCTTATTAAATATCAGATATATGTATTTAATTTGTTGGAACTTATTGATTTCCGAAGTGTCATTCCAAAATTCGAAATTTTTTTGTCCATTCCACTCTTGTTACATCTATCCTGGAACATAAGTGTATATGCCCCTAAATGTGACACAATCAGTAAAACATTTTCACTTTTAACACCATTGGTTTGCAACACACGTTTACTATATTTTACCAATGGAGATGTACTCTGAATAGCACTTAAAATACGCATAATAACATTAATGACTTTATGTTCCTTAATATCCATGGTTTGGTCAACACAAATCCACCCGTACTAATTTTTCACATCCTCCGTGATGTTGTCGACAGTGATGTTACTATTTATTTTTATCCTCGCACCTGCCATCTGCACACTCCGACTTTTGTAAATAAACCGATTCTGATTAGTAAATACGATCTAGATCTCATTGCGCACACATAACTACTCTCCGTTCCTATGAGAAAGACAGACCGATCAGGAAGCCGGTCCCGGAAATCACGGAAAATTTCCGGTGTCTACTTATAACTCAAAAATTGTTACGTTCTGACATTTTCTTAATTAAGAACAGCTATAATGTAAAAATATATGTCCATATACAATGTTAAGAGCCAGTATTTGATCATTCTGTAGGAAGTTAAAAATCTCTTAAAAAAGGATTCTATATTTAATTGGATAAGTTTACAGCAAGAAGCGTTTGAAAAATTAAAATCTGAACTTTATTCAGAACCATTTCTCCAATATTCAGATTTCCCTAAAATATTCTCACTACCGATGCTAGTAATTTTACAATAGGATCTATTTTATCTCAGGGCAATCCTCCAAATGATCTCCCGATTGCTTACGCAAGTCGTACGTTGATTAGAGCAAAATTTAAATACTCAGCGTCAGAAAAAGAACTCCTTTATGTAATCACAATTAAAAATTGTATGACAATTTTTAATAAAACCCGCAAATTCATCGCATGAGAACCATAGGGTTCTAATACTGGATTCTTTATTCCATACGATCCACATATACACTGGTCAATACTGATTTTATTGTCGTTTATATTAAGCTAATTTTAGGAGGACTTTATGTCACTGATTCCGCATTTACGATCAGTTTTGCTATATTGACTCTAGGTTTTGAGATAATCCCTTGTGAAAAATCAGAAAATTTACAAAAAGAAATGGTAAAGTGCAGTAAAATCGCAAATGCAGTAGTATATTCGCAAAAATTGTTTCAAATTGTACAAAACTAAACAAATGAAAACCTAAAAGTCCAGCAAATAAGATAAAACGAAAATAAACGGATAAAATAATTAATATTAAGTAAGGCTCGGTAAAACGCCGTTCATATAATTTTCTTTTATGGGGGTCTTTAGGACAATCTCGTTGGGGTCTTCAGCAGTAGTCTGTCATCATATGTATATCCTATCTGCTTTGATACTTTTCCTTCAAAATATGGGGCGAGCACACATCTGAGTAAATACTTACCAGTACACACGTTTTATCTCCACGGCTTGCACTTAACAATTAAACAAGTAAACATTATATCTCGTGCGCTCTAACGTGTTGTAACATGTAGTAACAAGCTTGCAAGTATCGTTCAGCATCATATAAAAATTATAAAGGTCGGATATTGGGCTAGCGTTGAACAGATATAAGTCATTGCGGTAAAATCAAAATTTAGGTATACATTATCTCAGAAACTAGAGCCAATTTGGTAAAACTTAATATAATTTTTGAAATTACAGATCCAAAATATCCTAATATTGTCGAGATATCTTTGGCAACAAGAATTTTCTTTGTTGGGCTGTTATAATCTTAAATTAGGTCCCCTATAAAAAAAACTAAATTGTCAATTAGAACCATGTAATTCTCATGCGATGATTTTTATAATGTATTTTAACAAATATCTGATATGTAATGTTTTGTTAATTTATCCTTTTAGAAAATATTCACTGGATACCAAATTAAGAATAATGGCTAGATCAAAGTTGACCTTAAGAGCAGCATTCTAGACCGTCTTTATCTAACATGCCATGCCTCATAAAATCATAATGCTTGGAAATAAATAGTTTTAAAATTGGTTCCACGTCTACAAAACGTTAAAGACAATCTATTTGCAGAGCATTCGTATAACAGTTACTATTGAAATTGATTGCTCTAGTATAAATTATTATTATTTGCTGCATAGGAAGCATCACTAAACATCTCATTACATTAGTTGTCACCTGTATGTTTAACGTGTTATTTTATAAAATTCCCAAATAAAATAGCAAATCTCCAAAATTTTAATATTTATAACATTAGATTTTTAATACCAACTAATGTAGGTGCCCTTTAGAAAAGAGATGTATTGTAAGTTTAATATTAAGACGGAAATGCTTTATAACCGTATCGAAAGATGCTTTTTGAAAAAATACAAGCATTTGAACACAACCTATAAGAAGTAGTCTTTCTTGAGCAACTTCTGAATTATTTGAACAATTCGAATGAGTTTTATTTTGAATATCATCAACATTAATAAATAATAAAAAGTTTTACAGTGTATAATAATCACATGATTTTGAAATAACCGGTTGTATGTGACCAATTATGGAAAATATTATACATTATGGAGAAACTTATTAAGGATAATTACATACGAAATATCTAGCTCAAATAGATCAAAATTTTTTTCTAGAAAAACTACTTCTTACAGATCACCTTCAAACTCTTCAAGGAACAATGTTTTGAAAAAGTTTATAGAATATTTTCATCCTAATTTTAAACGTACAATATACCCCTTTACTGGAGGACAGTTATTTCCGAACACCCCTCTGGATTTAAACCTTACCATCAAATTATAACAGCAAACTATTGCATCAGGACTAAGAAAGTGGTTAAATGAGAAAACTATCAAGAGAATTATTGACATTAAGAAAGAAGATGCTAGTCAAATGGAAGATCTTGTCAAACTTCGATTATAAATTAGATCTTTTAATGAACTAAAATGAAAATTGTAAAAACGAGGTGAAACAACTGAGACAAAACCAAATAAAATGTTGGACTGGAATCCCAAAAAAATATATGACATAACAGATACAGATGGCAAGTACTAAAACGAACCAATATAATCGACAATAAAGACAGCTTACCCCTACATAAATTAAAAGAAATATCATTACACTTCACATTCATACCATTCGTGGAAGATAGATCTTTCAGGGAGGACAAAAGTTATCTTACATTTGGCGCATATGATCCGACACGGTGAGATAACTGTGAGTAGCTTGCGACCAATCATACGTCGGCATAAATTAGTACACACACAAAGAGATGGTATCAAAAATATATCAATTTTAAAAAAATCTATTTATTTTGGTATTTTAAATGACATACTCACTCAGCCATTTCTTCACATTTCTTTTTAATTCAATACCACCCGTACTCATTTATTTAGTATTCTCTGGCTCCTCGTGTCAAATTTATGAATATAAATTAATCGTCTAATTTTTTCTGAAATTTTAATTAAATTATTGAAGAACAAGGGGTTTTTTACATTTGAATGGAGCCAGATGTAAATATCTCTCCCTACACGGAGAAGCAAATTTTCACCTTTACAAAGCTTTTAATTACAAACGGATAACTCCTGTTTAAATCTCGTGTTTCTCGGCAGTATACAAATTGCCAAGTAAGTTTAAGATAGAATTATCGAAAGTTTTGTAATAAAAATAGCTGTGACTAATTGGAAACCCCTAGATTGGATTTGTCTCGAATTTAACAAGTTCCTTAGTCTTCTCCTATCTTGTTCCGAGACGACGGTCAGGTTTTATACGAACAATCAATACTAACTTAATTGAATTGAAAAAGTTTTAGCACTCTAGCTTTATTATTATTTTCATAATCTACTGTATCCACTTCGCGCGAAAGCTATCGTTAACTTTTTAATAGTTTAAAGTTTTTAAATCGATTAATGATATCCATTTTCTATTCCATTCATAACGGGCGTTGGGGAAATCCAGAAGTTTTTTAAACAGCGTTAACAAACTTTGTTAGAATACTTCGAAACAAGGGTAAATAACATTATTTGTCTCTAAATGGTAAAACAGATTTTTGTTTTCATACGATATGATTCATCAAGGTAACCAAAATTTATTAATAATAATTATTAAATAGCTTCCAAAATGTTTCAATATGTCAAACGAAGTCAGGATGATGTTTCCTCAAATCTAAGAACTATATATAAGGCCATTTTATGATAATAGTTTTTTACACAGATGTCATATAAACGTCTGCATTGGATATAAACAAAGCTCCAAATTACCTACGCAGAAGGAAATTGTTGCTTCAGTTTACGGTAGTATTCTATCATATTAGAAGAATTATTTTATAAATCGACAAAAATGTACCTAATATACTGGCTGTTCCACGTAGGTAGGTACAATTTTACATACAGAAAACAAAACCGACACCGACGCTTTGGGCGTCGCGACGGCAGAACTTAATTTTTTGATCACACTACTACTACTATTTTTTATATTTTTTAAAAATGTTTAGGAGAGAATATCTCGGAAACCGTTAATTGGATCTTATAAGTGTATTTATTATATGAAAATATTCAGAATTTAACGTGCTAACCAAATGCTAGAAAATCAACGCGTTTGCCATAAAAAAAAATTAGGTTCTGATGTCGTGACGCTCACGGCGTCGGTGTCGGTTTTGTTTCAAATTAAGTACCAGTTTGGCAATAAGTGAATAGATCTTTGAACGGGAATTTTGTAAGAATTCTCTAAGGATGGGTTATATTTTCTATATATACATTTATAAATTATTTAAATTATTGGGGCGGTAATAATACACTTTGAGTCTTAATCAAGTGAGCTTAAGTCTGGCGACCAGGACTACAAACATCCTGTTATCCCTAACAGTCTCAAAGAGTGTTAATCAGATAATTTAGGATTTTCGCACAACTAAAAGGTGTTTCAATAAGAGCGCAAGATTTGAATTGCGCGCCAGTTTGGCTGTCATGGTGTCACAAAATTATGACATGCTAGGTTGATAGGAGACAGATGGGAGTTAGTACACATCGGGCATTACACGATTGAACAACGCGTTCTGATTGTCAAATATTATTATCAAAATGATGAAAGTTTCATTGCCTCAATTCGGTCGAAATAATGTTCCATATTCATCTACTGTGGAAAGGATAATCGAAAAATTCGAAAGTACTGGTTCGGTTAGTGATGTGGAACACATGACACGAGCTCGTAGACGTTGTTCAGAATAAGATATCACTGCAGTTTTTGTGCCTCAATTGGAGGATATTGCTCTCTACGACATGTGGTTTCAGCAGGACTGTGCCACTTGCCATACCGCCCGTGAAACATTATGGTCTTGCACGAGTCTTTTCCTGATCATGCCATCTCTCGGTTCGGTGACCAGAATTAACACCTTTGGACTTTTGGCTGTGGGGTCATCTGAATTCACAGGTTTATGCCAAAAAGCCCTTGACCACCGAGGCATAGAAGGTTTCGGCCTTCTAGACGCTATATCAACGACATACCGCCACATGTATACAACACCGTTATTCAAAATTTCGCCAAAAGAGTACGCATGTGCTAGCAAAGCCGTGGCAGCCATTTACTAGATGTGTTTTTTCCATACATAACTCCCAAATGTCTACATTATAACTCAATAAATATTTCAATACCTTGCTACAGAAAATCATGTTTTATTGAACCTTAAAATATTGCGCTCTTATTGAAACACCCTTTATAATCTCTCTTCGGGGCCATTATTATTACGTTCTTGAACTGATTGCAATTTATAAAAATGAAAGTTTTGCTGCTTAAGAATTTTTCTTATTGAAAATAACCGATGAATTGGTGTCTAGCTATGAGAATTTTAGAAGTAAATAGCCTGCAAGTATACAAAAATATCCTCGTTAAAATTAACATGAGAGAGATGCGTATTTAAAAGTTTTATATTAAACGATTATCTTTTCCCTTTAATACTAAAAATTGCAAAATCTACCCCTAAAATTACAAAGTCTTTTCTTATCACAAATCCAGGGCGCTTGCTAAACTAAGGGTCAGTATATATGATCAATTAATGCTAATTAGAAGATAAAACAAATTCAAGTTTATTTATTAGTATGCCATACAATTTAAATAAAATCATACAAACCATCATTTACAATTTTTAGTAGAAAACAACAACTGTTGTAACGATGATGTCTTTGAATATTGTTCTAGTTAGAGTTAACTAAACTTTGATAAACCAGAATTAAGTCAGCTATATTTTGCTCAGTCAGGGTAGGGATATCACGTACAGAATTGTTTGATTAGATATTTTTTAAACAATCTGTATAAAATATCTTTTTTAGGAGTTGAGGGTCCCTGCGAGAGTGAACTTTGGTAAATTTGAGGTTAATCTTAAAATCAAAGTTAAAGTTAAAGCTTGACATAAATAGCACCAATTATCACAGCCGTATACATTAAAAAAGAAAGCGTAACCCATTTTACCGCCACGGCACTGGCTTACCCGTCTTTTTAATACATCAGAAATTTAAAATGTTTCACACATTTTCGCTTCCAGAATTTACTGCAGGAATAAACGACTAAATCTGTGAATATTTTACAGCTTTTTATACCCTTTTACATAGTTCATTATACCTACGTATACACCACATATAGAAACCAATCACTTATTTGTATGCTGCTTGCAAACTTTAAGCTATTACTAGATTCGATAACCTACCTGACTAACATCCTAATTTTTTATTTATAAACTATTTCTGATCTATATATTTGCAGACGAACTTGTACATTTCTAGTACAGCTTATCGATTAATATGTCTAACCAACTAAAACAAATGTAATTTGAAGAACAATAACATACCTATTTAAGATACAAATATATCTACAAGGTGTATCATAAGTTTTGTCCCACCCGCAAAATATTGGTTTATAAGGGTAAAATAGGTCAAAATGAAAAAAAAATAGATTTCACCTTCGTTATTGAGTTATTGTCAAAATAATTAGAATTTTTTGGTCTAGTAGGTTTGAATGCTGAAACAATATCTAACTGTCAACGTAAATTAATAATTGTGGCAATTAATTTAGAATTTAGCTTTGATTTCATATATAGATATTACTTCATTAGTGATTATATTGATAAATATGTTGAAATAATTTGTGGCTTGTAATGATAGTGCTAGAACTGCTGCGGTTCATTATGCAGAAGCATTTCTCCACCGCGTCCTCACCCAGTTAATTAAGTTGTCTTACGCGTCTATACATAGGGAATATGGATGACATGACGTAAATAACAAAGATAGACTGCAAAATAGGTGATGCCATTACAGTAAACAGTAGTTCATCTTGTAAATTTCATTACATAATATCTGCTCCTTATATCAACGTCTTTATTTGTCTCCGCCAATCAACTTTTGGTGTTTTTTCGACGACACATGTTTCATCACAGAGGATTTACGTGTATGACAGTCTAACGTAGCAGACTTTACTTAAAATCGTATCACTATTTCTGAAGACATGAAGTGCTTCGCCATTTTTTACGTCCACCAAACTACACCACTACACTAGACAGAAAATATCGAATAAGTAAAAAATGTCTTTATATTCGCCGCACACACAACAGATCTCTAGCTTGAAAGTTCTCGAACTGAACAAAACTACTAATTGATATATAAACAAAATAATCCCCTCCAACAAAGCACAAAGTTAATATGTTTATTAATTTTATTTTTTTTAAATTGGACGCCCTGTATATTTTTACATTTTTCAACAGAACGCGTTCTCACGAATATAATGATATAGGGTTTGTAACATCTTTAATGCTAAGGGAGGTATGAGGGAAACTTTGTGTTAGTGCTATCCCCGTTAACTTTGTTATTTCTGACTATTCAAAAATAGTATTTAAAAAAAGTTACAAGATTTTTAACACTACTTTGAAAATCGTATTACCAGGACAGTTGTAGTTATTTTTAATAACTTTTTTTGTAAACTATTTTTGAATAGTCAGAAATAAAAGTATAACGGGGGAGGAGGACAAAGTTTTCCTCATATCTGCCTTAGTATTAGAGATAGATACATCAGCCCCTATATTGTTGTATTCTTGAGAGAGTGTTCTATTCAAATATATAAAAATATATAGGGTGTTCAATTTTAAAAAGTAATATTAACTGTAGCCATATTGTGTGAGCTTCCATTGTTTTTCTGACACGATTTTCAAAATCTTCATAAAAAGTCCTACAACTTTTGTATTTGTCATTTTTTCGTAATAATAAAAATAACAAAATTGTCGTCCAAATTCCCTATGTTTGCGTAGAACAGAGGCTTCTTGAAACTGGAGATTTAAATGCACGGAAGAGAAATGTGAGTCCTCCAGAGGTTTATACCATTCAAGATGAAGAAGAAGTTCTTGTACGCATCGAAGATGTTCCTTCATAACAAATTGAAACACAATCATATTAGTCTCCCAACTCGGTGATTAGAATTTATAGGAAAAATAAACTGCATCCATTTAGTCCGCAGAAAGTCTACGTGTTACATGATGATGATAGAGTTTCAGTAAGATTTTTGTAGATGGTTGTTGGAGAACATGAATCGTATTCCAAACTTTACAAGAAATATCCTTTGGAGCGACGAATCAAACCTTTATCTAAGAAAGTATTATTTCTTTGCACAATCTACATCTTTGGTGTGATCAAAATCCGCATCAATATTGTCAAAGAGGTTTCCTAATCACGATGGTTAGTAAACCTCTGGTGGGGAATACTTAGCAACTGGATCACACCTCTTGTTGGTACCAAGAACTTCGCTGCCCCGGGCCCAGACAGCATTAACAACTGGTGGTGGAAGAAATTTCCTTCCACTCACCGCCGTCTGGCACGAGTTTTCAACTCATGGCTGAATGAGGGGCAGCAGATTCTAGACCGATTCGTCGAGGGACGTCCTGTGCTTATCCCCAAAGAGAGGGATCTTTCCGACCCGAAAAATTATAGGCCTCAACTCCTGCTACAAGATATTTACACGCATCTTGTATGCTAGGACACTGAGGTGTGTTGATCCGGTCTTCCAGCAGATACCCGAACAGCGTGATGCCAAGAAGGGCATGGCAGGTTGCAAGTACAGCCTGCTAATAGACTACGGTATACCCAGGATTCTATACAATACAAGTGGAATCTATCGATGGCCTGGATTGATTACCGCAAGGCATGTGATACAACGTCGCATGAGCTACTGTTGCACTTGCTCGAATGTCTTGCTGACCAGCACCACTAGTGAGATGCATAAAACAGCTGTCACCGCTCTGGAAGACTCGCTTCACCATAACATCATATGCAAAGCGGGTCACGACAGAGCAGGTGGCACTTAGAAGAGGAGTTTTTCAGGTTCCCTGAGTCCTCTCCTCTTCTACATCTCACTGCTACCGTTGTCTGTTGGACTCCACCAAACCCGTGGATATCAATGTGGACCACCCAGCGACCGGAGGCATAAGGTCACTCGACTATTTTGTATGGATGGCCTTAAACTTTATGCCTCCGGAGAGCGTGAACTACAAAACGCTTCTAGGGTGGTCGAGGAATACACGCGGGCAATTGGTATGGAGTTTGGGTTGGACAAATGTGCAGTCGTACACTTGAAGAGAGGACGATGCGGGAATTCTCTGAAGATGCGCAGCTCGCAGACGGAAGCATCCTAAGACATTTGGATGTCGGAGAGACCTATATATATCTGGGTGTGCAACAAAGGCACATCCAGGATGTAAAACAAATAAAGGATTCTCTCCGCGGTAAGTACAGACACCGTCTCCGAAAGATTTGGTCTTCCGAACTTTCGGGGAAGAACAAGGTGTCTGCGACTAACATGCTTGCCGTTCCGGTTCTGCTCTACTGGTTTGGAGATGTGAAATGGACAGCGCCAATTAAACAGAGATACCCGCAAGATGATGAATATTCACAGAAGTATTCATCCTAGATCATCCGTTCCTCGTGTGTACCTCCTACGTCAACGGGGAGGCCGAAGACTCTTGAACCAGGACTGTACGCATGGCAGAGTAGTACTGAGTATGGCATGTAACATCCTCAGGAGCTCAGATCCCCTCTTGCGATTTGTAAAACTTCACGAAACTTTAGGAGTGGGAGCAGGATTGTTCAAGGCAGCAAAAAGAGCAGTAGATGAACTCAGTCTCGCATTCGACACCAGGCGAGGTGGCCGGCGAGGTGCTGATGTAGAGTCAGTCACTGAACTTCAGCCAAATCGCCGGAAAACCCGAATTAGAGTTGCCGAACAGGAAAATCTGTTTCGGCAGCACGTCGATAAACCAGCATGGTGTCTTTTATAAGAACATAGAAACATTGGGTTTATTGCCCAGAATGACTTTCTAAGGTCAGCCTGGCTTAAGTCGGAAACCGAGGGTTTCATTCTGGCCTGCAAAGATGTTGTTATCAACACCTTGGTCTACCGTAGCCGCGTTTGGCGTAGAGGTCCCTGACATCAACTGCAGGATCTGCCGTCAGGCGCCGGAATCGCTCATGCACATATTATCTGCAAACCCCGTATACGCGATTTCGACCTACATCCACAGACATAACGCGGCGTTATGAGTGCTATACTACCATTTAAGGCACTCGTACGGGGTAGACCAGACACTCGTGCTGTCTTAAGGCCCCGGAGATATTGAGTCCGTTGTCGAGAACAAGAAATGCCAGATTTACTGGAACTACTCGCAGCTCTCGGAACTGAAGACCATACTGGCCTGCCAAAAATCAGCTGAGTGGCTGGCAGGCCAAATGCAGAAGGCGGTCATTTTGGGTTCTCTCCGTCTGCCTAGGGCACACGATTCTGGTCACTAACCCTGCGAGATGTGGGGCTGTAGTTAATACTCCGGCGCGACTCCCATGAGGTATCGAAGGCCACGGGAGGACTGTCCGGAAACGGATATTCTGAAAAAAAGAAATAATAGTAATAATAATAATAATAAATCGTCTTTATTGAATAGGCAAGAAACAAATATACATTACATTTTCTGTTTGTCTTATCATAAATATACATTATGTTCTTAACCTAATACAACAAAATACGCGTGAAGAGCGTGCAAAACATGTAAAGCTGAGTTTCAAGGTCCTCATCAATGAAACCACGCCATAATTTTCCATTGTGATGGTAAACATATGAAAGATCTAAGAGATCACCGATCACAGGTCGTTTGAATGAAAGTGGTGGGTTGTAGGAAAATAGTCGGGAGAGAAATGTTGTGTCTTGCATGTCGACACCGTATGTTGAAACTTGTGTTAAACGCTGTTTATGATCATCAAGTCTTGAAGTCAATCTATTCAAAAGGTTCCGTGATCAATGGCCTAATATTGACCAAAATAATTACTTAACTGGAATACAGGACACTTATGCTTTGCCATATTTAAAACAAAGTACTAAGGATATATAACATTATAGAAACTTAATGAAGATTATAGTCGTGATGATTACAAGGAACCACTCGAGTTGACTTGTATCTATCTTGGCGCGGCACCCCTTCCAAACATTTACACCATCTGCGATCAGTCAAAGGACGATTTTGACAACTGACTACAATTTTGAGCAGAAATGTTGGAAACATGTTAAGCAAATTTTTATTTTAATAAGCGTATCATTTTCTCTGGCGAGAATCATCTTTGTCAACATGGCACTGTTAACAGGCAGAATTGCTAGCACTGCAGCTGGTACTTAAAATTACAAATGCGACAAGAAACCTGTCTTTTTCTGCCAAATGTCATCAAAAAACGTTCAGGACGATCTAATTTAGTGATTAATTAAAATGTGCATGTTACATTACATTACATTACGATATATTAAACGAAAACAACCATTATGATTTATGAAACCGTAGCGACAGACGACAGGTTAGTAGGTGCTAACTAACTTAATGTCTTATCTCGTATTTAGAGTGATTATTATTTCTATTATGATTAATAATAGAATTACACTAGTGATATTTGTCTGTCAATAATAATTTTTTGCTTGAATCATGTAAAAACATGCTATCGACAAAAATGCTAAATTGTAATTTTAACAAAAGGTTTTAGACCCTACAAAATATTCTCCGTCTTGCTTGCAGGAATTGCCCCTCATATATCCGCCCTAATACTATACACGTTCCCTCGTCATCCCAAATTCACAAAACTCATGACCTCCTCCACGCAATACTTCTGTAACGTATCAGTCAAATTACCTCAATCTCATTCTAACGACATTGGAAACTTGAACGATGTGTCTCGATTTAAGAAATAGGTCTTGAAACCGTGTAGATTCCTCTTCGAATATTTATAGATCTTGTTAAACGACATTTTCAGCTTAAGCTGGGTGAAATATACTACCCGTATTTAGGCGAGAAATCTATGTTTATTTAGTGAATAAATTATTTATTTTTGTTTATTCTGCAGAGTTAGTCCATTTACAAGATGAGAGAATACAACAGTTTACTAACCATAAAAAAATATTTACATAAACATATAATAAAGACAAAATATACTTCAAAAGATAAAAATATTTCAAGAAAAATACTATGATACATAGAAAATGTTACACCTAGCAATAATAGTGAAAATATTTTAATGATTTTTACTAAAAAATAGACTCTTTTAGTATGACGTCACACAGTTATGCAACCTACGTAGTACTGTCGCGACCCACGGGTTGCCTGCCAATCCAATTGGAACTTGACCAATAATGCATGTGTTTATAAAGGCGACATTTCTCACGGGTTAAACATAGCGTAAAATTATATTTTATTTTCCCCTTGTAAAGAATATTTAAGAACTTTCAGTTACCATTTACCATGCACAAAGCATGTGAAAATATACAGGGTGTTTCAAAAATATGTAGCCAAACTCTTACGATAAGTAGAGGGGCTCAGTATGAAACAAAACTCCTGTAAGCATTTGGTGAATAATATATATTAAAAGATGGGGAAAAAAATACTATTTGTGCTTTAATTCAGAAACCATAACAGATACGTACATCAAAATTTAGAAATTACTCTCTGTTCAAGATCTTAACAGTATCCTATATCTATTCTCCTAGAAAGTATTTAGGGACGATGCGCCCAGGATTTAGGTTTAGGTTTAAATTTGATTTTCCAATCATGTTTACAGAAAAATGATATACCTTTCATATTTTGATTTGATTCGCCGTTCTCGAGAAAATCAACATCAAAAGTTTGATTGCATTACTGGCTTCTCAAGTATAATTAATGTTATTAAATATAGTAGGCTTCCAATAATCAAATTCAATTAATTTAATGCTGTCAATGTTTAAACGTTTAGAGAAGCTAATTTTACATTTAACGAACTTTTAGACATGCATGAAGGTGAATGTTTTGTAGAAACCGAAACATTTAAAAGAAGAAATACTGGTGAAAGACCAACCGCGCCAGACGTGTGGTGAACGAGGAAGAAATATTTCGATATCTTGTCAATGATTGCACCCTAGGTACGTGCTACCCTTTTTTCTACCCCTACCCAAAAGGTAGGGTATATGATCACAAAACTTACTGGGCGTGGGGATGTAGCAAGCCGAAGCACTACTTAGCCCGGATAAGTCAACGAGTGCTCCGACAAAATAAAACTAGCTCAGACCTCAGAGCGTTACACCCAGTATATCTGAATAATAATTATAATTTTTAACTAACTTACTTTACTCACTGGTTCTCGTTATTGGGTGGTGCTGGGAAAATAAATATCGAATTCACTGCCTATATATATGGATTATAATTACAAAATACAGAAAATAATGTGCTGCTTAGGTACGTCAGCTACTAGTATATCCTATACACAATTCTTACAAAATAAACTTGATTTACTCATATGCGGTCTTCACATTTGATAACCAGTACTCATGAATTAAACAAAAGGATACTAACACTTTAGTACCCACAATGTGGCCACACCCTGGGTTTACATGTATTTACACACTTAATAATGGTCCAGGTTATCTCTGTTAATACACCAAACAACAATAGATAAAAAAAGAAAAACATTTAAATTATAAGAAAGAAACTAGGGGATTGATAGGCACTGACGGTTGGTTTTCCTAACCTTTTACTTGTTATCTACTAACTTGTCCTGGTCGGCACTTCGTTCAGCTGCCAGGCAGGCTTCGCCCTCGGATATACAGGACTCCAGACTCCACGTATTTGGTCTGGCCCCCGAACGTGGACAATGGACCCTTCCGTGGACCCTAAAGATATATATATTTCATGTTACATTTGTACCGGCTACTTACTGGAAAACCAGTGGCATGCTAAAAACGTGAGCTTAACGGAACTATAAATTTTAATTATTTACCTCTAACCAAGAGGGTGCAGGAATTCTCCAAAATAGCTAACACGTTCCAATCAGCGTAACCTCACTCTCTCTGCTAACAGTTAGCACAAATCGTATTTAGCTCCTGTTTCCAGAAATCGGTCTCTTCCAACCACTTACGCAGTCCTCACTGCGACCCAAAACAATAGACCGAAAATTGGAATGACTTCTCATAAATCCCTTGCGGATGACTTCAGATTAGTCGGTTGAGAGTCACTCCGTACGACTTGTGCCTTTCACTCAAGCAATCAACAATGGCGAACTTCCGGAGGACGGAAAATACGTCAGCAGAATTTCGCACAGAAATATTCACCGTGAATGCCACCTGGGAGTAAGTAGCGGTACTACGAGTACAGTACTGTTAGTTGCATATAGTTAAGGAGCTTTATACTGAATAAATGCCTACTGCGATTTTGGAATGTAACATACGAGAAGAATTACTAATATGACTAATGCTTCTTACTAGACTGAATGGAGGGTGCTGCACGAATAGCAACTACACCCCTATCACCACACCTTTGTACAAGAGCTTTTTACATGCGACCTCGCTCCAAGGATACGGTTTTGTGAATGGTTACTTTACAAAAATAACGAAAATGCAGGATATATTTCAAATGTGCTATTCACAGAAGAAAGTTGTTTTACAAGAAGAGGTATGCTTAATAAATAGCCACACGTGTGCAGATGAAAACCCTCATTCTTCTAGAGTTGCCCATTACCAATGTGACCTTAAAATTAATGTCTGGACAGGAATTTTGGATAACCGCCTGATTGATCCCTACATTTTTCCAGAAAATCTAAATAGTGAAAGATATCTAAATTTTTTTATCTAACAATCTTTATGATGCGGAAACAAAAATGTCAGATATGATCATTGTGCAACTCTTTTTTTAAATAAATGAAAAATAATAATGGCCCTAAGATTCATTCCGAAGGGACTGCAAATGTATCAGATACGGCTTACAAACTCTAATTGATTTTTTGAAAAGTAAATGTAAATGTGGCATCGTTTTTTTCATGAACCGAAAATGACTCTAAATATAAGTAGATACCTGCCGTATCAGTCAAAATCGATTACGTTATATTTTGTGTCATCAAAGCTAAAATGTAAATTTCATCTACATATTTTTACTAATTAATTTTAAGTGAATAAATTGTTGAAAATATACTCTCTAAGGATTGGGTTTCATTACTTGCTAGAATTCATTAAAACGGTATTGGGACCAATTAATAAACGAAAGAGAAACGGTACCTTTAATTAAGGAAATCTTATGTAAACGTTACTAATGAGCATCTAAATAATAATTACAGATCACAATGAAAAATTGCAGCCAAGTTGATAAAATATGAGAGAATATAGAAGCCATAATAATTTTTAATAGAATTATTGATTAAATTCCTTTTTTAAAATAACTAGATTGTGAAGGTACTTTGCAGTAATTACATTTTACAGCGTTGCATCGGGAACGATGAATAAATTTTAAATTATATGAGTTCTTGTTTTTATCCAGTAATTAAACGATTATTGCTAGGTAATACTAGATTTTAAATATAAATGGATTTATTACCATATGTGATAATGGATTTCCAATGAACCAAAATTTTTCAAAATTAATAAAATGTTTGCTTTCTCTTCTCTCAAGTGAAACGATTCATTCGCGAAAAATATTTTATTGCATTTTTCGAAAAGATTCTTGACGGATTATGAAGTGTCTGTATCTGTACTCTGTGTAATGGAATAGCAACCACAGTTTGTTAGGCAAATATGTCAAATTTAGTATACATTCTAAAGGTCAAAGAAAAGTTCGTTAACTGAATCAAAATAAACCTGCTGGAGAAGGCTCTACGGCATCCCATTTTTTTTATTTTTAGCTACAAAAAACTACCGTTCATAAAAGGCCCTTAATTTAGATCTATTACAAAGCCCAACATTTTTATTTATTTATTTATTTATTTTGATTTGATGCTTTGTAAGTTAGACCTACTTTTGAGTATATTTTGGAAGTTAATTCCAAGAAAGGTATCGGTTTGACCCTTTCCAGCTCTACCATGTTCATTGTAATGTTAGTTTACGTCAAGGTTTGCATTGTCTATATTTTTGTAATTTATTAATCATTTACTATGTACAACGAGCGTTACTTCAAGTCGAACAGGCGTTAAGGGAAAGCAAATAATGACGTGCATAGATTATGCCCTTTCCATTGAACCGGCGCTCTCTGTGTATATTTGTGGTAAGTATAGATCACTGAACTGTATACATGTGGAATGTGATGGTACCCAGATAAGACAGATCATAAATGGTTCATATTTCATAGATTTAATGGACGAGATTGAGTCTAGTGCCTGGTCTTTGTTTGTTCTAGTTGTCAAGAACTTTCTTGGCAGACAACTATTCTGACTTATTGGAGAACATGCTCTCTAATTATAGTAACCTTGACTGTAATATGATCATGATCTATTACATTCACAGTCACTTGAATCGTTTCCCAAAAACCTTTGGTGATTTAAGCAAAAACCAATGTAAAGAGATAGGTACCACTAGAACTTACAAACTATGGAGAGATACCAGGGAAGGTGGGATACCCACATCATGACAGATTACGCTGGAACTTTCAGCGGATCTGTCCTGGTAGATCTCACTCTATACAGGGTGTTGTAGGATTAACTGGACAAACTTAAAATCTGGATTTAGGATCTCAAAATAAAAAAGTTTCCTATGGAGATATGTCCGGAATCGCTTCGTTAAAGAGTTACGCCTCTCCAAACATGGAGGCTGCTGTTAAATAATCTTTATCCGTTCTGGGCTAAGCATAAGTTTTTTAGCCCACTAGACATTTTTTTATTTTATTAAAAAATGCAATTTCCCAAATAACCGTGGGGATCGAGAATATTTTATATTTTTATTCAAAAACTGTCAATTCTATGAAAAAAATAAGAGAAACAAAAAAGTTAATCAAGCTTCTCGATGCACATTCTTGTATGATAAAATTCTGGTCTATTAAAAAGTTCTAATAACAAAATAAAATTGAGGTTACTCATTTCACCCATTTTGTCGATAAGGGATGATTGAAAAGATATCCATTACAAGCGTTCCTATTAGCAGAAAATCTCTACACCAAAATTCGTTTTTTTATCTATTTCCAAATTTGAGAAAAATATTAAAAAGCTAATTTTGGCCTCCATCTTTGAAGGGGAGTAACTCTTTAATGAAGCGATTCCGGACATACCTCCATAAGAAGCTCTTTTCTTATTTTAAGTTTGTCCAGTTAATCCTGAAACACCTTGCAGAAAGTCCTTAAAAAGCTTCTTATATATTGAATGGCTGTTGCTTTTATACACTTTTGAGTTGAAATAAACTAATTTAGTATTGTGTTAATTTTAGTAGTACTTATGTACCTATCAACTGTATATTAACTTAGCATACACCACATGAAAGAGGAAATATCCTCAGCGCCAGAGTTTCTGGGAAAAAGTGCAAGTACCTCATGATATATGACCCCTTAGATCACCGGATCTTATGTCATACGACTCTTCGTTTTAGGGGTGCGTTAAGGAATAACCCGACCCATCTTACATTTTCTCACAGACTCTTTGTCGCAGAGCAATAACGACAGTGGAGCCATTTAGCGATAACCTTCTAAAACTCGGAGATTTCGTCTTTCGTGTGGTATATGCTAAATTAATACACAGTTGATAGGTACGGAATTAGGCTAATTTGAAATTGGATGAATTATTTTGAGTTACTCTGTATTATAACAAAAATATATAGTCAAATAATAATCATTAAATTTTAACAAATGACTGGTTGAAGCAGTAATAGATTATGTTGTATCTCCAAAACTAGAGCTATTGGGACAAAATTTATGTCATTTTTGGAATTGGCAACACAAATATATCCAAGAACAGGTCTAACTTGTAAGGCACCAAAATGTGCGTTGGCCATTGTCATATAAAGTAATTAAAACATGTTGTCCAAATATTTAAATAAAACAGAAATTGAAATTTTATACAAATTTTGAAAGCATCGAAAAATGTTGGTATAAAGTTGATAGTTTTTAAAATTTAACGTCAAAAATTACTGTGAGGATTTGATCGGCAAATCAGACAAATTTTTAGTGCAAAAAACACCAAATAACCAAAAAAGCTCACTAGATAAAATTAGTGGCGGAAAATTTCTGGTATGAAAAAGGGCTCACTACTCCGTAGTTTGATGCTACTGAATATGTAAAAATATTGTATACGGCGTGTTTGTGTTTTGAGATCACTGAAGATGTATTCTTCATGCTATTTGGGAATAATATAATTGTTTGTATAGGGTTATTCAACGAAAAGGCCCACCCCTATATTTTGTTTAATTTTCGGGTCCAAAAAAATATTTTAAATAAAAGTTATAGTGAATCAAATCAGCTTTTTTAGAATCCCTGCAAATAATATACAAGTGATCCCATAAATGCGGGTCAAACCAAAATTATATTTTTTTAAGCGGAACACCCTATATTTTTTTACATTTTTGAAATCTGTGTTTTCTTGTGATTTCCAATATATAAATATATTGTATCCTATATTTTACTGTTTTTTTTTATTTATTGCAAATTTTATACTACCAACATTCTGTATGGGTATCAGGTTCGCCATGGATGAAAAACAATTAATTTGATACGTATGCAAAATAATTTAATAAATTCAAGAAGTAAACTGCGTGGTTTTGTGTGTCATATTATTTATGATAACGTGGAAGAAGGCTATGAAGAGGTCTCAATAAATGTTCTAATATACGTGGCATTCCATTGAAAAAAAATTAGTTAACCCTGTAGAATCGTCTTGGTTCACCCTGTATATTCGGAGATAATTTCTGGTTATAGACTTTTTTTGTCTCGTTCATTTATGTTTTTAAATCAAGTTTCTAGCTATCATAGAGTTCTACATTTCGAAGTCGTACGCACTATTGCTCCACCCTGTATATCCGCCACTGACAGAATAAGACGGAATAGATTTATCTGCACATGCAAAATGGACAAAATATATATTTAGTTTAAAATATTCATTGTTGAGAGGGAGAAGTTGAAGCCATTTTGTAAAACTGCTTAAAAGAATGGTGATAAAGATGTCGAGAGTAACAGGATGATCTTAGAATATTTTTGTCAAACTTGCTTGTTAAATAGCAAAAGTTTCTTAGCGATTAAGATAACTTTATACTAAAAGTAGCAGAACTGCATTCTAAATTGTCCAGACTTATGTTTTGTTGAATTCTGTTAGTATAATGTTATCGATTATTATATACTTATACACCAAGGAAAACAAATTAACATAGCATTAAAAAAAATAATAATTACACAAAAATGTTGAAGAAAAGTAATTCTACTCTATAAGGGAAAAAAACAGTCGTAGTGGAAACCTTTGTAATATCAACAACGATATCTATTAATTAAAAACAAATATTTAACAGCGCAGCGTTCACATCACAAAGATAATATTTACCTACATGAACTCCAATTTCGGCTGAGGTATAAGTTTTCGGTAGGTTCAGTGTCCTTTTTACTGATCACTGATCAGTGATCACTTTTTAATCTTTGGTAAAATCTTGAAATTGTTACAAGAACCCATTTTTAAATAAATACGCTCTTGTTATATTATGAATGTTTTTGTTAATTTTAGCTGCAGGAAACTGCATATCATTATTACATGAAAACTGCATTTACAACAAAATCATGATAATGATTGTTTATAATTGGTATATAAACATTTATTACTCAGTATAGTTGACATTTTGAAATTGGTTTGAAAGTTTGGCAATCAGAAAAATTAAGTAAATATAAAAGTAATACATTAATTTTGAAATGGGAGCTTAAAATTATTGGTCATGGTGTCACCAACCAAAATTGTTCTTTTTTTCTACGACCGTTATTAAAAATAGACCTATTAGTGTTAGCCCATCGAATTAAAAATGGCAAATTATAGGGGAAGCATTTTAAAAGTAGTTACTTTTAATACTAATGTTGAAAATAAAGATATTCAACAATTATTGTTCAACTGGTTATTGTCATTAAATAAAGCTTGTTTGCACTGTTGTTAGAGTGACATTGACAACTGTCACATTTATTTGGATTTTCTTAAATGTCAAATTGAGCATATTTTTATAAATTTCCTAAAAATTATTATCATGTGGTAAAATAGTGTGTGTAACACATAATAAAAGTGATTTTATTTTGTGAGTGGGTTGCTTCATTTGGCTTCGTTTCGCTTTCATACACTAATTTTTCTACAACATTCAGACCATTACGTAAAATTTAAAATAAGGCAAATTATTTACAGCCTTAATAAAGTGATCGAAGTACGTATTGCTATGATAATTTATATACAAAATCAATGTTGTTGTTGGTATTATTGTTTAAATATATAAATTGTGCTTTAATTTATGTCATTCTTAGTTTTAGAAAAAACAGCGCGCTAATAGATTCATAACCGCATTAGTATGGTAATAGAGATTTTAACAAAACTCAAATGAATTTGTTTAATAGCTTATAACCAGGGAAACGAAACTGGACTACGATCCAGGACCAGTAACTACTATTGCCTCATGGTTAACAGAAGGACATACGTATACAAACAAAAACAAAAGTATAAAATGGGTAATGAAATACATAGTGTTGCATACAATGCATTATTCAGAACAACTGATATCTGCCATCGCATTGGCATACATGGTCACAACCAGAGCCAATGAAAGTACTTGAAGTACAAAATACCAAGTACCTGACAAAGTACTTGCTACTCCAATTTCCAAGTACTATGACCTGAAGCAAAGTAATTCAAATACCAAATACTCGTCAAAGGAACTTAAAGTAAATCGCAAGTACCGTATTTCAAATATTTCAGATTACACTGGTCTGCAACGAAATCCTCCTTTAAAAAATTATGCTATAAGTATGAAGATTTTAATGCTCTGAATCTATTCCCGTTGGCCGATTTTTTCTATCACGTCTAGATTTTTTTATATGAATTTTTTTTTAAATTTCATAAATTTTTTTTTTTTTTAATTTTTTTTTTGTCAACATCAAGAACAGTATACATACATACAAAATAAGTTTTAGCGAGTTGTAAGAGAAAGAAAGAAAGTATTGACAGTGATTTTTATGGTAGTAGATATGCGCATGCGCAGTATTCGCTGTGACTTTACTTTCTTTCTCTTACAACTCGCTAAAACTTATTTTGTATGTATGTATACTGTTCTTGATGTTGACAAAAAAAAATTTAAAAAAAAACAAAATTTATGAAATTTAAAAAAAAATTCATATAAAAAAATCTAGACGTGATAGAAAAAATCGGCCAACGGGAATAGATTCAGAACATTAAAATCTTCATACTTATAGCATAATTTTTTAAAGGAGGATTTCGTTGCAGACCAGTGTTATTTGAAGTACTTTAAACTACTTCAAATAATCTAAAGTACTTCTTAAAGTATTTCAAATACTTCTCAAAGTATTTCAATTACTCTAAAGTATTTCAAGTACCATGAATTTTAAGTACTCTAGCATATTTCAAATACTTCACAGTTCTTCCAATCCCATAAAATTTTATACACTTGGGCCGGCGATTTCTTCACACACGTCATCAATTTCTGGACATGATCAACGACAGCACTCAAATGATTATCATAAACATCGGATAAGGTTAGAAAAGGACAAATGATGTGATTCATGTCTTAGTCATCTTAGTTCATACTAATATGTTTAATGACGTGTGTGAAAAGAATCGCCGGCCCAAGTGTATTTATTAAGTTTTTCTCTTATCATTTTTTTGTTTTCTTAACATTTTATTACATAAATATAAAAGCAAACAAAAACAAATACTACTGTTGTCGATTTCCGTTCAAATATCACTAAGAATGGGAAAGTCATAAAGAAAACAAACATATATAAAAAATAGTAATAACTTTAGGTAAGTACAAATTTAAAAAAAATAATAAAATTAAGTGTATCCATTTCCATTGGCTTTCAATAGCACCAAATTTTTCGAAATTTCCATCAGTTAATGCATTTCTTCTAGGAGCATTTATAATTTCAGCAAATGAAAAGAGTCTTTCTATAGGCGCTGATGATGGAAGGCATGTAATAAATCGATAAAAAACTTTCTTTACTCTTGTATATTTATCTAGAGAAACAAGGTGGGTGTCAGAGTCATTTAACTATTGAAGAATTTCTAATTCAATTCTTTTTTTATCACTGGCATTTATATATGTGGCATTTGTACCTGGTATATTCTCTTCAAATTCAAAGAATTGTTCTTCAATTGCTATTTTCTGTCGGTCATTGTTCTTTTCTACATCAAAATTCATATGCTCTTGACCCACATCAGCTACCTGTTTGGCAATCTGGTCATTCATGTCACTAATATCCGCAAAATCTTTAAAATTCGGAAGCCATCTGAGTTTAAATTGGGGTAGCGTTAATGAAGCAATACTGGCTTCCCTAGCTTCTGTGGTTGATAAATCAAAAAACGCCTTAAATCTTTTTTAAAATACCACTTTTGCAGGCATCCTAAATTGGTTTGGCAACACTGATTTTTTCCTTTTCAAGTTTGTTAAATTTTGTTAACAAGGAACTTAAACACGGCAACATATACCCATAAAACATATTAGTTTCCCCCTGCAATATGTCTAGAGCAGTCGCAAGCGGCTTTAGAATCATACAGTATTCAGTTAAATACCATTATATTAAATTGATAATTGATATAATATGCTTCTTTGAATACTTACCTCAGTTACCTCTAAATTGCAGATCTACACATGTAACGTTAACACCGAATAAAGACAGCTATGCTGTAACAATTTCTTAGTGAAATTTCAAACCATATTTCTGTTATATAAAGTATCTAAAGTATAGAACTACTAGGACTTCAAATACTTTTAAGTAATTGAAATATCAAAAAACATACTTCAAATACTGTAAGTTGTTAAAATCAAGTATCAAATCCAAGTACTTTGGCGGAGTAATTGAAGTACCAAATACTAAATACCGGATTTCCAATGTACTTCAAATACAGTATTTGAAATATCAAAAGTATTTCAAGTACTATTTTTCAAGTACTTTTATTTGAAGTACTGCAGCTCTGGTCACAACTAATATTCATTCTGCATTCGTGGCTGCTAAATTTGAGCGATTTGGTCTGTACATATGTTTGTACAAGAAAAATGAACGTTCCACATCTACCGAGGTTAATGGTGCAGATTCTTAATAGTTCACATGGGCAGGCAGTGCATGCACTGACAAGCCGCGCAGATAATTTGCACAAATTTTACATATTGTATCCCAGGTTCCTGTGCTTCTGTTGTAATTTAAGAAAAAAGGTTGCCAAAATTGTGTACCTCAACACATTATTTTTTAAACAATTTGTACAATATTTGCAAAACAGCTTGTTTCAGAATCAGGTGGAAAATATAATGATAGTTTGCAAACTTTATAAAAAAATAATCATATTTTATGGTAACACCTTTTTGAAATTTTCACAGTGAAAATGGAATTTAAAATAAAATTTTAAAACAGTGTAACTTAATAAAAAAAGCTATATTTTTTATGAACTTAGAAACCTCTAAATATTTTCCACCTGATTCTAAAAAAATATATTTTACAAATATTTTACAAATTGCTTAAAAAATAAACTGCCAGATACACAATTTTTCTATCTTTTTTTACGCAAATTTCAGTCGCATTCTTTTGCAAAACTCCTTTTTTTAATCTTGATAGTTATGCCATACAGTAACGCTTAGGTCCCATGCTGCAATACTAAGATATGCCAGAATTACATTTCAACGGTCCCAACTGGTACATTATTATTTTAAACACACATAAATCATAGACAAATTCGTCTTTTGTAACTCTCCGGCAATCACAGAACAACCGGCAATATTGGTAATATCGTTTTATGCGAGAATGTTAGCGGGCCATTGCCAAACACCGCACTGAAAGTAATCTTACACTTTCGTGTCGCTAAGCTGAGCATAGATACTGAGGAATAAGTGCCAAGTTACGTATAATACAATAACTACTGTGCTGTACGTACAATTTTAAAATACACTTTGAATTTGACGAAGAAGCTTAATGTGGTGAACATTGTGGCAAAAAGAAATTACTTATTGGAAGGAGCTGGTTCTTCCAAGAGAATTTAGTTTGATTTCTTATCAGGAACTGATTCTGGTAAAAAGTGCGATTTTAGTCTCGAGATTAAATTATGTCTTAATTATGAAATTTCCATGCAGAATGTCACACAGCTTTTGTTATTTTAGAAAACGAAGTAGAATGCTTTGCTCAATAAGGCGATATTGTATATTTCAGTTAACAATCTAATGAAAGCATTGGAACAACATAACCTGAACAAATGGCGTTTGTTCATCGATTCTTCCAAACTTAGTTTGATAGTATTCTTGTTGCTCATCAAAATACTCAACTTTCCACTATTACTTCTTCGTGCTTGCAAGCAGCTGGGCGCATGGGATGTTCCAGAAGAACCTTTTAAGTGTATTCATGTTTTCCTCTACACAGATATTTTTTGCCTCGCTTAGGTACTCTAAAACAAACACGATAACAGACTATTTATAAAGAGAATAAAGTATTCCGTTGTCCGTTGCAAACTCTGTTCAAAAAGATCGTGAATAAAGTGTATTAACAATTCCAAGACAACTTTTATTACGCTGTTAATTGCACATTAAATGATAAAGACAATAAAAAACAAATCACGATTTTAAATACGACTTCCCATGGGAAAACATTAATTTGATAAAGAACCCCTAATGAAGTAGTATATCAATTGTAAATCTTTAAAATGGCAAACTTATTAAGCATTTCGTGTTGATCTCAGATACTTTAACAAAATAATGTCAGGAACATTTAAAAAATGAGCCAGTTAAAACAAATCTAATTATCTATTAGGAATTCAATTATTATCTTTTGGATTAAAAACCTAAACTCACGTTTAAACTCTTTTTAAAAGTCTACGTTACTAATTACTTGGAAATTCATTTGTAAAATTAATTTAAAAAGTTAGCCGCTTTTTTATCTTTTAGACGTCAAATTAAGAAATAAATGTAATGGGAATGAATAAGTTACTGTAGATATAAGCAAAGAAGTAATAATCGAAAGAAAGGGGCCTTCTTTTAAATCGTTACAACAAAATGTCATCTTGCACCTGTAAATATATGCTGCCTGATGTAAGTACTAGTAAAGCTTATTTCAAACTCATTTGCAACATAAAAAATATCACATAATCAGTTATTTATCACTATTACTTTTCTATCAATTAATAAAATTAAACACCATAGGTAATACAACCCCCTGTATCCCTGAAAGTACCTAAAAGTACCTTGTGTGAGAGAGGGCTACACGTTTAGAGACAATGTCTGAGTATGCTAGGATTAATTTCTGGTTTAGAAAAAATCCTTGATCTTCGACCGGGGATTGAACCCGGGACTCCAGAGTGAGAGGCAAAGTGTCCTTACCACTCGACCACGAAGCCACTTGTCACATCAATAGTAAAATACATCTGGTTAAGGCTATTTCCACATATACAATATTGCATCATCTACGAACATGGACATTTTACGTCATTTATACATTTTGCAATCTCATTTATATACAACGTGGTCTAAAAAGTTTGAAACAAATGGAAAACTTTTTCATTAATGATTTTTCAGAAAATTATATTCTTAATGAGTAAAGTTGGTGCATGGTCGTAAAACAAATATTGGTTACACAAATTTCTATTAGTCCTGGTACTTATATGCCAAAAAATCTAATTATTTGAAATTAACTCAATACTTAATTTCAAAGCCGAAGCTGCACTGGCGGAGGATACAATGATGAAAAAACGCGGGCACACAATCATTCCCACCGACATTGCCAGTGCCGGTGGCGGAACTAGAACCCTCAGCTACGGAAGCTAGTTTTCTAGTTATATTTGCTATCGCGGGGTCTTGCCAACTACTCCACCGAGCTGGTGTGATGAAGGAACATAATGCTTTTACGAGACCCGTAACTACAACAAAAATGTTCTTTCTTTGCCCAAGCTACCAACATGAAGGTAAAAAATCCCTAGGTTCAGTGAATATGTTGGAGTATTTAAAACTATTGAGTAAATCTTTATTGATATTAATAATCTGAATATTTTGTTAATAAATACTGTAATAGGCAGTGAGAAAACGCGACAGTTTGGTACTTTGCGCTCCAATTTTCTACGAGTATAGCCAAATGGGAATTTTTTACTCGAAATTTGTGTTTATCAGGCAAAAATGGATGTGTTAGGGAAAAAATTCAACAATCGGGCGTTCTTTAATATACAAGATAATCAAAAGTATTTATATTGTCGAAACAAGATCTATGTGAATTTTCGAAAAGTAATGTCATTATCATCTTCAATAAGATTTTTTTAACGGTCTAGGGGGGGAGTGAGAAAATTGCACCCATTGCCCACTCTTGGATCCGCGCTTGACTATGAACACAAAAATTCTATTGTATAAATCGATAATAATTCTGCACATTGAATATTGCTCAAGTATTATCTTCATTTTAATGAAAATGAAATCGATAGAGTACAATAGTTACAAACTCATTCTCAAATATAACGGTAAATACCAATACCAATACCAATAATAAGTACAAATAAAAACTAAGCTAGAAGTATTTAATTTCATGAATGTAGCACAAAGGATAATATTTAAATCTCTAGATGTTATATACATAATGGACAATAATAAGAATGTTCTCTATTTATGTAAAGAAATGTAATATGAAAATAATATTCATTCACATAACATACGAAATAATAGTGACTTTTTTATAGAAACAGCAAATACCTATACCGCAACTAAATAACAATATATGATATATGTTTATGTCCTACAAAATGAAATTAAATACTGTCAGGCAGGACCATTTGAGATTTAGCAAAAATATGAAAATGTTTTTTTACATACTTTAGTACAATTCTCAAAATATTTCAATTCATTTTTTAATTCATAAGTACACAGTCTATATAATTTTATTTTTGTTAAAACCAATTTGGTTGCGTTTTTTTTATTAATTTGTTTCCCATTTCCAGTTTTGTCAAATAATTCATGCAAATATATATCATTCCAATATTTAATAATTTCCCTACCCACTCGGAAAACGCAATTTATTATCAAATTTTGTGTTTCCAAGTAGAATCGCGTGATTCTAAACGTTTCTGGATACGGCGAAATGTATTATAAATTATTTAACGATATTTCTTAAAACTAGTAATATGTGATGCAGGTGTTTTCGTAATTTATCCTATAAATAGCAAACTAGGTCAGCAATACAAGATCTAAATAAAATTATAGATAAATATAAACACATAAATACCTATAATATGTAGATTTATCCCGTATAAAAGCATTTTTTAAATTTTGTCTACAACCTAGAGGAAAGATATAATGTGGTTTGGGAAGAAAATGGCATTTTAAATCTTTTATTTTTCAATCTATGTTTCTACATTATGCATGATACGTATCATTATTGATTTTTTATTCACCCTGGAATTAATATCGATTTCAATCTTTCTATTATAGTTGCATACCTTACCATTTATATACAAAAATACAAATTTTAACAAATATATGTCTCACGGATTTAACAAAAACAGTATTTGTTTAAGAACAGTAAACCTATTTCTACAGGATTGCGAAAGGATGAACAGGAAGAGATACTTACGCTCTGTAGACTTATTGGCTTCAGGAGAATAGGATAGGAGAAAATATAATTGGGGAGTATATTCCTTAACATGCATTTTGTAGTGATTAAGTGTATTCATAAATTGCATTTCGTGGTGTTATTATAAATTCATCCAATCCTTTATACTCGCAAATTGTTAATTGCCTGTTTTTTGTCTACGTATTTTCACAGATTCTTTTCGATATGCGTTCATAAATACTAATTATACAGGACTAGTTTAAGCATTAAAATTACTGAAGGTTGTACGGTGACACGTACAAGTTATCAAATCTCTTGTAAGCGAGGCTAAGTGTTTGTATAAAAATATTAAGAGTCTATATCAGATGCAAGTGAAATATAGTCTCGATTTTACCACACCCCGCGCAGGCCACGGTGCATACATACAGCCAAACCGAAATTATCGCGGCGAATGTCGAAGGTGGCCGATGTTCTAGTTACAGAACGGCATAGTGGAACATTTCAGATCGGGAGATGATGAATTATCAGAGGCGGAGTACTAGAGGTTTCGTACGACATAAACCGACGAAAAAGTTGTATTGCGTCAAGCTTATAAAGCTAAGCAGTAGCCAACCTTACCCTTCATGCGTCCTTGTCCTGCAATTAATATGTAAAAACAATAAAAAAAACTCGAAATTATTTATTACTTTGTTTAAAAATAGCTAAAGAACTAAACAACAAAACAATTAAATCGTTAGTCTACAAAAAAATTTCCATTTTATCGTTTCTTATTAATGCATAGTATTATTTTAAAAATTTTTCCTATAAAATGGAAGTATCAATGTGTGTCATATCATTCAACTCAGAATGGAAAAGGCGATGAAATAATATGAAAAATATATTTGTGTTATTTTAAATTTAAACTCCCAATATTTTTATCAAATATGAAAGATTATGATGATGTTACATATATTGCTGAATTCAGAAAGAAATTTTTTTAAATTGAGCCGAATATACAGGATATATCATTTAGAATAAAAAAAAATTAAGGCAATTTCCGGTCAAACCGGAAGTAAAAGATATGTATGTGACGCGCATATTTAATCAGTTTTCGGAATGTCGTATGTCCATTTCCGCATATTAATGCAGGGTGTAATTTTTTTATTTTTCAATTTTCGGCGTTTTCTTTTTATTTGACATTCAATTGTTTTTAATTTTAGGATTCCTTAGAAAAAAGCACATAAGTATAATTTTTGAAGTTTTTTCCTAGGTTAAAAATACAGCAGAAAAATAGAGTAAGGTGCACTTAAAATGATCACCCTGTACATGAGGTTACTGCGCTTAAAATAAATCAAAAATAAAAATTATCATATTCAGCTTTCATTGAGCCTTTCATTCTCCATATCAATATTTTTAGACGGCAAAATTGGAAAACTTTCATTTATATTAGTCTCTACAGAAATTACCGGAAATAAAAGAAAATAATTACTTTTATTAATTTACGAAAAAATTCAATTTTCACTTGTACTTACTTTTTATATTTTCTCTTTTGAGCTAATGTTCGATTTTTCGGTTTTCTGCTAGGGTATTTACGCTTATGACATGTTTTTATTTTTCCCATTGTTCTTTCACTCCACTAATAATCACTTTCAATAACACGTCTACTTAGGTGTACACTTGATTTAAAAAAAAACTGGTACAACTCTTGTAATCGAAAATCTTATATAATAGTTTAGTTGTGTGCATATGTCTGTAAATAGGGCTGGCCAGGCATGTCGAGAGGGGGTGGAGAAGAAGTGATTTACCCCGGACCTGGGTTTTTTGGAGGAGATCAGTTTTCTCTGTGTTTTTAAACTTATTAAACCTTTCTCTTTTATTTTATTCAAACGGAATTTTAAAAAATAATTAGAAAATAACTTTTTCAAAACATTTTCAAGCCTGCCATATTATTGTTTAAAAAAAATAATATTTGTTACGGATAATTCTACTAATGGTTGTAATTAAAATACTAACTGAATAATGATAATTCTAATTTTAAAATAAGAACACAAAAATACCACTTGAGATTAAAAAAAATGTAAACAATGCAAACTGAACATAAAAATACAATAAAGAAATAAAATAAATTAACTTCAATTACGTAATACAGAATTAACTAATATTTTGTCATTGCTCCATTAGCATCTAAAACTGCCTGAAGTCAGATTTCTTGCAAGGTCAACTTCTTGCGACAAGTTCTCCCAAGCGTCTTCAATTATCCCTTCCAATTCTTGGGCATTATTTGGATGGTTATTTAATTTTCTTATATGTTCCACCATTAGTCCCCATACATTTTCAATTGGATTTAAATCCGGACTTTTAGATGGCCACGGTAACAACTCTATGTTTTTATTAAGAAACCATTGCCTGACACGATGGGCCGTATGTATGGAGCAGTTATCTTGTTGGAAAATAAAATTATTTTCCGGAAACACCTCTATTACTGACGGCAACATAATATTGTCTAATATTTCAATATATTTAATGGAATTGAGATGACCACCACTGTTCCAACACACACCTAACCCATTTAGGCTCATCCAAGCCCAGACATTGACTGAAAACCTTCCTAATATTTGTGGATCGAAAGTATATTTTTCGTCGTATCTAGAGGAATGAGGCCTATATACGCGAACATGTCCATCGTTACAGGATTTAAAAAACCTTTTCGTCAGAAAAGACAACTTGTCCCCAGAAGTCTTCATCATTGATTATATAGTTGAGTGCAAAAATAATCATACCCTGCTTCTTTTCTTCTGAAAGTTTGTATTTTTTAGCCGCTGAACAACTCTTCAAGTCGCTTTGTAGTTTTATTCTTATGCAAGCAGTAGATACCGAATCAGGGAAATTTGTCTCTGAAATTGCATTTACTGCAGTCTGAAAAAAGGTTTTCTATTAGGTAATTTATAAGATTTTCATCTTCTTGATTATTGCTCTTTCTGGGCCTAACGGAACCAACTTTACGGGATACCGTTTGGTTGGTTTCCCATTGTTTTTTAACACTCATTATCGTGGTTTTACTCACATTGTATTCAGCAGCAAGTCTTCTTATGGACCAACCATCTTCAATTTTAGAAACAATTCGAAATTTTTGAATATCTGTTAGATGTCGAACCATTTTTAATAATGACGCCACTGATTAACGTCAAAGTGACATTTGTAAGATTATTAATATCAATCAAAGAACGAATGATTTACATAGCTAAAAGAAAGTGTACCAGTTTTTATTGAAATCAAGTGTACCCACTTTATAACAAATAAGTAAATTTGAGATATCTCTAGAATACACACGCCACTGTTGTTTACGCAAATCGCAACGTGGTTGCTAAGTGCCCGATTCCCCCTCCCGCAAACGAGTCCAGTGTATGCAAGTGCATCCGTGTTTCCGAAATATCATGCGAGATGGCAGCTATTATCGGAATACAGATGCAGTTTTTAGTTTTCTAATAAATTTATTTTCAACTAATCAAAGAGTTGGGTCACATGAATATAAACGTTACAAACAGTGACTAATGTCGGAATGTTAAAAAATTTGGATACAAAATATTTAAAAGGCATGCGAAAATTTTTTGACGACTCTAAGAAAAAAAATTACATTCCGACATTTTATACATATTTTTGAAAAATCTTGTAAAAATCGCACTCAAATCGGATAAGTTTTAAACGAGATATTCGAGAATTATGATTTAATAGGGTATATAAGACTCTTAAGATGATTATAAAACATTGCAACTACACTCCTATAGTAATAATATTAATTTATTTATTTATTTATTTATTTATTATTATACACTGCCCAACAGATACAAATTCCATTTACTGGGCAAGAATTACAAAATATATTTGTCACAGAGATAAATACCTAACTAACATAATTGCAGAAATAAAAAGAAAATATAATTTTAATGATAAAATTGTAATTATAAAACTTGTAAATTTAATTTCTTTATCGAAGCTATACTGCAGTTAAAAATATCAATAAAACTGCTAAAATTATTACAGTTACTGTGTATTCTAAACAAAGCCGAGTATTTCTGAACATTTGTTCTAGACATGGGCAGATCAAATATGATGTTTTGTCTAGATGTCGATCTGCCACCATGAAACCTAATCATATATAAAATTTCACTGCAATCAGTTAAACCATGAATTAATTTGTAATGAAACACTAACTAGTTCAGACATATTTCTGTGAACTTCAAAAGAAGTTACTTAAAATCTGTTATGCAGATTGGCATGTGGGTAACCTATTGCTGGATAGACTCCATCCTTTTTAAAAGAGATATTTAAGGAAACGCCTTTGAATTCTCTCTAGGTTATTAATATGAATATTATAATATTGAGACCATATAACGCAAGCATATTAAAGTCTAGATCTGATGCAAGAATCATAGAACAGTTTAATCATGTCAGTGTTATTAAAATCATGAAAGCTTCTTATTATATAAACCAACATTTTGAAACAGTCACTTGTAATATTATGTATGTGACTATTAAAACTAAGCCTTGTGTCAAATGTAACACCAAGGTCACGAATTAAATTATATCTAGATAAAGTAGATTTCTCTAGGAAATAATTAAAAATTATATTATTTTGTTTTATAGAATACGTCATTTAACAGTAAGTTGTTAGCAACACACCATGTATGTATCTTACTAAGCGCCACTTGCAGAATTATGCTGTCATTTTTTGTGTTAATCGTTTTGTACAATTTTTGGTCATCTACGTACAAGGCAAGTAACGTAAATATCAGCAACTATATTATTATTAAACAGATTGAAAAACAGTGTACTAATACAAAACTTTGAGGTACTCCTGATGTTGTCGTAAATTCAGCTGATTGAAGACCATAACATTCTACAAACAGTGATCTATTTTTAAGATAGGTGCTAAAAAAATTGCTGTGTTTTCCGAAAAACTAAATTTGGCGAGTTTCATTAGTAAAATTGCTTATTGAAGGCTTTCGAAAAGTCAGTGTAAATAACATCGACCTGCGTATTGGCATCAAATGCAGTAGTTATGTACTGTGTAAGACAAAATAGATTAGTAGTTTTGTATAGCCTGCTTATTGCCTTTTTTTAAAAATAGGAATAATTTTGATCTGCTTTAATGTATTCGGAAAAGTCTCAATGAGAGATTGAAAAGAATGGTTAAAATCCTAGCAAGAACAGAAGCACAGTCCCGAAAGAGAAGAGCAGGAATTTTATCAGGACCCATGGCATTATTAGCATTGATTTTTTTAATGGCTTTGATTTCCAGAAAATTCATTCAGATTAAGAATATCGGGGTTGAGTCAGCTGTCATATCTTGATCAGAACTTGGTATAGAGTAAGAATTTTGAAAAAAATTGAGAGAAAGCATTTGTGATATTCTGAGTGCTGGTATATTCGTCTCCATCATAGGACATTTTTAACGGAAAATTATTAGAATTTTTTTTAATTTTTTACAAATTATCAGAAATTTTTTGGATCCCTTTTAATATTCCTTTCAATATTTTGACAATATAACTTATAATTATCGTGAATTTCAGATTTTATATACCTTCTTAAACATGTATATCTAATAATTATAATTAGAAAATCTAACACATGAAGATAAAAACAGATAGAGCTTAGAAAACTACCCACTAAATCAAAGAAAAATATAGTCCAGTATACAAATAATTTCGTATTTTTCACGATGAGATCTAAATAGAAAATGGAATGGGTGATTTTATCTGTTATGCTGACACTTGATATTCACTGCTAACCCGATTCTTCAGCATTCGATACACAAAAGAACGCCGTTTCTTCCCACAAACAAGTTGGAACGATATGCGGCATTTTTTTTAGCTAGTCAAATTGCAAAATCACATAATTATTTGTGTACAGTTTTAATACCATAATGGAGGATCTGATAATAATATATCACGGACTACCACTCAAACAAGCTCAAACAAAATAAAAATTACAAAATCTCTAATTTTTAGGAGGTTATTTCGATGACAAACTGTGATGTTAAATTACGGTAATTTTTTTTCGGTAATTTACCGCCCTAAATTACCGATTATTAATTATCAAATTAATTCTCCGAGATGTAATTCGAATGGTAATTCACCACCGCGGTAAATAACCGTAATTAATTGTTGATAAATTACCGATTATTTGCAGTAATTAATGTTTTGGTATGTATAAAAGCATATTTTACATATATTGTTTCTTTGTCACAATTTGTTAATTTATTGTACATATTCTATTAAAAAGCAAAAATCTTTATTTACTTTAATCTTAATCTCTAGTACAAAATTCATGATATACAAAATAGTTAGCCAAACATTTTACACCGTCACCTCTTCTAAAAACTACAACACATTGTATGGCAAATAATAATTTATTAAAAAAAAAAAGAAAAATCACAGTAGTCATACTGTTATACTACAAACTATAAAACAAAACATCAGATTAATGAGATTGAGAAAGTAAATTAAACAATAAATAAGTAGAACATAAATATAAAATCTTCTAAAAACAAATAATAATTTTACTATTAGTAATAATATTACAAAATATATTGAGCTACTCAGTCATATTTACCTGTCTATCAGTTATCAAATTTTTAATCAATTGCACGATCTATATTTGACTAATCTGAGATTGTTAGATCTACATCAGTGACATCTCATCTCATCAGAATCTAAATATTCTGATTCATCAGAAGATAAATTATTATCTAGTAAAACAGAGCTGGGCAATCTGGTTTCATTAAATTTAAATTATCTCACAAAAACGAATTTTTGTGCTCTTTTATTTGTCAGTTTATTAATGGCTCCGTGGTCTAGAGGTAACGTAGTTGCCTCGAAACCTCGGGGTCCCGGGTTCGATTCCCGGTCGAGGAACTGGGATTTTTCTGTGAGAGAGATTAATCGTAGTATACTCGGATATTGGGTGTGTGTCCATTGTCTCTAAATGTGTAGCCCTCTCCCACACAAAGTCATTTCAGACCTTCAGGGATAAAGGGGGTTGTAATTTCATGTGGTGTTATTATTATTATTATTATTATTAATGTTTATATTATGGACATGAACATGATTATTCAGTTGGGGTAATAGGTAGTTGGTAGACAATTTGAAATTTGTATTGCTACTTTGCTTAGTTTTGTTGTAGCGCATAGAGATTTTCATCAAACATTAGCTACAAGCCTGACAGATTCTGAATTACATCTATACCACAGAGATGTAGTCTGTGATCTATACCAGCTAAAAACTAACGCAGAAAATAGTGATACATTACGGAGCGCGTTCAGCATGCTGGTATAGTAGTAGTAGCTACGTTCACCCAATCATTGTACACAAGGCATGATAGTGGCATATAATTTTTGAATATTAATTACGGTAATTTATTTTTTAATTTACGGTAATTTATCCTGTAATTTACAGTAAAAAGAAATTAGTTATTAACCATTAATTTCGATAAGAAAATTAGTAATTTACCAAATTAAAAGTCACAGAAGATAACCTACACAAACTTGTATAATGGCATCATAAGTAGATGTTTTCGACCGAAAACCGAATTGAATATGATAAACTAAGTTGCTTCTTTGACAATGTTCGGTCATTTGTATTTTTAAAGTTGTTTAAAAATTTTATGAAATTATGGATAATAAGAATATTAGCTTAAAATTAGTAATGGGGTTGTACCCATTTTATGAATAGAAACAAGTTTATAAACTTTCATGCACTAGGATAGTGTACGATAGTGTATATTTATAATTATATTAATTAATTTTATTTTGTAAAAAAAAATTAAATTATACATTTATATGAGAATATGATAGCATAAAATAAACATGAGTACTCACTATAGTTCGAGATGTATAGTCTGTGAGATAAAAAAATACTTAATCTAAATATAATCCAAATGCATTAACTTACACTTCTAAAACGGATTATGATTATATTTTTTATTTATTAGTAATTAGCATTGTAGTGTTCAAAGCGTTTTTATTACTAATTGTAAGTTTGTTTATTATACCTCAAGATTGTTCAGGCTAATGCTAGAAAATTGAAAGGCAGGAAAACTAATATGCTGTTCAAAAAAGTCCGTAGAGTTTTTATTTGTAACAGGTAAGTTCGGAAGCATTTGCAAAGTATTTATTTAATTCTCATAGATAAGTACAGAACTGAGAATTAGAATGTTTAACTATTTAAAGGCTTCTCTATATCTACAATAAATACAAAATATATAAATCATAAATACATATGAAATGAGCCATCAGGCTTTACTAAAACCCAAATACATTTGTTGGTTGTTTTATAATTTATTGTCTATATTGTTTATAGATTAAAGGCAATAACATAACATAACATAACATGTCTTGAATAGTTTACCACATATATCGTGGATAATCGCAACATTTTGGATTCATGGACATAGTTCACACTAGTAGTCGGAGATAGAATTATGTCAGAATTTATCCTGGAATGGGTTGGAACCTTTGATGTGCAGAAAACACTGACGTAGTTTTCCACGAAACACCAAAACACTATATATTGCACTAGACGCGCGTTTCGCCAACCAAGTTGGCATCATCTGGAGATGATTAAAATATCTTATGCTAACAATGTACCCTATTTATAACTATTACCGAACCGTGACCCACTAAACAATAAAACGGTCTATTTGGGATTAGCCCTCTGTTACTATTCATACTATTTCTACACTCAGTGATTTCCAAGCTTTCAAATGCATCCAGATATCTAGTATTTGTTACATTCCTAATTTATCTTAAATTGCTAATATCTCTTTTATGGTTATTTCAAACGCATGTTGAGCAACACTAGACTTATCTAATCTACCATATTTGAGATGGGCCATATGCTCTTTAAATCTAATTTCAATTGATCGTTTAGTTTGATCAACATACTTTTGATTACAGTCCTTACAGCTAATTTTGTAAATCCCCTACTTTTCGTTGTTTCAATTTTATCTTTTGGATTGCCTAAAAGTTGTTGAAGTTTATTTCCCGATGAATGAACCACTGTCATACCTATATCTTTAAAAATCTTGCCAATATCACGGTTGAATCTTGGAACAAATGGAATCGATACAAATTTTGAATGGTCTCTTTCATTTTGAAAGGTCGAGGAATTTTGATGTGACTTTAAATTCCTGTTTTCTAATTATTTTATCAATTAAACTTACAGAATATCCATTACTCGCAGCTATATCCGTAATCAATGTCTTTTCTTTTTCAAATCTCTGCTTATTGAGGGGGAAGCTTAATAAACGATGGACTAGAAAATTAAAATTCGCCATTTTGTGTTGAGCACAATGGTAAGAGTCCTTAGGGATATATCTTAGAGTACTGGTATCTTTCCTGTATATGTAAAATTCCAACTTATATTCACTATTTGTAATTATTAATACATCTAAAAATGGTAGTTGTCCAGTGTTTTCAATTTCATATGTGAATTTAACTAACGCGAAACGACTGTTTAATTTAGAAACAAAGTTGTCAATATTAGCGGCTTTTGTATCAAACACTGCAATATCATCCACATATCTAACACAAAGCCCGGGAAAATATTATTATTCTTCCATTGCTTCAGTCCCAAATCTGTTTATGAAGAGACTGTTAATGAATGATGACAAAGAGTTACCCACTGCTGTTCCTTCAGGTTGTTCGAAGAAATTATCATTGATTCGAAAGTAATTTTGTTTCATGGAAAGTTTAGTAAGTTGAAGATATTCTTTTAATACTTCTTGACTGAGATTGTTTAATTCAAGTAGATCCTTAATGTAATCCATAGTCTGTGGTATCAGAACACTTGGAAATAATGAGCAAACGTCAAAGAAGATCACAATTTCATCTTCTTGCAACTGAATATTTTTCACTTTATTAATGAAATCATTGGAATTAATCACAGAGAAACTATGTGGTGCCTAAGATACATAAACCCAAGATACATAAACCAGAAAAGTCGATACGTCCTATTGTTTCAGCAATCGGATCGCCGACTTACCACCTATCTAAATGGTTAACAGAGGAGTTCGAACATTTACCTATTGCACCATTGTGTAGCTCTGACTCCACATTGATATCTATAAGGCCTCGTCTCTCATTACCTAATTCAAAATTCTAGGAATTTCAGAAAATTCCTTCGGTGACTTGAGAGGCGGTTAAGAAAACATTTTAAGTAAAACAAAGCATTCAACTTAAGGATTTTATAATATACTGCGAGCAATAAATCATCTCGAGCAGGCGTTAATAGAAATCAAATGATGTACATGTAGTTTTCTTATATGAAGTATTGATGACAGTTTTCATTACAAATGGAGAGGGCGTAATCCATACATGTCATTATTTGCTTTCCTTTTAACACCTGTTCGACTTGAAATAGCGCGCGCTGTGTATGGCAATGCGCTTTAGTGATAATTGTATGTAATGAAGTTATATACAGTCATTTTTACAGTTGCCCTAAAATAAATATATAAATTAAATAAAATAAATTATAATCCATTGAAAAGAGAATGTCGAATGATCTTTTATTTCACTATAATGAATGCAGATTATAAAAGAAAATACAGAAAGTATTAATCACCTGAGAAATTTAAAGGAAATTGTGAAAGGGATATGAAGATCTTATCAAAATATGGCATTAGACAAGAGACTTACGGATGGGTCTAGATTTTCAGCTAACTTTCCTCATAAATATATAAAATGGTCCTAAGCTTAATGAAACGTTGAAACCTGTGCCCACTAAAGTCTCTCCGTATGGATGCACCTCCTTGGAATAATCCCTTCGGGTAGAATAATAATGTATACAGCATAATTTTGCCAAAGATGTGTAATTTGTGTTTATTTTGGACCCGAAGCCTACGTGCTAACTTAATTATTTCTGCTATAGTGCGTGTTTCTATATCATTTTCATTATCAACTAGGAAACTTCGGAGAAATAACAAGGCATTATCATTATCCTCAAGCTGTGTTTAAACTAACCCTGTACTTAAATTTAATTACTAACAGATAATTTACATGTTTGCTTAGAAACTGCCAAACCTAATTGTAACTACCTTTGTCCACGTCAAACAGAAAGGGGAGGTTTTTTTACAACTATTATTTAACGTACAACCACCATTAATAAAATTATTATTAGTCTGACACGAACGCATATATTATATATTTGCAAGCACACACAGACAGCGTCATCCAAAATGTTTGCACCATATGGGAAAAATGCTTATTGCTTGATTTGGTAAAAAATTGGATTGTGGTGATCACTTCTACATAATAACATACGAACAAAAGTTGTCACGTGATTTCCGATATATCTTAATTCACATATTGTTTTAATAAATTCATATTTCAAGTTATAACGCACTTTCTCTGAATAATACTTGAACAAACCTTGCACTGTCTAGTCAGACTGATATCTTAAATTGAATCGTCTAAACTAAAACGTCTGATTTGCCAAATAGAATCACAGTTACGAGAAATTAGAAAAATGTCGCGTTTTGTTAAGTATTTTTAACAAAACAACTAAACAAACAATAAGTGAATATTGTGCCCTGGATATTGGAATAATTGTTGGGTCAGGAAAATAAAATAAATTTATTCATCACCAACTTTTCTATCTCAGCGTTGTCGCCACGTTTATGCTGAATAAAGGAAATAGCGGCGACAGGATAAAGTTATTGTATTGTCAGTTATTTCCCTTTCCTGATAACTGAAAATGGTTACTATTTTATTTTAGATGGTGGCCATAGCGGAACTAGGATCTTTAAGAACTTTTAGTATATTTAGAAAGTTATACTAAACCGTCCAAAATCAAGTCCGCTATTTGTCCAAAAGACTAAAACTATATTTACCACAAAACCTTCTTACACAGGTATTACGATACATAATAGTTCAACACATCCTGCAAAACATAAACACGCTGCTTATGTTAATATGATACACAGATTAACCAAAGTTCCTTTAACTGAAGATAGTTACAACAAGGAATTAAATTTTCTTAAACAAATAGCAGTGAATAATGGTTTTAAAGAAACTTTGGTTAACAATTTACTGAAAAAGAAAAATTATAATATAGCATTAAAATTAGTTTATCCAAAATCAGAAACTAGTAAATTAAGTGATTTAAGATATGAAATTTTTACTTATATAGGCCAACCTACAGAAAAAATATCAGTTGACCTTAAGAAAAAACGTAATGAAAAATAGCATTTAAAACTAATAACACGCTAGGAAAATTCAATAAAAGCAATGAAGATAAAACTAAAAAAAGAGCAAAAAGTGGAGTCTATAAGCTTACATGTGATACATGCTCTAAAGAATACATCGGACAAACAGGAAGAAATTTTGGAAAAAGATTTTCCGAACATAAACGTAGTTTTAATAACAATAAATTAGATTTGACATATGCCAAGAACAATCATTCTTTTAATAATAATTTTGAAATTTTACACACAGAAAATAAAGAATTAAAATTGCCACTGCTAGAAACATTAGAAATCAATGAATTAAAAAACGGTATTATTATTTTAAATGACCAATTAGATTTAAACTGTTCACCACTGTTAAATATTTTCTAAATTATTATGTACTATAGTTAAGTTTATTACGTGTCCATTTTATTACCCTAGGTTAGTTGTTGATACGCATATAAACCCTCGCTTTGTAATAAAGATTTAGTCTTGTACTCACCATCTGATGAAGCCACTGTGTGGCGAAACAGTTGCCATGAGATTATTAAATTGTGAAAATCAAACATAAGTTTATTTTATGTTTATTTGTATATTATGGATATTGTGCGAAACAAAATCACCACCCTATATATACATATGAGCTCTATTAGACATAATCTGTATTTTTGAATTTCATTTCTTTGTATCTATTTATATTTTTCCATTAAAAAGGGTCAAATTATACATAGTTCGCAGAGTATTTGTTTTAACAGATTTTAGTTTTTGAGTTAGATGATATTTTCAATAAACTGAAGGTAAAAAAAACGAAGCACGCATTCAAAGGTTTTAATTTACTTATTTATTTTTTAATAGATCATTTCTATCAAACAAGAAAATTATTAAAAAAAACAGATGTCGGATGTTTTACTTAATACTTTTCGGGGTTATATTTCACAACCATAATAGTTAATCAAATGTAGTGAACTTATATTTATATATAGAACGGATTTTTTAAGGACACGCCAGAGACTGCTTTATTCTTATATAATATTTGTATTCAACTTAAGAAAAATGAATGTTATAATACCACACATCGAGTTAGACAACTTTAACTCCATATAAACTTAAATACCTGCAAAAGGATGTTAATTAAAATTTCGTTGTATAAAAACAATGACTGAAATGCGATATATTGAGACATGACAAAAATATAGCAGCATACCGAGCTCGGTAGCGCAGTGGGCCAGAGCGTTAAGTGACAAACGTAACTGATTTACTGCCTATCGACTTCCGGGTTGAAATCCCGGTTTCGATTCTGGCAAAGTCGGAGGATTTGGTTGTGTGTGTCTGCGTTTTTTTCAACTGTGTAACCCCTATCCGAGCAGCTTCGGCTTTGGTTTGGGGGTTATCTAATTTACGTGGTGTGTTTTATATATGAAAAAAGAGACTAGAGAGTCGAAAGAGTTCTTGTAACACTCTATTGTTGATGTACTTGAGAACTTCTTCTAGCCTCTGGTAATTGTTATTATAATTGTAACGCAATATATATAGAATTATAAAAGATATTTTTTGATTAATTCCTCGTGAAGAAAATGTGTGGCTTACCATACTGTCATGTAACTCCTCAAGGAGGAACAATTTTTACATGCTCAAGTCTATATAATATACAAATTTATTCTCACAGTAATGTATGCGAATAGCTCCTACTCCAAACCAGAGCTGCGCAGTACTTCAGTACATTTTTTGGTACTCTGCACCTGGTACTCAAGCGCATTTTAAAATGGTTCTTATTATTTGTATTTGTAACAATCTGTTAAAAGTACACGGTACTTGCAACTTGTTCAAAAATATTTTACTTCATAAACATATTATGATTATGAATATAATTCTGCCTAGATGCGCCATTCACAATAATTGTTTGAAACAGAATAAATTACTGAATATAATTTACCTCCTGTTTTATTGCATCCAGTAATATACCGCCTTACGTTACAATCATACACGTAATTGAAGAAAAAATCTTATCACCAGATATTACTAAATTCGGTTTTCATAAATCAACTTCAACACCCTTAGATAAGTTAGCACAGATACTTCACATGTTTTTTAACTGTTCTATTGATTCACAAGAGTCCCAAAGAATAAAATTCACTCTGGAGAAATTTATATACGATATGGGTATAAACCTTTTCAGAACAGAATGAATATCCTGCTTTTGAATTAACTAATTTTGCCTTAGACATTACTCGTATTTCATACGCTATTAAACTGACAATTTCGTATGCTATTGAACTAACCTCTGAACTAAGTTTTTTTTTACGTATGGTGTTCCAAAATTATACGGTCAAACTCTTGCAGTAAGTATTAGTCTCAAAACAAAACGAAAACATTCTATAAGTATTTCGTCAATAATGCATATTAAAGGAGTTACAACCTTCCAAAGATGGAGAAAAACTTACAAAAAAAAGGTAGTTACATCTAAATTTTGACATGATGTTCTGTATTGGTCCTCAAGCAGCTCTAATAGATGTTGACTCCTATCGGTGTAACTCCAAAACGGTATAGAACTATCAGAGGGCTCTATATCATTTGAGCAAAAACAATAACGTGACTCTGGTCTGGGTACCTGGCCATTCTAGTCTAAAAAGTAATGAAATAGCTGACGCGTTGGCCAGAGGAGGAATAGGATTACGAATCATCGGACCCGAACTGATACTTGACATAGCCTCAACTACTATCAAAATGACCATCTTAACCTAGGTTGAAAGGAAAATTCTCCAGTATTGGTAAAAGTTACCAGGATTCGAAGGCGTTTATAAAATACCCTTTGAAATCAAGAACTAAGAAACTTTTAGAGTTAAACAGGGTAAACCTGAAAATCCTAACATGGCTTTATATACTAGGCACTGCCGACTAAACTTTCATTTGCATAAACTCGGCCTGACGAAATATAATTAGGAATGAGACGCAATAGGCCTACTGATCGCCACAGTGGAGGACCCACTCACAAAAACCTAATCTAACCTAATACACCTAACCAAAGCACCATGCGTGCCTTGACCTGTTTCTTTGAAAGTGAATGTGGGAAACAGTTGAGATACTAAACAGAAAGTAATATTTACATTTTGATATACCCCCTTTTTTTTTGGTTTCTAAGTTACATCACAAAAAAATCTTTGGAATATCATAACTCCTTTAATATGCATTATTGATCAAATAGAGGGTTGAGAAATATATGTGATGTTGAGAGGTAGAGGTTTGATTTTATTATGTTCTCCATACTTAATATACTGTTAAGAGTTTGGCTGTATAATTTTGAAACACTCTATATACGGGATGTTTTTTAATATCACCAACAAGCGACAACTGTGATACAAAATAAGATATTACTTGTGATTTATTTCATTAATGTTTTTCCGAAAATGTTTCCTAACTGAGATACAGGTTGTTGAAAAAAATGTTTCGTAGTTTTTTTAAATTTTTCAAAAACTAGGAAACATATTAAATTGAAATTTGGTACACGCAAATGTTTGTATACAATTAATCAGGCTAGATTAAGTCAACTGGCTCATTTCAGTGGCGTAAAATCTTTCCCGGTTACGGGAAAGCATTTATAATAATTTTTGTCTTATTTTGGATCATAGAATCTCCAGTTGTTGTTTGTCAGGAATTTAAAAACCACCCTGTGCAATGTTGCAATAACCTCGTTAAATAACATATTTTATATTTCAAACCTGTATATTCGCCCCGCGTTAAAATATTAGGGTTATATAGTTTATATAGAAATATATAGTCTTTTACTACTTGTTTAATAATTTATTTGAACACTTCGTATAAACTGTTTTAAAATAAAGGTTCGCCAGTAAAATTGTAATAAATTTATTTTGCCAGTATAGCAACTAGAGAACAATAAACCCAAAATAAAATTATAATTTATTCATGTTTCTATGAAATACATGTGTTCGATTAATTAGTTCAGGGATTTTCAATAATTGCATTCAAAATATTTAATATTTCATAATAATATTCCGATGATAATGATTTCAATTATATGTTAAAATTGTAAATTGTAAATACCAACAAGTTAGTAAAATCGTATAATACTTTTCATGTTTTAAACACAATTTTTTAAAATTACCTATTTTATGAAAGTTGCATATTAACAATGGTTTGATTTAAAACTTGTTTAAAGGCATTCTTCACAAGAATATGATAATTTTTTTTATGTTTTTTTCTGTGGAAGGAAATTAATTACGATAACTGAATGAAACAGCAATGAAGAATTAAATCTTTAACATTAAAGTAGTTTTCGGAAACATTAAAACACTCGGTATTATACACGATATGTGTTTCGCCAACCAATTTGACATCATCTGGAGATAATTAAAACTAAACTTATATTTACAACAATGTCTATTTATATCGAAACTTGCATCTCGGTCAACGAACTGAAACAAACTAGCCGCGGTGAGGTCAGTTACTAAGCAGTAAAGCGGAGTAATTAGTTAAGTCTTCTGTCGCTATTTCTAAGCAAATTTCATCCAGCTGTCTATTATTTGTTATATTTGTGATTAACTTTAAATTACTAATACCTATCTTATGATTGTACTCAAATGCATTTTGAGTAACAATAGTCTTATCTGTTCTTCCACATGTTCTTTAAACCTTTTCTGAATTGATCATCTCGTTTGCCCATTTCATTGTAGTCCTTGTAACTAATTTCGTAAATTCCCCCACCATTGATTTAGTCCAATTTTGTCTTTTGGATTGTCTAAAAGTTGTTGTAATTTATTTCCTGATTCATGAAAATTAAAGTAAAATCATAGGTAAATCATGGTTCTTATGGAATCGATATAAATTTTAAATTTTCTTTCATTTTGAAAGGTTGACGAATTTCAGGTGTTTGTTTAGATTTATAGAAATTATTTTATCAAGTAAGCGTACCAAATAACCATTAGTTCCATCTATATCCTTAATCAATGTTTTTTCTTTTTCAAATCTCTTCTTACTGTGACAAAAGCTTAACCAACGATTAATTCGAAATTCGCCAATATGTTTGAATTCGGTGATGGTCTGAAATGACAGAGTCCGAACAAGACTATTACCAAAAGGGCAATCTCAATTTTCTAGCATGTGTAAAGACATGCTAGAAAATTGAGACTTGCCATTTCATGAGAGTCGTTTTCAGACCAGGTTCAAAGAGTATAAGGCTACTCTCAAATATGGAAGAACAAAAGTCTACTATAATAGTAAACTTCATTTTCTTCCGGATATTCTCTAAGTAAATAATAATTATTTACTTAGAGAATATCCGGGATAGGCAAAGGTGCACTAAATCAATTCTTTCATTTCTTCTTCGGAGCTCTGAACTATGAAGAAGACTGAATAATAATAAAGTCGGAACTTCAGCGAAAGAACTGATTTAGTGTCCTTTGTCCTATCCCAGCAATCGTCTATGTAAATAAATAGATAGGAAGGGCACAAAGATACTTCCCAAGTCTACAAAGTGTTATCCATCATGTGTTTGAGAACAACTGTAATATAGATATTAGCAAATTAAGATTAATTACGCGGTCGAACTAGCTAACGAGGAGAATCATTGATTATATCTGCTGCACGTGCTTCTCTAATAGGGCTATGGGATTTGTTGTTTACTTTTTAATTTTTATTGTATTTTAAATGAACATCCACTTCGTGAACTGGAACCAGATCGTGTATCACAGTTTTTTCACAATCTGAACACTTTTTTTCTAGTTTGGAAAATGGAAAACCTATTTATCCTCTCAATAAAATTGTCTTATACCGTGTGTCCCAAATTCAATGCTCACTATTGGGATCTCGAAAACGATAAGAGCCACAGGGTCGGTTAAATGGGATAAGTTTTAACAAATTTTGTGCTGATTTCAAATCCGTTAAGAAATCGCGGCTAACTGAAATCGTTTTTGAGATTTTCCAAAAAAGCGAAAATTTTGTGATTTCTCTTTTTGGCTGTAGTCAAATAATCCTTGGTCACACGGGTTTTAGACTTTAACATTATTAGGAAACTTTTTGGAGACTAATATTTTGATCTAGAAACGAATGCTCGATAGTCTTTTGTTTTCGAGATACCGAGATACCGAGGTAACTTTTGTTTTTCTTATGGCAGCCATAACGGCTTTTTCGTTTTTCAGATTGCGTTTAAAAGGAGCTTTCAGATGATGTATCACATGCCAAGGAAAAATTATTTTTCATGGGACTAATTTAAGAAAAGTTATCCATTGCATAACAAAACAAAATAGTAGGCCATAAAAAATCTAAAGGTTCTTGAAAAGCAAGAGACAAGGAAGTTGCTTATTCAGACGGCGACTAATTATTGTCTATGTACTTAAATTCTATTGTAAATTGCCTTATTTGTACAATTTTCTAAAAATATCAATTTTGAGACGATCATTGAGGTTCTATTTGTCATAAAATTGTCAATAAAAAGTTCAAAATTTGAACAAAGAAATCTTCTTCATCAAGGACATTCTTGCATGCAAAGTAGTTAGTAATTAGTAAAATTTGAAAAATGCTTTCTTAAAAACGACCAAATTCACACATAACTTTCAGTAAAATTTAGTAAGCTGTAGTTTAAAATAAATAATAAGCATTACTGTTGGTTGACAGTTGTTAACCAAATAGTAGTGGCATTATTGTAAATTGTTCAAGAATACTTATTATTACTGTTCAAGAGTACATAGTACTAATACTATCAGACGAATATTGCTGGAAAATTTTGATAACCGCATAATTTCAAATAGAGGACCAGTATTGTGGCCTACTCGCTGGCCTGATATAACCCCTCCTGATATTTATATGTGGGGTATGATGAAACATGAAGTCTATGATTTCGGCACAATAAATGCCAATTCTCTCTGAAGAGTAATCAGCTCAGTTTATTTAGTTCCCCTAAAAGAACCGAGCTCTGTAGCGCAGTGGGTCAGAGCGTTAATTGACAAACGTAGCTGGTTTACTGAAGGGTTGAAGGGTTTGGTTATGTGTGTCCACGTTTTTTCAACTTTGTAACCCCTATCCGTGCAGCTTCGGCTTTGGTTTGGGTGTTGTCTAATCTATGTGGTGTTTTATGTTTTTTTAATCGTTCATTTTTATAGTTCGTTCGCGAATTACTCATCTCTATTCGTCAGTCAGTACATTGCATAACGTCGAGTTGTATGTAATATCAGTGCGAAATTGTATAGAGCCGATCGGTCTCTATAAAATATCTCATTGTAAATCTTCACAAGCTATAGTAAATTTGTGAAATCGCAATATCCCGGAATTTGACGCACACGACTATATTGCAATATCTGTGACAACGCATTTTCTTGGACATGTAACACAAATATTAATAAATACATTTCCTCAGAAAACCATAAATGGAGTGTGAGTGGCTTTACTAATGAGAGGCGACAAAATTTTAACTTAGATTTAGTGGAATTTATGGTTGGACGTACCGTAGTTGAAACTACATAATCCACTTTTTAGACAAATTTTGCAAAAATGGATTAGTAGCAGTATAGCAATGTTCAGATGCCATCAAATCGATGCGACGATAAGAAAAAAGTATTTAGCAGCGGAGTGACAATATTAGACGGGCAATTTCATCTGAGCTGAATGGGAAATATATCTGGTTTAGCGCAGACAAAACCACTAATGCTTGCGGTTATAAGGTAGCGAATGTTTTAGTGGGTGCATTGGAAAAAAAATTCTACAATGCGCGGACACTTGATCGCCCTTAAATTACTAGAAACTAAAAATTTTAGTATTATAGTGGTTGCTGTGTACTCAAGTCTACAACAATTATGGAGCTACAAATACGCAGGAAATAGGCGCAGGTTACTATTATTTGTTACCGATGGAATTATATGAAAGCCGCTGGAAGAATATTGAAGGAAACGTACCAGAATATGCTTTATATAACGTGCTTAGCATATGGGCTTCATAGAATTGCTGATACTATTAGAGGGTGCTAGTGTTCAGCTAGGGAAAGAAGGCGCGTGCGGCAAGGGAGAGTATTGCCGATAAGTTGCCGGCTTTCTGCGAAACCATGTAACAGGAATATAGTATCTCTCCCAATAAGCAGGTGCGGATGCAAGCGATCACAAAATTTTTTTATGCAAATTCATTTATTGCATTTACGCTTTATGTGGAATGGAAAGCAGAAGGCACATTTTTTCCGCAGGCCTTCTTTCTTTGGTCAGACAGTACTCTAATGTTGATATATTAATATCTAGTGTCAAGAAAATGTTTCTCAAAGTATCATATCGTGTACGGTCATTTAACGAAATTTTTCCAAATACCATTAACTGCACAGCTCATTTTAACACGATGGAGAATTTGGTTAGAGGTAGTATCACACTATCACTGTAATTTTGAAAATTTTAATATGTACTACAGCACTTAAATCCAGATGACGCAGTTGCTATTTCATAGGCTCAACAGTCACATATAGATCCAATTGTCCAAGGAAATTTAAAGATATTTTTCACGAGTTCCACTAGCTATACGCGATTTCGAACATAGACTAGAAACATCAAAATCTACTATTGTTTATGAAATGAATATTGTATTCGATCTTCGATAATACATTTTTCAATTATCGTTAAACATTGCTGAGACAGTAAAACAAAAATTCGAAACTGATTTGAAAAACAATCTCTGATTTGTTACGATAACAGTTGTAATAGACTTTTTATAGAGCAAAGAAGTAGGCATAGATGTGGCGACTTTGCGAAACTTTAGATATTTTAAGTATGCCCTAGTTGCATCTGTCAAAGTTGAGCGGTCTTCCTCAGAATATAAATGGATTTTTAACGAAAGGTACCGAAGTTTAATTCCAAAACATTTAAAACAGATATTAGTAATATTACTTTCATTCTTGTAGGTAACTGGTCGTGAAAAATACTTATGTATATGTGCTAGTTTAGTGTTACATCCCCTAAAACCTCCAGTCCGCTTCGAGAGTGTGTTTATAATAAATTGACATTATCAACTTACAGCCAATCCTGGTTTTGACGTCATCAATAACTAAATTCCGAGCTTTACTAATAACGATATTTATCACCTGGAAAAGCAATTCGAATTTGCCTACTGGCAAAAAAAGAAAAACGTTTTTTATTCTATAGCCGAAAAACGGATAAATCAATTACTATTTGCCCAAAGTCTACCCAGACATAAATATGTATAAAGCAGTTTCCATCTCCAATGCTCATCTTCAAATTTCGAAGTACATTTAAAATCCAACAAGAAATATTCAGCATATCCAAGCAAAATACACAGATTCACTAATCATAAAACCACTGCTGTAAACCAATAACACCAGTAAGCTGCGATACATCAGCATTTCTTAAGAAACAAACTTAATCTACAATATTGAAACTTGAAATAGACCGCTTAGTTGCTGTATAAAGGATTATAACCGCTATAGAAGATTTCACAATATTGATTTGTCTGCATTATTACAGAACACAATTTTTCTATCTGTCTCAACTTGAGAGAACTGAACCAAACTTTCTACGGTAAGCGAAAATGCATGAATAATCAATAGAAATTCCAACAACTTAAACCGTAATAGAGCGCCTAGCTGTCATCTTACTAGTATTTGGAAACCACTATTCCCTGAAACTTAAAGCGATCTTTAAACTACCCATATATAATAATCTAATCCCTTCTCTTGCTAGTAATCATTAAATGCTGACACCTGCATCGTTCACATCATCTAAAAAACATTTTGAATTAATTACTTTATGTGAACAATTTCATTCTAAAAGAATAAATATCTAATTACTTAGTTTATTGAGCTGGTATTGTTTGGAACAAAACTAAGGATGAAAGTTGAAGATGCATTTCCAAATGCAGATTACTATTACCTCCGTTGAACACATACTATATTCCTCGTATAATGTTCTCATAGTTTAAGTGGAGGGCAAAACTAGGTCAATATAGCTATAAATCCTGTAATAAATTAGGAATTTCCTTTGAAATCCTGAAGAACTACACGCATCCACTTGATTATTGGGTGCGTGATTACTAGGCGAAGCTTGGCTACACTTTTAAAATTAATGTGTTTTAATGCAAATTTGAATTCTGGTTACATCACAGATTATTTTATGCGTACATATAAAGACCAATAACAATGCGTTGTTTCCGAACCAACATGATTTTACAGTAATAGAATGCGATAATACCGAATGGTTTTTGCGAGGAATCCCCTATAATTATGCATAGTAACATAAACAAGGGCCACCAATAATAAAATGAATTTATAATGGGGATGTCCTACTATATTAAAGGTTGAATTTCTTTTTTATTGTATATGATTCTATACTATTTATGTAATCAGTATCCATCAGTGGTTGGATTTTAAAAAAAGTTAACTACAAAAAAAATTATGAATGAAATAATACGCCTTGTGATATGGCCGAACCTGTGTTGCTATATTTTCTTTATTTAAGTATTGTTTCGGTTACTAATATTTAATAGTTTGGGGGGGGGGGGGGGATTTCGGTCAGGTATAACTAATTTTATTTTTTTTTCTAACATTTCGGTTTATTACACCATCATCAGAGGAACTATTAATTATTAGGTATTTGTTTTAAATTTTGTTACATGTTATTGGATTGTCTGTTTTAACGAAAAAAATAATAAAATTAGTTATACCTGACCGAATTCCCCAAAAAAAAAATCTGAAAATCGGTTGACCCTGCAGGCCATCCCTGAAACTTCCCGCTATTTTCGAGCTTAAAGCACTCAAAAATATACGTATTAGTTAATTTTTGAGCTCTCCGAGCTCAAAATATTATACACATACATTTTTGTGCTCTACGATTAGGTGAAAAATCTCGAAGTTATATTAAAAAACACTTTTTTTTGTAATTTTTGAACTGCGATATCGTTTAAACAAATTAACCAATCGAGATGCAGTTTGCATCATTCAACGCAGTTTTTCAAGTACAAAAAGTTATGTTTGTACCAAAAAATCGATCCGACAAAAATTTTGAATGTTATTTTAAAAATACATTTTTTTTGCGAATTTTTCGTAATTGATATCTCTTGAACTAATCTACCGATTTTGATACAATTTACGGCATTCAACGCAGTTTTTTAAGTACAAAAAGTTATCTTAGTACCACAAGTCGATCCGACAGGAATTTTGAATGTTATTTAAAAAAAAACATTTTTTTGTGAATTTTTCGTAATCGATATCTCTCGAACGATTCAACCGATTTTGATGCGGTTTGCGACGATCTACGTTGTTTTATACGAAGAAGAGCTGATTAGATTTTAGAATTTATGGGTTTAGTAGTCTAAAAGATATTCCAAAAAAAACAAATTTTTGAAAATTTTATTTTTGAGATTTCTCAAAATCTACTTTTCCGAATCGGTTATAATTCTCAGAAAATCTAAGTCGAGTCAACCCCTTTAGAATGCCACGTTTCGATCAGTCAAGCCGTTCAAAAGTTATGAGAGGTTTACATACACCGTACACACATACACACACACACACCTACACACACACACACAAATACATAGAGCCATACAGACACCATCGTGGGAATAGTCAGAATAGCTTCTTAGGACCTCAAAACGTCGAGATCTGACAATAACTCGATTTTCGAAAATCGGGGTGACACCAATAACTTCCCGATTTCTGAAAATTTTCAATTTTCTTAGCAGGAAGTTAAAAAATTATTTGATATTAACGGTCAAGAAATATGTATATATATATATATATATATATATATATATATATATATATATATATATATAAAACAAATTTTGCTTAGACATTAATGCCTGTAAATCAAAGGCAATGCTATTTGGCGGAACTGCCTCAAAAAACTGAGCAAGCAGTGATGTGAAAATTTCTGTTGACAATGAAATCATTAATCTTACAGATAGTGCCAAAAACCTAGGCCTGATTCTAAATATCAACTTAAGATTTTCTGCACATGTATCTTCTATTGTTAAAAAATCATACTGCTCCTTAAAATCAATCTATGCCAATAAACACATCTTAAATAAAAAAACAAAAACAATTTTGTGCGAAGCTTTACTTTTATCACATCTTAATTACGTAGATGTTGTATATGGGCCATGTCTACTTAAAGCTACAGTTGTTTCAAAATTCTTGTTCGTCTTATTTGCGGACTTCGTAAACGTGATCACGTATCCGCCAAATTAACCGAGATTGGATGGTTGAATGCTGAGAGAAGAAGAATTTCACACTGCTGCACATTCTATCATAAAATTATCACAACAAAAAAACGTGAATAGTTATTAAACAAAATGAGATTTAGAACGGATATTCATAATATTAATGTCCGGTTTAAAAATAACCTCACTCCTCAGCATGCGACTATACTCTATCGGTCATCTTTCACATATAATTCCGCAAAACTTTATAATAGGATTCCTGCCAATCTCAAATTACTTAGCTTATACATGTTTTCTAAAAACCTCAAAAAACTTCTGCTGCGTGATACTGCTTTCATTGTATGATTTAACCTGTCTAATATTTGCACCTCCTTAGTTTAATTTAATTTAGTTTAATTTAATTTAAAATAATCTTTTGGTTCATCTATTAGCGTATAATTTATCTTATTTTTTATTTTTTTATTTGTTTTCAGTATCTTTTCAACTCAAAAGCGAGCATAATAATTTACTGTAAAATTTATAAAAAAAAAATTTTTAATTATTATTTAATTTAGGCTAGAGATTCTTCATATGTTGTAACTGTTCAGGTCATAATTCAGAATGGTTGAACTCCGCCTGTTCCACAAATCACTAATAATACTAATACATGTTAATAGGTATTATTATATATGTATGTGTGTGTGTGCATGCATGTGTGTATGTATGTATGTGTATGTATGTGTATGTGTATATATGTGTGCATGTAAATTTATATGTGTGTATGTGTTTATATATATTTTTAGCTCATGTATGTATTATGTAGTTGTGGAATAAAGACTTAATTTTTTTTTTTTTTCCGGAATATCCGATGCCGGTCAGTCCTCCCGTGGCCTCCGACGCCTCACGGGAGTCGCGCCGGCGCATCAACTACAGCCACTCCCCGCATCCCGCAGGGTTAGTGACTGTAGATACCAGAATCGTGTGCCCTAAGCAGACGGAGAGAACCCAGAATGACCGCCTTCTGCATTTGACCTGCCAGCCACTCGGCTGGTTTTTGGCAGGCCGGTATGATCTTCAGTTCCGAGAGCAGCGTAGGCTTTATCCCTCCGAGTACACCGATAATAAGGACGACCATTTTGACCGAGTAGCCTGGGTACAGCACTTGGAGCTCGTACCGGAGATCGCGATATTTGGTCCGTTTCTCCTCCTCCTTCAAGGTGATGTTTTTCTCAGCAGGTGCCGAGAACTCGATAACATACATCACCTTGAGTTGATGGTCGAGGAGGACTATGTCAGGCTTGTTGGCTTGGATTAGCCTGACAGTCGGGAACGAGTAGTTCCAGTAAATCCGGCATTTCTCGTTGTCGACAACGGACTCAATATCTCCGGGGAAGTAAGGCAGCATTGGTGTCTGGTCTACCCCGTACGAGTGCCGTAGATGGTAGTATAGCACTCGTAAAGCCGCGTTATGTCGGTAGATGTAGGCCGAAATCGCATATATGGGACATGCAGAAAGTAAGTGCATGAGCGATTCCGGCGCCTGATGGCAGGTCCTGCAGTTGATATCGGGAACCTCTACATGCCACACGCGGCTACGGTAGACCAAGGTATTGATAACACCATCTTGGCAGGCCATAATGAATCCCTCGGTCTCCGACTTAAGCCCTGCTGACCTTAGAAAGGCGAAGGTCAGCCTGGTCGATAAACCCAGTGTTTCTATGTTCTTATAGAAGACACCATGCTGGGGTTTATCGACGTGCTGCCGAAACAGATTTTCCTGTTCGGCAGCTCTAATTCGGGCTTTCAGACGATTTGGCTGAAGTTCGGTGACTGACTCAACATCAGCACCTCGCCGGCCTCCTCGCCTGATGTCAAATGCGAGACCGAGTTCATCTGCGGCTCTTTTTGCCGCCTTGAACAATCCTGCTCCCACTCCTACAGTTTCGTGATGTTTTACGAACCGCAAGAGGGGATCTGAGCTCCTGAGTATGTTACATGCCATACTCAGTACTACTCTGCCATGCGTACACTCCAGGCTCAAGAGTCCTCGGCCCCCCCGTTGACGTGGGAGGTACACACGAGGAACGGACGATCTAGGATGAATACTTCTGTGAATATTCATCATCTTGCGGGTATCTCTGTCTAATTGGCGCAGCTCATCTACCCTCCACTTTACTACTCCGAAGGAGTAGAGCAGAATCGGAACGGCAAGCATATTAGTTGCAGACACCTTGTTCTTCCCCGAAAGTTCGGAAGACCAAATCTTTCGGAGGCGGTGTCTGTACTTGCCGCGGAGAGATTCCTTTATTTGTGTTACATCCTGGATGTGCCTTTGTTGCACACCCAGGTATGTATAGGTCTCTCCGGCATCCAGATGTCTTAGGATGCTTCCATCTGGGAGCTGCGCATCTTCAGGGAATTCCCCCGCATCGTCCTCTCATGAGGTGGACGACTGCACATTTGTCCAACCCGAACTCCATACCAATTGCCCGCGTATATTCTTCGACCACCCTAAGAGCGTTTTGTAGTTCGCGCTCTCCGGAGGCATAAAGTTTAAGATCATCCATATAAAATAGATGGGTGACCTTATGCCTCCGGTCGCTGGGTGGTCCAGATTGATATCCGCGGGTTTGGCGGAGACCAACAGACAACGGCAGCAGTGAGATGCAGAAGAGGAGAGGACTCAGGGAGTCACCCTGGAAAACTCCTCTCCTAAATGCCACCTGCTCTGTCGTGACCCGCTGTGCACCTGATGTTATGGTGAAGCGGGTCTTCCAGAGCGGCAGCAGCTGTTCTATGCATCTCATTAGTGGTGCTGGTACCGCAAGACATTCGAGTAAGTGCAACAATAGCTGATGCGACGTTGTATCAAATGCCTTGCGGTAGTCAATCCAGTCCATCGATAGATTCCGCTTGTATTGCACAGAATCCTGTGTAATACAGCGGTCTATCAGCAGGCTGTCCTTACAACCTGCCATGCCCTTCTTGGCACCACGCTGTTCGTGTATCTGCTGGAAGACCGGATCAACAGACCTCAGTGTCCTAGCATACAAGATACGTGTAAATATCTTGTAGCAGGAGTTGAGGCAAGTGATCGGCCTATAATTCCTCGGGTCGGAAAGATCCCCCTTTTTGGGGATAAGCACAGTACGTCCCTCGACGAACCAGTCCGGAATCTGCTGCCCCTCGTTCAACCATGAGTTGAAAACTCGCGCCAGACGACGGTGAGTGGAAGGAAATTTCTTCCACCACCAGTTGTTAATGCCGTCTGGGCCCGGGGCAGCGAAGTTCTTGGTACCAACAAGTGCTTGTTGGACTTCCTCCGTACTGATTGCCGGGCACACTTCTTCTGGCTCTTCAAGATGTCTGTGACACAGAGCCTCGAAGTGTGCAATTGATGAGTGTCGCTATTGAATGGACGCGTCGTTTCGTAGATTCCCTTCCAGAAGGTTTCGACATCTTTTACAGTCGGCGGATTCTCGACAACACGCTGTGGCTCTTGTAAGAGGCGGGAAGGATTCGTACGGAACAAATTGTTTTGTTCCATACTCCTCACCCGCCTCTTCAATGTTTTCTTTATCGCCATGAGCGCTCGAATCCTATCTAGACAGTGCTGCCTGATGGTAAGCATCACTGTCGGATTTAGAGTATGGTGTTGACGTCTTAATCCGGCTGCTATGCGCCGGATTCTGGGAGTAAATACTCTACCAGTCGTCTTATATTCCACCACACTCTGGATCCGAGAAGCGTGTTGTCTGACCGACTGTATCTTGGCCTCGATTTTTTGTACACGCCGCTTGGCTTTCTCGACCCCGTGATTGGTTGACCTCTCACGGGGGACGAGTTGCTTCGCAGCGTTGTACACGGCACAGTTGATCTGCCAGATGTCTGCGTCTTCCGGAATTTCCTCATCGATGACCGCGTCCATTCTAGCCAGGTCTTGTGGCTTTAGGTTAGCCCTGGTGTTAAGGCTAACCCTTGTCCTTAAGTCTACATCGGCGAACTCTAATGGATGTTCCCCATCAGCTTGTAATTGCCGCGGTGGAACTGCGGCTGGCAGTTCTTCCAGCTGACGGGGTGCCCTTACGTAACCTGTCCTGAGCAAGAAGGATACTTGATCTCTCAGGTGTTGTTGAGAGAAGGCGTGATGCTCTGGATGCATTTCGCACCAAAGTGCATGCAATCGCGCCATGTATCCTCTTCGCTCAGGTTCGCTACTCTCGCGGCAGGTCAGCAAGTCATCCTTTAGTTCCCTCGTCCACTTAAAGCGTCCATGTACAATTGCGGTGTTGTCATCGTTTGGACCGTCCGGTAAGGCCCCTCCCATCTGTCCTTGACCTCCATCCGACTGAGGTCGATTGTGAGGGGCCCTTCTTAGGTTGTAAGGAACCCATAGCAGTAAGAGTACCAGGGTGGTTAGCCCTGGTACTCCCGGCCGGCATTAGTCAGGCAGAGTTGCCTCTGCCTGTCCAGGGTGCACCAACGTGGAGGTTGCCGGTCCTTTGCACCCCTAATATTATTATTATTATTATTATTATTATTACTTGTTTTCCTATTAACAGACTCCCCGTCGGAGAAAGCAAACATACTACTCTATTCACATTAACTTTGCAGTGTTAGCCAGGATAGAAAACAAAATGCACGGTGATTCTTGGTGCAGATGGCAGGCAGATGTACACAAGTGCAAAGTTCCTATAGCGGTTTATTTTCATGTCTATTTTGTTTCATAAGCATCAGTCGTAGTTGGACGTTTCACTCTCCTAAGTCTAACCCATCACTGTAAAGTTAAAGTGAATAGAGTTTAGGTTATCTTTTAAAGTGGGATTTTTGTTTTAATTTCTGTTTGAGTGGTGGTTTAATCGAAGTTTAGTTGATTTGTGTGATTAATGAACAAAACGTCTTTCATTTCCAAATGAAGATCCCTTATATTAAGGTGAGTAATTAATGTTACAAGCGTCTTAATCAAAGGATACTTTTATTACTTTCTTTACTTGCCAGAAAGTTACCAAAAGCATGAGAAAACTGTTTATATACTCCCTCAGATTCAGGGTTTTTTCTTCGGTTTATTTCGGAGTCACCATGTATTGCAAAAATTTCACTCAAATATACAAAATGTTCAGCCTCATAACTCGTAAGCAATAACTAAATCATTCATATAGCTTTGGTTTTCTCTAGGTAAAATTTCTTAAATCGGTAGGACGTTTTGTGTTGCTAATACATTCATAAAATTTACTGCTATAATAATGTTAAATGAAGTTAAATAAACAATGAAACAATTTTCACAGTAACCTGGTATATAGCTAATACAACTAACAAATCTGTAAGTGTTGAAAACGTTCATCTTTTTCCGGCCATAACATAAAACGCGATTGTAAATTGAAATTTTCTAAGAAAAAACATACCTCTTTATATATTTTAACGAGTTAAATAGTGCGCGGTTTGATAGCTTTCCGGTGTGCATGTTACGCAACACCATTTATCGTGCCCATATTTCTGTTAACATTATATTCGAACCCCGCACAATTAACCGACTTTTATTACTATTAGGCATTGCCCTTTGCGTGTCGATTTAATCTTTTTTTAAAATATATCACTTTTAAACGCGCAGCAATTTTCTCGCTTGATGATGTGGTGAAACATATAAATTGTTTCTATCGAGTGATCCAAAAAAGAAGAATCTAGATGCGTATCATGAAACAACATACAATAAAATATTCACATCTATCCATGAATATAATTTTACGCAATATGCTTACGAAAACGCTAAATATATACGTTATCCTAGGGGATAGAAGAAATACACATACTTGAAGTCAATTTTCAATACGAATCGATAATTATATTCTTACTTTTTCCGAGATACAGGTCAAAATTAATTTTTTGATGATTTTGATTAGATTGTTACTTGCATGTTATGAATACTTTTTCAAACAGTAAGAGCTGTACTTAGCTATTTGGCTACATTGTCTTATGCTTGAAAAATACATTTTCAAAACTAAACTTATTTTGTTTCATATGTCGTAATTTAGTAAAAAATTTTGTAATGGTTTATAAATATATTGATAAATTAAAACTTTTAAGAGCCTACCAAAATTCAGTCTTGGAGTATATCTCGAAAACAAACAGCAATATTGATATGAATTTACTTCGAAAATGGGTAATCATCATTTTCTTTTAAACCTTGCGCAAATATAATACTCAAGTCATAATTCAGATATTTGACCTTATGGTTATGTATATTTACTGTATTTTCACATTTAGTAAAAAATGTTTAAGCAACTTATATACAGATAAAACCATGGAGGAGCGAATACGGCCATTGGTAACCGCAATTTACGTATGACCGTAACAGCTGAGGGGACTCCACAGTCGCAAATCGGCACTAGGCCTTTACATAAAATCGATATATCAAATTTTTTAATCGATTTACCGATTCAAATATATCGAAATATCGAATCGAATCGGAATATCGAATTGAATCGAATCGAAATATCGAATCGAATCTGATTATCGAATCAAATCTGTGGCTTCGTTGTCGATTGGTAAGAACACTTGCCTCTCATCCTGGAGTTTCGTGTTCGATCCCCTGTCGAGGAGCTAAGATTTTTTCTAAACCAGAAATTAATCCTAGCATACTCGGACATTGGGTGTGTGTCCTTTGTCTCTAAATGTGTAACCCTCTCCCGCACAAGATACCTTGAGGTACCATCAGGGATACAGATGGATGTATTACCTGTGGTGTTTAATAATTTAATAAAATTTAATTTAATTAATATTATTTAATTAATTAATTTAATTAATCAGAATATCGAATCAATTCAGCCTATCGATTAAAGTCGGCATATCGAATAGAACTGAATTGGTGTATCGAATTGAACAACCGATCAAATCAAATCGTTACATCGAAATTAACGTCGAATCTAAATAGTGTTGTAAAACCTCAACTCACCCTTATATAGGAAGATATTTTTAAAATCTGTGCTTCATAAAACATTTTGTTCATTTTAAATAGCAGTAGCACTAATGGAATACTCTGTATTTGTTTACCTTGGTTCTTACGAAAATTACTGCGTTAAACTATCAAAAATTCTTACTGTTCTATTAAGTAGGTAATGAGTAGGGCAGGCATTCTTGGTTCGATATTATATGCGTTTTATGCCACTGTGTGGTAACATTGATAACGATAACCGAATTGAAATATAGGAGGCATTATTGCTATTCACTATTCAGTAAGGTAACAGTTCATAAGGAAGTAAATGAGCAACTACGGTAAGTTTTATCGTTATGAAATACTTACGCGGCATGATTTTTTATTGCTTTATTTATGTGTAACTATTTATCTGGCTGTGTAACTAACAACTGAACGAGGCACCAAAATGCGAATGCACTACGTTTCATTTCCACTACCCACTCCTTTCAACAGCGATGAATGCGAATCAAAAATTAAATTATCAATATAAATACATAACCTATCCAAAATATGATAGGAATTGTAACTTTGATTCGATTCGGTTCCACGCAAATTGAATCGATTCGGCTCCTTGCGAATCAATTCGCCATTCGATTCGATGTGAATCGATTCGCGATTCGATTCGAATTATGATAAACGATTCGAGTAACCAATTCGAATCGGTATTATAGTTAAGTGGTTCATTAATTCTCGGATGTATATTACTCCGTTGGCCAATATTCAACTGATAAAAGTAAATTGCGCATACTAATAACCGTGTTCGTCCTTTCGTGGTTTTATCTGTATAATGTTTTTACTGAAAAAATCCAAAGAAGGATTTTTTAAAGCGAACAGATGCTACTATGGACTCCAAACTAATGAAATCCAGGTTACTTACACGTAAATCCAAGAGATAAACCTCTACAAAACTATAATAAAACCAATAACTTATACATAGCTGTGAAATCTGGACTCAAAGATTGAAAGACCAGAACACATTATTATTAGGCATATTCAAATGCAAAATACTCGGACCCATCAATTAGTGCAACATATGGAGAAGAAGGACAATACCGAACTCGATAGATTCTACAGAGACCAGGACATCGCCTTCTTTATTAAAACCTGTGGACTAAGATGGGCGGGTCATGTCGCGCACATGTAGACATCAACTTCTACAATAGTATTTAATGCTGTTTCAAAGTTGAGGTGGGTGAGGCGGTGTTTCGGAGGATTCAATAAGATTTGGAGGAATTGGAAGATGGCGACGAGTAATAGAACTAGATGGAGGAAGAAACTTGAGGAGGCCAAGACTCGTAGAGACGGGTTGTAGCGCCAATAAAGAATGAAGATATACAGATCGAACCAACCCACTTGATAAACGACTGGGAGTATGCGAAGTTTACAGTCGCCCGTCTGTTGCCAGCGAGAATGTCAGAAGGTAGTTTTACAATAGGTTAGGATATTGCCTTTCTCAAGAATGTCTTTTTTGAGCATCTAATTTGAATTATTTATTTATTTACTTAGGTATTATTTTAGTTTTTTAGAGTTGGTGTTATTTTTCTTTATTATTTATGAGAATATTAATTATGTTTTTAGAATTACTTTTTGTTTCAAAAACAATCAATATTTGATTGTATGCTGTTCTGATATTTTTCATAATTTTAGTGTTTTACTGTCTGTTGTATCTCAGACGAAACACTGAAATTGTGAAACATTTAGCTAATTTTAGTAAATACGTTAATACGCAAAGATTTCTTTAGATGAATAAGCTATACTCTCCACCACGGCTTTAGCGATACTGATTCTGCCATAGATAAATATAAAGATTCTACTTTGTCTCGTATGCATCTCCTAGCAAGCCCCTGACGCAATCGTTAACTTTTGTTCGGACTTCGTAGTCAGACGGGCAACTGTAAACTGCGTATACCGCTAGTCGTGTATCTAGTGGGTTGGCTCGATCTGTATAATGTTCTATGGGTAAACTTATTTCAGGTTATTTTTATTTTTTAAGATTTTGACAGGACCTTTTTAAAAATCAATACCTTTTATCTTGATGGAAATAAAATTATGGAATTTAAATATGTCTTGTCGTTTTCTGGATATAACCCTTCTGCGAAATTTTCTCTAATTACATCAAAAGGCATATCAGGGTCAACGGCACTTTAAATCTAATAATAAGATTTTATATTCTCTCTTTTCTATTGTCTTCTAGCTATTTTGATGGTCATGGATCCTCCGAATTCAGTACGGAAATCTTCATTTACGTTTTTGCAAATTTTTCATGATTTTCTGTTTATTTCCATAACGTGTATTATCTGTGTGCAGCATTTTCAAAAATGAGTTGAAATATGGATCTTTCTTATCATTGGCACACCTCTAGCAATTATTGATAAAGGAGGTTGGGTTCGTTGTATTTGGCGGAAAATTTTTTGTCAGTTGTCAGAATAAGAGTACTGCCTGTTCAAGCGACGTCAGCGATTGTTGCATTGTGTGGCATTCTTTGAGTCATTTCGTTTTTATTTCTTGTAATTTGTGGGATATTTTCCTCCATTAATACCATCGTTTCTTAATTTAGATTAAAATATTCATCATTTGAGTATAAAAACAGGTAGCGTTTTTAATAATATGTAGTTTTTACAAAATATTATATAGGTTTAAAACACTTGTCCTCAAAAAATCATTAAAACTGTAATCAGCTGAATTTCTCAAATTCATTTTATCACGTGATTTGCGGAAAAATATCTCTATCTATCCACAATAAGTTTATGTAACTTTTCAGTGTAACTGGAAAAGTCAGAGATCTAATTACATAACGATAACATTTATTTAGCATTCTACCACACTTCCAGGAAAAAAATCCCATTAGATCCAGAGATAGGGCTAATGGACACGGTTCACTGTATCCGTGTGTAAGTATTTATAAAAGTTATTTGCAATGAAAGAAATTGTGTTTAAATAAAAAACCGTGTGCAGAACGCTGATTAAAAAAATATATTATATTTGTTGTTAGAACTGCCATAGAAACAATGAAATGTTGAAAAAGGTACAGGTTAAGAAATTAGTTGTGTATTACTGACAGGACTTATATAAACACCGTCATAGATGACACACGCCTACTAATAAATATGAAAAAAGCAAAAAGTAATCTACAAGATTATTTTCGCTATTAAATACTTACACATCAAAAGCGACCCCACATATGATATATAGTTTGAAAGAGAAAAAAATTCCTTTTTAACTAAACCATAGCCAACTATGATTCCTATTTAAAAAAATAAAAGTTTATGCCATAACTCGGAATTGCACCTCTTCTAAATTTTCTCGAAGCCATGTATTATACAAAAAAAAGTGCCTGAAGAATGTAAAAGTTGTTTTTTTCATAACTTTACAAACAACCAATATTGACATGTGTCTAAAAGTCGAAAAATCGAACTTTTGTTTATAACTCGAAAACAAAAGACGATAGCAAATTTTTGTTTTCGCCAATAAATTTGTCTCAAAAAAGAGATCGAGAATGTGTTTTCCATTTTTTTTGTATCTCTTACAGTTACCGAGTTACCCTATACAAACAATAAAATTTGCCCTCCCTATATATGCTTATCCCCAAAAAGCAGTGTCTCCTATCCGAAAAATTATAGACCGATCATTTGCCTCAACCCCTGATATTTACTCTTATCTTGTATGCTAAGACACTAAGGTCTGTTAATCTAGTCTTTCGACAAATACATGAACAGCGTGGTTCTAAGAAGGGCATGGCAGGTTCTAAGGACAACCTGCTAATAGACCGCTGTATTATACAGAATTCTGTGCAATACAAGCGGAATCTATTAATAGCCTGGATTAATTACCTCGAAACATTTGACACAACATCTCACAAGCTACTGCTACACTCGCTCGAATGCCTTGAGGTACCAACACCACTAGTAAGATGCATTGAACAGCTGCTGCTCCTCTGCAGGACTCACCTCACCAATCTGGTGCACAACGGGTCACGACAGAGCATGTGGCGTTCAGGAGAGGAGTATTCCAAGAAGATTCCTTGATTCCTCTCTACTTCTGCATCTTACTTCTGCCGTTATCTGTTGGGGTTCGTCAAACCCGCGAATATCAATGTGGACCACCCAGCGACCGGAGGCATAAGGTCACCCATCTGTTTTATATGCATGACCTTCAACTTTATGCCTCCGGAGAGCGAGACCTACAAACCACACTTAGGGTGGTCGAAGAATATACGAGTGCACGAGACATACTTTATACGAATAAAATTTTTTTGTGTAATGTATTCTATACTCCTTTATAATTCATATCTATATCAAATGTCACTTGTCGAACTGAAGTGTGAAGTTGCCCTTGCAAGTTGCCTATTTTTCTCAATTTTTGGTAGAGCAGATTTTTGGAAATCTCGCACATGTCCTTTTTCTCTAATTTTTTTTTTCAGCTTTACTCAAAGTGGATTGCCTAATAGATGTTTGATCAGGATATTTATTATTGAACAAATTGCACACCTCAAATTGCATTCGAGTATGGTTGTCACAACCAATTATTATAAAAATTTCAATTCTTTGAGTTTCAATTAAATTTTAGAACTGTATTTATCATTTGTTTCCTTTTACCTAAAATTCCTTATTTTAATTTTAAATCACAAAAAACTGTAAAAATAGATATAAAATCAGCAAAAAAATTTCTTTTGAACTATCTTAAAGGGTAGGTTGCTAGTTGAGAAAAAAAATGAGGCACTGTGGGTGGAAGACAAAGAAATAATTTTCATTAGATGTGCAATTAAAAATTACAATCAGCCTGTCCGAAGGTTTTTTCAAAAAGGAACGGGTTCAAGAAATATTGAATATATTCCATACTTTTCACACACGCTGAATATTTTCAAGAATATAATTTATTATCACCAAAAACTTGTAGTGTTAGAAACTACGAATGAATCTGTTGCAACTCACTATCACTGGCACCTTCGCCAATTACCAACTTAGTTCATTACAATGCTATGCAGAACTTGAGAGGCAACGATATAGTAATTTTGATGGCATCAAATGTACTCGTAAAGTAGTACATACGGATATAATTAGTTATAGGTACAATTCACATGAAAACGTATCGTATCATTTGGTACAAGTGGACAAGCCATCCTCATTGTCATGCAGTCAAAGGTAAATATAGGAATGTATAGAAAGTGCTGGTAAACCAACTAAAAAGTAATTGTGGGAATTAACTTATTGACGAAATTTTGAAACAGAACGGTTATGATTATGACGTTACTCCCATATCTTTTTCTATTTAAGGAAAGAGGCCACCCAACAGACAGTCGCAGCTGCCCAATTACAGGGTGAGACAATATACAAAATACAAATTAAACTGCAAAATTTGTGCTATACTAGCCTAAAAACTATACCTACTTAAATTAACAATATTGAAAGTTGATTTATTAAGTTACTGATACAATACAGTATATATATATATATATATATATATATATATATATATATATATATATATATATATATATGACTTAACGGGTACGCCCGCATAAAGAAAAAAATTGTACGGTGGAAAATGCAAAAATTGCAAATGGCAGAAAGATGCAAACCGTGGGCACGTGTTTCTGACTAATTGGTCTTCATCAGCACGGTGTAGCTGAGTTAAATTGGTGGACAAAACTCAAAAAAGACACTAAAGGAAAACCACTGACAGGGAGCCAGTCGCACCTTTGTGGCTTCCACTTGGATGGCTCTGTATTAGAGCGTCGTCCAAGCATCGCACACGTGGGCAACTATAGCTACCTGCGTGGGATTCCGGACCCAGGAGAATAAATAAGTACAGAGAAGGAATTTGACGCGGGTTTAATTACATTACCCGTTAAGTCATATTGTTTTTTAATGTGAACTAGATACAATTAAAAAAATTGTATTTACCATTTTGTTATAAATAAATTGTTTCATGTTCGTAGTTCCTTCTTGCAAAAACAAAAAAACACGTGCCAATGCCTCCTATGATGTCCGAATTTCTAGAAATTACCTGATGTTTTATTAGAATGCAGTTTCACTGGAAACCGTTGGTTTTAGGTATAACTATAGGTTAATAAAAATTGTAGAGCGACAAAAACTCTATCCAAATATGTAAAAATATATGGGGTATTCTATTTAAAAAAATGAAGTTATGATAGATTAAAGTTAGCCATTTTTGTATCATCGTAATAAACACCCTGTACAAATTTTCAAATTTAAAATATCTGGAGGCTATGCCATTGCATTGCTTAACATTTAACAAAGAAAGTTTGGTTAATCTGTGAAAATACCGCTTATGCAGAATTTATTAGTGAGGTCTGCAAGTGACAATTTTTTTGAAAAAAGTTGAATAATTCGACAACGCCGCAACTAAATTTTAAAAACAAGGCATAGTCGAAAAGGCAATTAAAGAAAGAATAAGAATTTGTAAAAATATGTAGGGTGTCCCATTTAAAAAAACATACGTTTGATAAGCCACTGTAACATCAAACACCCTGTGTGACTAGAAATAATTTTAAAATATGCTACTCTTGGTCTCCTACAACTTTTATTTGAAACTTTTTTTCTGTATAATAAATATTAAAGGAGATATCGACCGAGGCGCCCTTGGTGACTCACCCTATATATATATATATATATATATATATATATATATATATATATATATATATATATATATATATATATATATATATATATATATATATATATATATATATATATATATATATATATATATATATATATATATATATATATATATATATATATATATATATATATATATATATGAATAGTGGTGAGAGGTATGAAACTTCTCATATGGTCTGAATGCTACTATCCGACCGACATCCTAGATGTCTCTGTGGCGGATAGCGACTTGCATCACAGCAAGTACCGAGAGCGGCGACCCCTAGCCCAGGTGGACTAAACTAATGTTATTAAATATTTGAATTACACCTTCAAATCATGATAGATCGATAGCCAATATCATTTGTCAATTCCTAACCAGACATAGATCGATTTCGAACTTATTTGTTCTCTTCAGTATGCCATAGGCTATGGAACAGACAAATGATAGTGGCCAACTTGCTAGTTATATACTAACTAAGGTGAAGTGAATAGTGGTGAGAGGTATGAAACTTCTCATATGGTCTGAATGCTACTATCCGACCGACATCCTAGATGTCTCTGTGGCGGATAGCGACTTGCATCACAGCAAGTACCGAGAGCGGCGACCCCTAGCCCAGGTGGACTAAACTAATGTTATTAAATATGATTTGAAGGAAACAACTACTCAGCGGGCAAATTGATATTGGCTATGGATCTATCATGATTTGAAGGTGTAATTCAATGCAGGTCGGGGTATTTGCCCGCTGAGTAGTTGTTTCCTTCATGTGTCTATTGAATCTATAATTTAAAACATTTACAAACTTCTTATGAACTCTTTCTATTTCATGTATTTATTATACACTGGATTCCATATAGTGGAAAAATATATAATTTAAAGAACTATCGACTTATATAAAATAATAATGAACAAAGAATTTTTAAAACCTTTTGTTACTCTTAATATAAATCCAAGGTTACATAATGCTTTCTTAACAATATGTTTAATGCGATTTTCGAAAGATAATTTAAAATCCAGCATTATTCCCAAGTCCTTAACTAATTAGCTGGTTTAACTGAAGCATTATTTAGGTATAATATTCATTTATTCTTAACTTTTTGTATACTTAGCAGTCATATTTTTTTATATAACACCCCATTTTTTTCAAAAATGTATTCTTCTATTTGTCCTTAATACAGTAATATAAAACTCTATGTGGTTATTTTTAATAGTTTTTAAGATATCAACATTTTTAATTGGCAGAGAGATGCATGAGCATTTTTATTATTTTTAATTTGCAAGAATCAACGTATGGAATATTGGAACTTTGAAGATGGATATTTCGAAAACTATTAAACATATCCACAGAGATTTTATATGATTTTATTCTAGATAAGAAGAAAAATAATTAAAGATCTATCAAAAAAAAAATTTTGATTAGCTGTAGCTCCCTCCTTTTCATATCACCTATATATTTTTAAAAAATTTAAAAAGTCCATTATATTTGTTTTCCCAAATTTGTATCTCAAAAAATATATAACATAGAGAGGAGGATCAATTTTTGAGGAATCACCCTGTAGGGTACAACAAATATATAGCAAAATTTTAGTGGACATTGTAAATAACTTATTTCGGCAGACTAGACAAAACTTAGGGACAATTATTATATTGAAAGTATTCCACCTATTATTATTTATCTAGAAAGATCTGAGTCAAAATCAAACGTTGACCTAATTAGTAAATATGAATAGAGTTTATTCAGTTCTAATTTTCTTGTTGAGTTTGGAAAGTACGCAGTTTTAACCAATGTACATATTTCTTTAGAACAATCACCTGAAATGAAAATACTGGTAGGCATCGAGCCCTTATAACTATGGTAATCAAGAAATTTGTATAAAGATTGGGTATATGAAGTCACTGATGCAGATATACGCATGCGAGAATAGTTGAAAACCAAAGTATAAAAATAGTTTAGTTTTTTTAACCTTTTTACTACTTTAGAGTGTCAATAATATATAAATGAGCTGATAATTGGAAAAATTTTATAAATTATAATTAATATAATACTTAATAAAAGAAATAAAAACAAATTAAATATCAAATTTAGTTAACATTTAAAACTTAATGCCTTAGAAATAACTATTATCGCTGTAGCAAAAGTATTATAGGTGCATCAGTTAAAATACAAAACTGTTCTTTAATTTTTTCTTATTATTTTCTAGTAGTTGTCTTTTATAGCTACCATAAAACCAAGCGTATCTTCATAAATCCGAATAAATCCCCCAATATATGTATTAAAAAAGTTGTGACTATTGTTTAAGAAAAACACAACACTAAATTATCTCGTATTGACTTACTATAATTCTTTAACTATCAGTGAGTATTATAATACATTTTTTCAGTGGCAACAATATAATAGTATATTATTCAACGAGCATGTAATGATGACTATTATTCACGAGGGTGAGGTTCACCCTAGTGAATCACAGTTATTACATGCGAGTAGAATACTATACGACTATTAACTAACAATTTTTGGTAAAATATCGCGATAAAAAATCTCACAAACTTTGACGTTTCAAATCAAATAGCAATTCCGCGCTTTGATTGACATGTCATAGCATATTCGATGAAAATTTAATAATAAGTTTCAAAACCAATGAATAATGAAATCATTATTCACTGCAGTGAATAATGGATAGCATTTTCCTTGAGAAAACACATACATAAGGGATACATTATTTAATAGTCGTGGATAAAATTAATTTGTATTTAAATTTGTGCCTTTTTATTATAATTTTAGTAAGTAAAACTGTCAATAACTGTCATTGATGCTAACAAAATTCAGATTTTTAACAGCCTACCCTGATTTAAAAACCTCTAGAACTAAATAATAAACTAAATGTACTGTGTCTTCTATTTAAGACGAATATACTTTTCTTAACCATGTGCATTTCAGGACTGAATGTAAGTTAATACACATATACAAAAACTAGAAAAACATATTCGTTTCTAAAACCTTTAAACATATAAGTAAATAAGAAGATAATAGGGGATTAAATCATACTCGTTCTGTATGGAAATTAAAACTTATTTATTAAAAACTAACTAACAGTATTAAAACACATACACATTACCCTGAACTACTAAATTGGTATGAAAATTGTTCAGTCGTTATGAAACCTAGAAGAGGCTTAAAACTGTGGTTCTAGCCAGGGCCATTATAAGTTGGTTAAGTCGATGATACTTTAGTTCTTTTTGTAGACCGAATTTACAGCACCTAGACGATAAAATAGCACTTTAGCTGAAAACTCAGGAAACAGTTATTTTTGCTTTTTATTTTATTGCAAAATTTACAGGAAGGCCATAACAATAATAAAATGTTTTTTTTTAAACACATTTGAAAATACATTATATTCTCTGAACTACTATTAGATGTAATATTCGTTTCAGGATATTTTTAACCTTATTGAGTATTAATGTAAAATATTCTTGGCAAAAAACGCAGTTTGATGAGCGAACTGTGCCAATTCAGAAAAATACCAAAATTTTGATTTAAAATTTAGAATTATACGATATTAATTACATTAAAATAATTCAAAACTTAGTTTCGACAAAAACGGATTCTTCATTTGTTTTTGGGATGTCGCTACGTATACTAAAAATGTAAAGGAAACAGGAAAAGTCCACAAATAAATAATGAATATGTTAAGATAAATTGAAATACATTTATGTATTTCAAATTTTATCAAAAATTATTTCAATTCGAATTCAAATTCTTTATTCAATTTTGTGGTCATGCATTGTAACGGTCCACGTTTTGTTCGCCCTGTATTTGGCATAAACGAGAATTTAGGTTTATTTATGACCCTGTTAGTTAGGCAATTTCTAATTTGCACAATTAAATAGTAGGTTGTCTAGTTTGATAACACTGGTCTGCAACGAAATCCTCCTTTAAAAAATTATGCTATAAATATGAAGATTTTAATGCTCTGAATCTATTCCCGTTGGCCGATTTTTTCTATCACGTCTAGATTTTTTTTATATGAATTTTTTTTTAAATTTCATAAATTTTTTTTTTTTTTTTAATTTTTTTTTTTGTCAACATCAAGAACAGTATACATACATACAAAATAAGTTTTAGCGAGTTGTAAGAGAAAGAAAGAAAGTATTGACAGTGATTTTTATGGTAGTAGATATGCGCATACGCAGTATTCGCTGTGACTTTACAACAGTTAGTTGCAAACTGGTCTTTTAATTGTTTACATTCTATATCAAATATTTTGGTAAGTTTTGCATAAAGTTCATGTTCTCTTTACTTTTGTTAAGTATTTTATGTATAGTTTACGTATTTTTTTATAGACAAAGCCAATAAATATAAAAAAAGAAATTTGAAAATTGTATTAAAAAAAAATTTTATTTAATTTCAGGTTATAGAATGCCGCGAACTTGTAAAAATTCTACAGACAGTTTTTGCTACATTTGTGGTGAGTTTACTCTAAAAGTACAACGAAATGCCATCACAGATCTTGTTAAAACAGCTTATCGACTATATTTTGGATTTTCTATTGATGAGAGGGATAAAAGTTGGCTGCCAAAAATATGCTGTAACAGTTGTTCGAGAACATTAAGAGGTTGGCTAGAAGGAAGTCATAAGTCTATGCCTTTTACAATGCCAATGATTTGGAGTGAACCCCAAAATCATGAAAATGATTGTTATTTCTGCATGACATCAACACGAGGATTCTCGAAAAAAACGACGAAGTAACTTCAATCTTTTCACCATGATACAATAATTTACTGATATTTCTAGTATTTATGACTATATTTCTAGTATTTCTAGTGTTAAATTAGCATTTTTCACTGTAAAACTTGGATCGTAATTTTTTTTCACTTTTTTTATTATTTTTGTTATTTTAGTAATATCATTTTTTGATTAAATAGACTTTATATCAAAAATTTATGTGCTATACTTATTTGCATGTCAAATTCCTTGTTTAGAGCATAAAATATGATAAATTCATGCATAAAAACAATAAGGAGGAAAAAGAAATTTTTTTTGCAGACCAGTGTAATTTCAGTGCATACGTTAATACGAGATGGTGCGGAGAAAAAGAAGCCACAAGCAAGATCGCAGGAGTCGATCAGATCCAGCCGGAAACGGTTGGGGTGGCTTGGTCAACTTAACCTCGTGTGTACTGTTTTAGATTATACTTTAAATGTGATTGATTAATGATTATTGACTAATGTAAAATCAATATTATTTAGTTATATAGTATGTGACTTGGTACACATTTAAGTGCTAATCTTTGGTGCTATGCAGGTAAAATTTGTCTCTTGTGGAGAAGTCTAACGTTGCATCACCACCTGTAAGTACATCCATTTTTATTTCAATGCGAGGGTTCCAGAGAATAAGCACTGCACTAAAACATCGGCAATAAGTATTTAATTTCAACGAAACCGGCAAAAACGGGCACTCCTTTCCGATTATAAATTAAATGGATGCAGTAACAAGAATAAATATATAACAGATTTACTAACAGTCAAGTTTAGTTTTTCTATTTTTTTCTACACTTTTTTGTACTGTTTTATTCTCAAACATTTATTTTTATCGCCACTTATTTGCATTATCCGCAATCTGTTTCTACTTTCTACAAAACTACAAACTGTTAATATTTTCTAACTGCATTAAAATCGAATTAACACTATAATAAAAGAGCATAAGATGAACAAAATCACCATTAGTTTCAACTATCTATATCTTCCAACATCGATGTTTTCCAGCCGTTGTTTTTACTGGCATCGATAGTAGGTATCGATGTTGAACATCGATGTTTTTATAAATTTACCTAACCCTAGTATAGACACTTTATTTTTTTTATGGTTGTAAGAACCAGAGTTGTAAACTATTAATCAAGTATTGAAAGTTAATATATGTAAATTAGTGTTACGAATGCATTTTTTTTTATTTTTTGACTTAATATGTGGTGAATACAGAAATTTAAGTGAAACTCAAAACGAGTATCAGTAATTATTATGTAGCCTATTTGTGGTACACTGAACTTATGTGGAACTTTAGGAGTAAGAATAGGTATTTCCAGTTTAAAACCAGCCCTATTGCTTTTCCAGTTTTAAGCAAGGGACATACCTACTTCATAATTTTAAAAATAATTTTAAGTTAGTATTATTAGTTATAAATCAATAAAAGTGGTGTGGCTCAACAAATCAAAAAAAATAGATTTAATTCTGATTCCAACGTCCACAACCCTAAAAATTTTATATTTGTCTTCAGAACTAGCTGGGGCATTCTTTTGAATAACAAATACAAATTAAAGAATTTGAATTTTGTAGAAAAACCCTGAAGTTATGACATTTAGGATTAGTTTTGCCGAATAAAAAAGACATTAAATAAATAACAAAAATGCATATATACGATATTATTTAGACACAAAAGAGGAGAGAAACAGGGGAGAAAATATAATGAGACCTTAATCTTTAATAAATATGAAAAATTTTTTTTATAAAATAAATTTAATAGAAAACATAAATATCACGTGCACACTTAAGAGGGCTAATCGAACCAGTGTTTGTAAGGTAATTTTTTAAAATTTATTTCTTCCATACGGTTTGGTCAAATTACACCAAATTTGGAGCATCAATAGTTGAAAGTGTACTAGAGGGTATATGTATATCTATTTTAATTAATTTTCACTTTATGTAGGGAAAATTTATACTATAAATATAAGTGAAATTTGGACGTGATTAGCTCCTGAATTATGATATCAACCGGTAAAATTCGAGATAAAATTCATACATGTCGTCTAGAATGAATCTTCATAATTATGCTCAGCAAGTTTCAAACTTTTATTCCGTACTATTTGGTTAAAAAGAATTTTCCAAATAAGTATCTTTGTCACTACAAATGGAGCAAGGAAGTGTTACCTCTATCGGGAATCGCACCTCAATGAAGTCGGTGAATAAAACGTCCAGTGAAGGTATAGTCAAGAGCAAAATTATTCAGCGGCGCATGTATAAAAACTTTCTAGAGAGTGACACAGCTATTCAAAGCTTTTTCCCGACTAGGCCCCTTAAAAACAATTTCCATAATGAAATAGACACATTTCTGTCAAAGATAAAGTATTCCTTAAACTCCTTTAGATTATACAAGCTGTTTCCATTTTTTCTTTATCTTTAAATATAGTTAGTGATTTTATATTTTTTAATTCGTATGGTAGAATATTATAATATTTATAACCGGCATATTACAGAGATTTTTTAAAAATGGTGTGATTAATTTTTTTCAATTTAAATATCAATTTTATGGTTGAATATATGTATGGAGCTACCAAACAGATTGTTCTGGCTCATTATTTTGTTCGATATATTGCTACGTGTTTGCTGTCCCCATAAACACCTCAAACCGTGGAATGGTTGTCTGAAACTCAGTTTGTGTTAAGCCCAAGATTAGATGAATTATTCTTTATGAATAGTGAATTCTTGCGAATGCCCAGTTGCATGGCCCCACACTATATTATTGAATATGTATTGACCCATATAGTCGGCTGTCAAATGTACAAAAAAAGGCTCCCGTGGGCTCCTTGATGATGCAAGTTTGGGAGTGGTCTCAATCTCTTCGTTTGACCTTGGCGAAACACAATTTCGATGGTGGCACTCTCGAAAATGGTGCGTTCGGGTGCTGCACGCGATAAACAAAATGGCCGTCATCGCAAATACTTTTCCCATTTATCTAAGTAACCGTCCGTTGTATCAAAAAATGTTTATTCTTTAATTATACACAAGAAAGGTTATTACATATTTTTATGTAGGACCTACCATTTTCTCTAAAAATTAATTTTTAAGGTTTCTCTATGATATTTCCTGAACATTTCTTTTGAATAGATTAGTGGTTGAAATCACCCGTTTTCAGCACTGCCGAGGTCGTTGTTTGCTGCTGATGGAAGAATGCATCATTGCCTAGCTAAATACAAACTTATGGATGCTCTAGAATCATTACAAACAAACCCTGCCCAAGAAAAGGATGATCATAATGGCACAGGCCCTGCAAATTTAGAAGGGCATGAAGAACTACAGGAGAAAGCTGCCATAGTAGATGGCATGGCACTTCTTCATACCTACCACAAACCTAACTCAGTGAAAACCTGCCGTGACCTCGGTATAAGCTTCAGTAAATGGATTGGTCAAAAATTCATCAATTATAGTGAGGTTCATGTGGTTTTCGACTCTTACAAAAAATTCGTAACAACCTTTTCTATGTAGAATTGAATTATAAACATTTTTTGAATAAAACATCTTTTGAAAAAAATGGACGGTTACTTAGATAAAGGGAAAAAAGTGTTTGCGACGGCGACCATTTTGTTTCTGAAGGGTAATACCCAAAAGCACCATTTTTGAAAGTGCCACCGTTGAAATTATGTTTCTCCAAGGCCAAACGAAGAGATTAAGACCACTCCCACACTTCATCATCAAGGAGCCCACGGATGTACATTTGACAGCAGACTAATAGTAGAAACTTATAAATAAGTCTTCGGGTAGAGTTAGAATTTTTAATGCAAAAAAGAAATTGTTCCTTTTCTCACAGGCGTGATCATCTACTCATTCTAGATTATCAAGCTGTCTAAGAGATTATGTGAGGATTTGGTCGAATTGTTGATTGTTTGTTTCTTTGTAATTTTAATGATTTTCCATCTGCAATTATTTCTCTCTCTCTCACTCACTCTCTCTGACTCTAGTATATCTAGATAGCTGTGACCTTTAGTGATGAATTTTTGGGCCACATTTTTTCCGTCTTTTTTTATATTAACGTCCTGGTGAAGTTTAGCACATTGCTATTCCACCGCTCAACCAGGACAGACACACACAAAACAACCATTCCTCCTGGCATTCCCCAGATGCTACAGCTGAGACTCGAAGTCAGGAGAGATAGACAGTGACTAACCGTATTCTGCCACAAAGCAATGCTCTGGCCATCTGTGCTACCGCCTCGGTATTTAAAAACGCCACTAAACATCCATGCCCTAGCCAGAATTCGAACCCGGGACCCAAATCAAGTTAACCAAGATTTATTAATAGTAATCATACATAATTATCCTTTGCGGACACTCGCGCCTGGAGCCATCCCAGCATCTACGTGCACAAGGTACCGTGGCACTTGTTGAATTGAACGGACAAGACCCACTCAAATACTTAGAGGTTGGGCGGCTATGTCACACCGCCGAATTTTTTTATAAAAGTTTGATTTCAAAAGTTAGTGATTTTTTTTGGTTTTATAGATAATTTGGAAAGAAAATTTGGGATTCTAATGTAATTTGTTTTATTCATTTTGCCCAATAAAGTAACTAAATTGCTTGAAAATAAAATTAAATTGAGTTTGTTCTAATCATCGCAATGGCTTTCAAACTAATCATGCACATTAATTTAAAATGTTCGAGTCATGTAAATATATGCCAAAAGCTTATGTTTTCGTTATATTCCAATCGGATGATGATTTTAATTATTATGATATTTGCAGACCTTGCTTTCATCGATAGAGAATTCAAAAGGTTCAAAATAACTTTAAAGAACGCTAACTAAATTTTACCTCTCATCTAAACTGTTGACATGACTTAATGCGTAATCTAAATATGATCCGCAGACTGAACTCGTATCTGGAAAAAATTGTAAAAGAGGCATTGGAAATTAATTATGGAATTCCCTAAGACAAATCACCCTCCAAAAAATTTTATTTGTATTTTTACTAGTAATGTTATGGACAATTTATGTTAAGTGTAAGAAATATATTAAATTATTCTAGATTGAGTTGGTATACGTTTTGTTTTAATCATCCCTATAACCCCTACCTTCATTCTTTTACTAATAATTGTTCCTTGGGAGGACCAGACCTTTCTTATACATAAATTACAAAACAATTTACCACATGGTAGCCTGTTGGCCTACTCTTGTAAATAATTTATTGTGTGCTACCATATATCTAAGTGAACATAAACATTTTTAAAATGTCAACCAAACGGATATTTAACAAAATATATAACTGCATTTTGTTATTTGTTTGAACGTTTTGTTTCAGTATTTAATCAAATTAAGGATCTAAAATAATAATTTTCAGTTTCACAAACAAATTTTAACTTTAATAATAATTTAGTAGCATCACAAACACATATTTTTCAAAGCGTATGTACGTTGTACAAACAAAACAATATCAATCAATATAATGATACAATGTTATGATTGTTATGAATTTCTTTTTCGGTAAATATTTCTCAGATATTTCAATAAAACAAAGCACACGCAAACTTTCTAAACCAAGAAGCTCCAAACAACAAAACTGATCATTTGTATGTAAATAAACAAAAGACACCACTATGCGTGCGTGGAGTCTGTATGTCTAGTAAGTTATAAAAATAATAAATTAGGGTTTTTAGATAGAATGAGTTATGATGTTGTTTGTTAGTTCGTTCTATAAATATAGTATCAAGTCAGTACAATTATTCTCCTAAAATAGACGCAAATCAGTTCATTTTAAAAGTCTTGAAATATTAGCAAAGACACTTCATGATGTGTAATATAAACACACAAGATATATTTAGAGCATACAATAATTTTTATAGACTTTTAAAATAAAATTGATGGATTATTTATAGTTTCATCAAACTCTATTAGTGATTAATGTTGTTTTCGTCCAGATGCTTAAATCAGAATTCTTAAATCAATATTAAAATAAACGCTTCTAGATGAAATATTATGTTTTACAAAAACGTATAGGTACTAATACTGACGTAGTTTTTCACGAAACACCAAAACACTATATACTGCACTCGACGGGCGCTTCGCCAATCAAGTTGTCATAATCTAGAGATGATTAAAACTAGTTTAGTCAAAACCAGTACCAGATACATTATTTTCTGTTACACACGGTATAGTGCACTGCAGATCTATCGACTCAAAATTCATCAAACCGCGAAACAATTTTCTGTAGTTCAACAGTCGGCAATCACGAACGAAAATGCGACATAGTTGTACTATTTATTTTTATCCTCGCGCCGTCTACATGCTGAGATGTAAACTGAATAATGAATAAACACTCTATATTTTGCTGTGCGTGCTACTTACTGTTCTTTCAATGAGAACTCAGACAGGTCATATGGGAAACTGGTCATGGGACTGACGAAAATTATCCGGTGTCTAGAACTAGTTATACGAAAATATAAACTTTTTGTGAATCGTAGATCCAAACTTAAACCTTCTTTAAAATCCGCTGGAATTTTTTTGCTGAAACAGTTATAAAAAATCTTAAAATGGTGTAATAGAACGAACATTTATTTGTGAATATTTTAAGAAGTCGTATACAAGAATTGACTAATAGATTCTCAAACTTTACCTCAAAATAAAGAATCACTTTATCATAACATCGTTGAGATCTATTCACGTGGTCTAAAGTCTGTTCGTATTAAGCGCGAAGTAATGGTATACGATATTTACAGGCATACGTGTAAAAACAGTTTCGAAAGGAATAGTTATTTTAAAAATGATTCAGTTGCGATAAATATTAAAAAGTAAAGTATGCTTCTTACTGAGATCTAAAGCCACTCACCCAGGGATTCCACATCTCTGTAGTTTTCTGTGATTCAAAGTTAACAAACGGATGGATAGATCGATTTATAGAACTATGTTGTTGATATTCATTTAAGTTAAATTAAAAAGTCATACAAAAAATCGTATATAATAGTATAACCTGGAAATTTTGCCGAACTCCCAGTTTGTCGTAGTGTAGGGATCTTTAACGTGATCACATCGTAGAACACATTGTTTTCATTCTCACTTGATTTCTTAAAAAGGGTATAGAAACTCTTGGAAACAAATATTTTACAAAAAGTTAAATAGGAAAATATTTCACTAAAATAATGTAATTTGAAATTTTGTTAACCCACTGCAAACCTCAGGTTGATAATTTTTTATTGTATACAGATTCATAATATAATGCCTTAATAAGTGCATCTAGTTTACGCATATAAAACTCTGTAGTGTTGTTATTTACGCGGTAATGGTAATGGTAATGGTAATGGTGGGGGAGGCTGACGCCTGGCAAGTAGGCCACAAACGGGCCCTTTTTACCAACCCCCAGCTGTCCCCTCAGCCATGTGCTTCTCTCGCTCCCTCATCGAATCTTTCCGACCTTCTGATGAAGGTCAGGATGTCACTCATTGCGAGGGAGTTCATCTCCTCCCTTAGAAGCGCCTCAGAACCGAAGATACTGTATCTCAGGCGCCCAAACGCTTCACATTGTCCCAGGAAGTGGTAAGATGTCTCTTCATCACTCCTGCATCTTGGACATGTAGGGTCTTCCTCAATACCTACCAATGATAGATGCCTCCTAAGTCTGCAGTGGCCTGTCAGAACACCGATTAAGAGATTCAGAGTTTTACGACTCCGTCCCAGCAACCAGGCCGATCTCGATTTGTTCAGCCCAGTCACAAAATCTCGGGTTTGCCTGCAGGCCCTGTTGGTCCTCCAGTGCGTCCTCAGTGTCTCGTGGGCCCACTCATTGAGGGCCGTTGTGACCTGCCTTCTTGAAATACCTAACATAAGCTCAGGCCCTTGACAGGGTTTCTCGGCTCCGAGTCTAGCCAATTCATCGGCCTTCTCGTTGCCTGGAACTCCCATATGTCCCGGGACCCATACCAGTCTCACTTGTTTATGCCTGGCCAGCTCTTCTAGGGCATCCCCACACTCCTGGACGAGAGCTGATCTCGTCCTGGGGGAGCACACCGCCTTTAGAGCAGCCTGGCTGTCGGAGCAGATGTATATTATCTGTTCCGCCCCATTCCTAACCTCAACCCTACCTGCCACCGCTAGGATGGCGTAAACCTCTGCCTGGAAGACCGTGGTGTACGAGCCTAGAGCAAAACTCTCCTGTACTTCTTTGCCTTCCAGATATATTCCCGCCCCGGAAGACGGTCTAGTGGCCACCCGAGATCCGTCTGTGTAACACACCAGAGAGTCCGGGCGGAAGTCAATTCTTCCTTCACTCCACTCCTCCCTATTAGGAAGAGTGAGAGTGTAATTCCTTTCCAACCTTAGCTGATCTTTCGCTTCTCTCACCTTCAGGACAGAGAGACGGATTTCCCTCTCCGTCAGTCCAGCAATTGCTGCGTGACCTTCAGCTCAGCCTGAACACTGTCAGCTCCCAGAATCCCACATTCTCAGATAGGCCGCCATAGCCTCCCTCTTTATCCACAAGGGAAGCGTTGGCAGGCCTAGCAGAACCTCCAGAGCTGTCGGTGTTGTCCTCATTGCGCCAGTGATCCCTAGGCAGGCTAGTCTCTGGATTTTTGCCAGCTTTCGGGACGTAATCGCTCTGTCCATGCTCGGCCACCAGACCACAGATTGATACTGGAGCCTCGGCCTGATGACCGCCGTGTACAGCCAGTGTAGGGTCCGTGGGTTGAGGCCCCAGTTCCTACCTACCGCTCGGCGCAATTGCCAGAAGGTTGCAGTCGACTTTTTGATGACGTTGTCGATATGCGGCCCCCCATGACAGTTTGCTATCTAGGGTCACTCCCAGGTACCTAACCTCCTGCACAAGCGCGAGAGGTTTACCGTACATGGTTGGTGCCCTAAAATCCTCTATTTTCCTTCTCTTGGTGAATAGGATCATCTCAGTCTTAGATGGATTGACTGAGAGACCTGTTTCGCAGCACCATCTTTCTATTATTCTACAAGCTACCTGCGTTCTGTTGCAAACGACATTTAAGAAGCGGCCGGTCACTAGGACCAGCCCGTCATCCGCATATGCCTGCGCATAAAATCCTTCCGAAGTTAGACGCTCCAAGAGACCATCCATTATTACACCAAAGATGGGGTGATAGGCAGCTGCCTTGTGGACAGCCGCCCCTCACCCCGACGTCCAATTGGTCTCCCAAAGCAGCACTAACTCGTCTCTCTTCCAGCGCAGATTTCACCCATCTGACCAGTACTGGAGCAGTACCTCTAGTCCGAAGGGCATCGCAGATAGTAGTAGTCCTTGCTTTATCAAAGGCACCCTCTATATCAAAAAATACTGCTAGGGTGACCTCCTTATGCAGGAGGGCCAATTCTACCTTATGCACTATTTACGCGGTAAGTTAATAGAGTTATTTTTTAGCAGGTGTTTATGTTTTTGTTTGAGTAATGTATGACAATTTTTGTGTTATTTTATAATATTCAATAGTGTACGATACGGTACGTTATTGTTCAGTAATATTTCGAATATTGATGTATATTTTAATAAGATTTTCGCTTTGAAACTTCGTTTTCCTGAAAGAACAGACTGGAGTGATACTCAGGGCTTAGTTCACGATGGCATTGCATCCTGTTTCTATCAGAAGTACTTACATTTTTACGTTAAGCAAATCCACTACTAAACTATTCGAGCAAATGCTCAATGTTTATTATTATTATTTTTGTTGATTTTATTTCCAGTAGAAGACAATTTTACACTATATTTATTGAGCATTAAACTGAGAAATTTAGTGTGCGGTTATTTGCTTTACGAAATACTTTGACCATAGCTTCATGGTCGAGTGGTAAGGACACTTGCCTCTCACTATGGAGTTTCGAGTTCGATCCCCGGTCGTGAAGCTGCGATTTTTTCCAAACCAGAAATTAATCCTAGCATACTCGGACATTGGGTGTATGTCCATTGTCTCTAAATATGTAACCCTCTCCCGCACAAGATACCTTGATATACCCTCAGCGACACAGAAGGCTGTATTTCATGTGTTATTTAATTGTTAATTGTTCAATTACATGTTTTGTGTACAGGATGGACCAAATTTTAATCGGGAGACTTAGAAAATTGATAGAATACGCCAATATGAATTTGTCATATAAAATTATATCTAAAAATGCTTAGTTTACGAAATAGAGGGCGCATTTCTCCAGAAATAATTGGTATATGGTTATGAAATTCAGAAGGTGCGAGTTGCGTACACCTTGAACCATAGTTTCGTCCCTCCATTCAAAATTATGATAATGAAAAAATGCAAAATTATGTAATTTTTTTAAACGAATCTCAATTAACAGCTAGCTATCAAAAAAAATTATAAGAAAACTTGTTTGTGCATTAATGATAGTAAATGTCGAAAAAGAAAGAAAACAGCTTAGGTCAGTGGCGTTCCGTTTTATTAGAAAGGATATCTTCGACACCCCCACCGTCACGCCTCTGGTTGGAATGGAGAGATGAAAACTATGGTGAGAAGTGTACTGGTGTACGCAATGTTCACCTTCCGAATTTCATAACAGTGCCTCAATTATATGCGGAGAAATATGGGAAAAACTGAAAATAAATTCAAACTTTGAAAATTAAGCATTTTTAGCTATAAGTTTATGTGACAAATCCAAATTATTTGGGTGTGTTCTATCGATTCTTTAAGTTTCCCGATTAAAAACTGGCCCACCCTGTATACATATACTTAGTACTTATTCATGTCGTCTTGCTGTATTTAAACAGCATCCATACATCACTTGAATTGGACAACTTACTCCTAACTAATTCGCTGTGTTGGATACAATAGAGTGGCAACAATAGCTAATATTGAATTAATGATGTATAACAAATGCAAATCAAAACTGGTACCACTCTATACATACAGTAGCATAAATTCCCTCAGTAAAAGACCGTAAGATTTTTGTTAACCTCGCTCTTCTAGAGAATACACTTTAGACACCAATATTTGTTTAAGTGAAAATTTCAATAATTTCCTGTCATAAGAAATGAACAATTTCTGCTTCAAATATTCATTAAAACTTTGGGAAAAAACTATTATAAAAGTTATTTGCAGTGGAGTTGTAGGTTAACTCATCCTATGTGTGTGTGTGCGTGTTTATTTATGTTCCATTAGTGTACTAAATATAACTGCCGGTTTAATAACATTAAAAATACATGTAAATTATCTATGGTTTAGCATTACTTAATAACCTTTAACATTAACTAAGCAAGGGGGATATATCGATAAAGATTATTAAAGAAATATAACGCTTTTCATAATCAATTTTTAGTAGATTTTCGTGTCTATTATTTCAGTTTATGCAGTTGCTACGTCACATACGTCTTGTACGGTAGTATACTTAAAAATAGCATCCTCGTTGCAACATCAATGATGTATTTGTATAAAATCGTGTTAATTACATACGGTTCCCACTGAAAACTGGGCTTTAAGGATTAATAAGCTGAAAAACAGTTTTTGTTGAGAAACCATGTTTGATAGATTTATAATTCGCAATCGCATACCTTCAATTGAAAATTTTTAAATTAGTTGGATTAAGGTCGGCAAAAGGAAGAAAACCAAGTTTTAGTAAGTCAGCGTTTTGTGTATTTTGACACATCACACGTCCTTAGGACTATTTAAATAGTGTATTTATGTATCAGAAAAGAGTAAAAAAACATTCAACATTCAGTGCTGTTTATTTTGTTTCTAATTGACAAAGGACAATATTCGGTCATACATAAACATAGTGATTTTGTACGACTTCAAATAATGTTGGTTGCATATGTCGTGACATCATAATTAATGATGTTTATTAAGTCCTTAATCTACCTCAATAATAAAATATCTGAAAATTTTCAACATCTTAGAGAAGTCAATAGAAAATCTCCTAGATGTCCTATAGAATTCAAAAGGCGCTATTAGTTTCTGAGCTAGATAGGAGTAATTATTCAGATTATAAACTAATAAAGCGCCATAACTGATGGAGTTTTATTAGTTTATAACCTAAATAATTATTATTTCCACACAACACATAAAATACAGAGAAAATAGAGATTGATAGATGTACATATGCGAGAATGTGGCATAATTCTGAGAATAATACCGGGCAATGGATTGCTTGTATAAATTTAAAATTAAAAGTTTTCTGAGGTTATGGTGTGAAATTCTCCATCCTAATAACGAAAATGCGTATCGTATAACTCCTGTAGTTTCTCTATAGCAGTGTTTTCCAAAGTGTGTTTCGCGAAACCCTGGGATTCTACAAAAAAAATTAAGCGGTTAGGAGAAAAAATTATGGGGTTCCGCAAGATAAGATGCCTTTTAATAAAATTAAGTAAAACTTTATTTTATGATATTCACCATTTTCAAAATAATAAGTTCAGTTGTATGCATGGGTTTCGCGGTTTTGAGAAAATCGCTGCTTCCGCTTGGGAACCACTACTCTAGAGAAGACGATTTTCTGATGTATGCTAACAGTCAGACTAGTAATGGAACTATTTAGATGAAAATTATAGAAATATCCAATTACTGAAATACCTACTCCATATATTCCGATTACTAGGAAACTATCCGAATAATATCAAAATCGTTGCGGCTCAAATGTGACAAATGCGAATAAGGAATTATCTACGGTGTCCAGGTTCCGAACCTTATTCAGAAAGATAATCGTTGGCCCACAACACCACAGTACAAGTAAAATTGTCAACACAGTTTATACGGACAATTAGTAATCATATACTTTAATTAATTAATTAATTTGCATTAAAATGTTTGTTTTACGTGACGGGAGATAAAATACTCGTAGCCATCTAATACCTATATGTGTTATTATTTTGAAAATGTTTTTAATTTCTAATTTGTTACATGTTTTATGTATTATTCCAAATTATACATTATTTAAAGCATTTAGTTTCATTTTTAAACTAAAAAAAAAATAACTATTGAAGAGTAATCGGAATGTAATCTGTACTGTCTTGACCTTAGACTATCATTAAAAAAATAGACACAGCATACCGATGGTAATAATAATGTGTTGAGGTGCCAACATGGTGAAGACAAGGTAAGGAAGTCGGAACTGGTATGGATTCTCACAACTCTGTTTGCATTTTCAGACATAGGCAAGCGCGCTCTTGTTAGCGCGTGTATTATTTCAAATATTGAAATAGGGAGAATTTACAAACGAATTATCATTGAAAAAAAAACTAAGAAACTAAACTGAAACACTTTCACAATTACGCGTTGCCAAAGCGTTAATAACTCGAAAATTTGAAAAAACCAACAACAAATTTCAAAAGTTACTGTGTCAGTGATACGCCACTGAGTTCATCTAGAGAGAACCACGAGTAACCTATAAATTGATGTAAATACGTACCAATGAAAATAGAAACTTGGTTTCCAGAAATTGGATTTCTTGCATACTTGGTACTGTCTCACTATTGTTTAATTAACTATCAAACCTTTTGGGTATAATTTCCAATACATAATGGGCATTTCCCACATATTTTTTTTATTTGCTTATTCGATAGTATTTATAAATATGAGCTCACAGAATTTTTTCCGGATTTTTTTGAGCCCCGGAAAGGGATTTAAAAAATAACAAAGATTTTAATTTTAGTCTTATGACGTCATCCGACTAAGTTTGGCGCCAAGCACAAGCAGCCAGTGAAAGTAAAGACGGTACCGCAGTATTGCCAGTTTTAGGTATTGTTTGAATGTGTGATTGGTGATTACTTATTCAATTATAAATACAACTATAAATTCATTCACATAGAATTTTTTTAAACTTAGTACGAAGAGAAAATTCTAATTGTACTTGTTTTAGAACTTCGACATTTAAATATTTAAAAATAATCAGCAGAAATCGAGAAAGTTATAGATTTATTCTACGTTGCTGTTACGGAATTGACGATTGAAAACAAATATTAATTAATTATTATGATCATTCTTATTTATTTTTAACTTTCACCTGATTATGAGTGTTTTTTTTAATCATAAGAAATTTTACCGTTTTAAAAAGAATTTAAATTATAGATAATGAATAGCAATAGTAAATCAATAACAGGATCATCTTTATCGCAATTCATTAGGTGGAATAAAAATCTTAATAGAAACGACCAAAAAATGCATAATTATTGAAAATACCTATATGTATATAATATATACATTAACTTCAAAAATAAGTAAATACTTACGTTTTAACTTGTTTCCAAATTAAAATAGTTTTGAAAATGTTTGAAATAATACAAAAATTAATGTAGAAATTTACGAAATCGTTCAAAATCACAAATATTCTCAGAGTTTTCAGCTACCAAAATAATAGGTACTTAAAATAAAGAAAATATGGCAATACAGGTTCGACCATATCACAAGGTGCATTATTTCTTTGGTTGATTAATTGGCGGCAATTTTAATTCAAACTTTTATATTTTTGTTTGTAGTTATTTTTTTTTAAATCCAACCACTTATAGATCCTGATTACATAAATAGTGTAGAATCATATACAATAAAAAGATATCCAATTTTTAATATATACAATTTTTTAATATAATATATATATATATATATATATATATATATATATATATATATATATATATATATATATATATATATATGATGACAGTTCTGAGAAATTTAACCAAAACGCAAATTAATGTTTCCTCTTTTAATCTACATCAAATCGAAAAATACAATATTGTGAGTTAATTCCTTGTTGCATATCTCTGTCCATATATGGATGGTGCCATAACTTTGAGGTGCGCAGTTGTAATAATAAAAGTTACTAAAAACGTGAGAATTAAAAAAAATTAGAACGATGGGTTTGATATTTTGCAAAAATAATTTATTAAAAAAAAGATAGATACCGAATTTATTAATAATTATACATTTTTTCCACACTGAAAGTAAATTCATTCTGCGTTTAAAATGTTTATTTATATTCGATTTCTCCTGAAAAAACATCGGCAATCGCACATAAAATGTAAGTAAATATAGTTTGGATAGGATTTGGAGATTAGCTTTCAACAAACGGTCAAAAGCATTTTCACGAAACTCTAATAACTTTGTCTGCGGCAGATGTACACAACATTTGTAATAAACAGTTCTTGTGTGTGGCCATTACAAAATGTAGCTATATATCTTCAAAGTGATTGTGCAACTATTTCTACCAGGAATTGTACATAAAATGTTTCATTACATTCTGGACCGCCCTATCTCGTAGGCATTCTAGGCAACAAACTGAAGGGGACAACAAAAGGTTCAGATTAATTTGTTTTAAAATTGTGCAGTTTGTATATTTAAATAGAAGAAGGCGATACAAAGAAAAGTTGATGAGATTTACGAAAAGCCATTGTTATTGATTGTATTTTAAATTATAGCTCGTTTTAGTTTATTTTTGATAATAAAGTTATTAACATTGAACTGAGCTAAACACCTCTCAAGGTTTATTGTGTTTTCTGGTGAAATAATAACTACAGGTCTATTTCGTTGATAACTTATAGCATTTTTTATTACATGGAATGGTAGCCGAGTGTGTAAAGCCCTTATAACTATTTACTCGGTACCGAATATCGATGGTTCGAATCCATCCTGGAGCAAGTTAAAAATTTTATTTGTAATTTGTTTCGGATTAAGATAAGAAAGGGAACTGTCGATGCCCTAGTTGTGATTCGGACTCCACAATAAACTGTAGGGCCTCGTTTCTCTTTACTCAACATAAAATCCTAGGATATTCTGGGAGTTACTTCGGTGACTTTAGAGGCGGTTAAGAAAACATCTTAAGAAAACATTGGAGCCACCTTTTCACTAATCCAATATCGACAAAAATTAAAAAATATGTTTTCAAATATTTTGTATAATTCACGAATACTACTGGAGGAAAAGTTATATTACATCCCCATAAATACAAGTATTGATCGTCTTGAATCAGTTTTTTTATTACACATCATATGATTATATTCAAATTAATCATAAAACAAATTTGACCTAAGCACTCTGTTGACGGTTATATAAGTAGTCTCAACAGAGGGTATCGGTCAAACTATGTTTATGATTAATTTGAATTTAATCACACGATTTGCTATAAAAGTACAGGACAATAAATACTGGCATTTATGACGTCAGAACATTTACCTACAAATATTGGTTGTTTTATGTTGACAATAAATTAGAATAAAAAACAAGCAGTACTCTAAATAAGTATTTGTGTAGTTAATGCCAAATTACCCTAGTATCCCATATCATCATAAATATCAGAAAAAGAAGACACTTTAGTTTACCTATTTCCTCACATAGGAAATAGCAATGCTCGTCTCAGTATCCGTCTTAATTAGTTTACAGTCTACGTGCCGAAATATTAGAGTGGCATAGAAAGAGAAGGATAGTGTTGAGACAGTTTGTGGTTATATGGTGATCTGGGGTGGAATTATTAGTAGTTGATCTATATTTTTTCAGTAATCCGATTGATAACTGATGTGTTACCTAAAGCCGTGTTTTCTAAGAATCACACATCCGTGGTGCGCGACACTCATAACGCAATAGCACAGAATAACTAACAATCAGAAGGGAATCTCGTAGCGCATAGCGTGGAACAATTTAGCTCCAGAATCGGCCATCTTTTTGGAATAGAAGTCAGGGGCGTATTATTTTGTAATGTTGTGGTCAGATCTGTACTTAGGTATTTGTGATCTTGCGATTTCATGAAATTACTATTCAAGTTTTAAACTGTCTCAAAGTAAATGTGTTGTATTTGTCACCTTATATGAAACTTACAATTAAAACTAGAAATAGAGATTTATGAGAAAATCTGATGCCTCTGAAAAATCATGAACCATATAATATTATGAATAATGAGAATATTAGGCTTCTAGAACATCAAGAGAATATTGTAATATGGTAAAAGATGTGCGATGACGGTGGAATGTATTTTATGTTCTCCAGAGTAGTGAGTATATATATGTAATATATATGTATATATATATATATATATATATATATATATATATATATATATATATATATATATATATATATATATAATATTACCCAATGAGTGCTAGATGAATTTAGAAATATTTGAAATATTCAATTATCTACAAGCAGGTATCAAGTAAGCAACATAGTTAAAAAAAAAAAACTACCTATTTTAAATGGGACTCACAAAACTATAAATGTTTCTCCATTTACTTTCCGAGATTCATGCAGTAAACATAAAAAAACTTGCTTTGTTAGGAAAAAATTCAATAAATTCAATGTTTATTCCATTAATTGACTAATCAATTCTTTTCCCCAGCCCTAATTAATTTTTAATTACTTTTCAAGGGGGTTTGGTGAAATATGGATAAAATAAAACAAAATAGTATATAAAAACAAAGTTTATTCAGTTACATTTTTAGATTAAGAAAATACAAAACAGTATGAAATAAAATACAAATATTTTGTTCTAATAAAAAGAAAAATGAAAAATATATTTTGCAACATTAATGTATGAAATTTATCTTCGATTGGATATATTTAGCCACCGAAATAAAACTGACATGTCAAAAACAATAGTTATTTAGATAATAAGACCGGAAAGTGATTTCTTACTGGGCGAGCTGACAGTTTCCAAGTCGGCGAGCCCAGTAAAGACACTTTCAGGGTGTGTTGCGTACAACATTTATTCTACAACCGTTCTCACTTGTTTCAAAAAACTTTAGTGTATGAAAGGCACTCTTAAAGTTTATTACTGATGTTTCCATATTATCATTTTATTTTTATTATTGCGGCTTTTAAAATTTTGATTAATATTTTTCAATGTATAAAATACCCTTAGTCTAATATACAATCTAATGATGAATTCTTTAGGGAAATAATCACATGGATGTTGGAATGGTACTGTTTTACAAATGTTGTAAAATTCATTTACATGTTATAACACTTCAAAGTATTGTCCAAATAAACACTCTAACTTCGCTATAAAATTTACAGTCATCATCTGGCATATTTAGGTTTCCAAAAGTATCTAAATTTGCATTTTCATATGCTTTAAAGTAACAAAAAAGGGAGCTGTCATCTAATTGTTCATGCGCCTTAGCATAATTTTGACAAACTACACAGTCATGGATATTTAAAGATTTTTTTATCAAGTAACCACAAACGTATCGCCTAAAATTTTTTTCCAATATATCATTTGACTGATAATCAGTATCTATAGGAATCAATTGTGCAACATCTTCACTACATCCTTCTGAAGTATGTGGTAATTGATTCACCATATCTGTTACTTTTAATAACATTTGATCAGTATCACCTTCACAATTTTCAGTTCCCGAATGAAATAAATTTATACATAGCAACTTCCTAAATGATCTCTCAAATTGTATGGAAGTTGGATTTACACAATTTCCATTCTGTTGCCGTATTGAACCAAAAAAATTTTCTAAACTGTCTTGGTTTAATCTCCTTGTAAGGAGATATTCATAATTAAAATTTTTTAGATTGTCATATAAAAGAATCAGGCCACGTATTATAATTTTAAAACACTTTATAAACTTAATTTTGTTTGTAATATCTTCTCCTGCAGCGTTGTAAACTTTTAGGTTATCAAAGAACTTATAACAATCTTCTAAAAATTCTATTTGATAAGGTAGCCCTTTGAAAGCCCTATTGAATTTTTTTGAGCTAGTTGTGTTTGATGAATTTAAAATGTCAAATAATTTATCCATTCTTTCAATGAATTCAGATGTTGTAACAGCTTCTGATGGTAGTACTCCAAATCTTATATAAACATTTAAACCAGCCGATACGGTAGCACTAAATACCTGCGTAGCAAATTTAACCTTCATTTTTTCAAAATTATTTGGGTACACATGAGAATCCGTTAACTTTGGTGCTGCCCTTGTACTGTATTTTTTATCATGGTTATAAAATATGTGTATGTACTCCCAAGAAATTACTTTTCCATCATAAACATACTTGTGTTTTAATAAATTACTCCTTGCAGCTTTTATTAGATGTGGTGTGTCAAACATGTATATTATTTTTTGGCCTTCCACATTAAAAAAAGGTTGTTCAGGTGATATATTTAATAACTTTGTCATTAATAAATTGTTAGAACCCATATCAGATATTACTACGGCAACATTTAAACTAATGTGTTTCAACTTTAAAATGGCTTCAGTTACAATTTCCTTTAATGAATTTGCTGGACAAGTGGAATTAAAAAAATAATAACATAATGGTTGTTTCCATTTAGAGTAAATTCCTCTAATCATTAAAACTGTAGCGTTAAGTGCTGGCTTGAATACTCGCTTATCCTTTCCATGATCCTCAAATCCCACAACCGTGTCGGTTGATCTATTATAAAATAAATGAGCCTTAATACTCATTTCATCTATACACAAAACACATTGTTTATCTTCTTCTTGAAAATTATCTACTTTCATTTTAAGGATGTGAAAGAGTTCTTCATTATATAATCCAGGGCGGGGCTTGATACCTTTAATAATTTTTAATAAAGTTTTTGGTGAAGGAAGGCAAAATGTATGCATTAATTTTTGTTTATACAATTTTGGGCCTGTAAAATACATCGCCAAACATATTTTTTTGAATTCTAAAGGGTATCTTCGACCTTTTGGATGATGCTGTATTTGCGAAACTTGGACATTTATAAAGTTAGCAAGTTCAGGTGAGGGACAAAATTTAAATGTAAGTGATTTATACTGGTCCAATGTGACGTGTTCTAAATTTTCCAGTTTGCCATGTAGCTCTTCAATCTTTCTTTTTAAATGATCATTTTCATGTTGCAAATATTTGACAGTTCGCCTGAATTTTTCTTTCCTTGGACTGTGAGATGATAAGTATAATGAAGTTTGGGTGCTACTGGATGGAGAGAGCAAAATATCTGTGTGATTTGTGGATGTGTCAGATGGTACCATTGGAATATTCACATCTAGTGGTGAAAGTACATCTCTTGTTGGACCTAGAAATATAAAAAGAGCATTAAGACAATCTGTATGAATATGTGCTTTTAATATTCTAGACTATATTAGAAGCTATCATGTTTTTTCACTTCACGATACTGACTGACTCAAATGTACATATGAAAACTTTTTCATATATTTTGAGAAAAAAGGCCAATATTAATATTAATACTTATTATTTTATTAGTATAACTTTTTTATAAAAGAAAAAAATGAAATTGTACGATTACTAAATAAAGAGGTACCTGGAACTATTACAGGATCCTCTAGCACTAAAATTTTATTGGGTACTTCCTCCAAGGTATCGTCATTTCCTGTAGCATCAATTTCCATTTGTTTTTCCAACGAAATTTTCCTTTTTTCTGTAAACATAATTAATTAAGATACTTCACTCATATTAAAATTACGTTTATAATAAGTAATAACGAAAAAATGTATAATAAAAAAAAATCCTAAATATATATTACACTTCTCAATCATAGATTTCTTTAAACAGATCTATTCGCATTTTGTAAAATATTCAAATTATAATGGTCTTACCTGTACTGCTTTCAACTATAGATGTAGCAAATGCAGTATATGAGTGGTCTGTATTTCTTGAACATCCCTCTAATGACCGAAAAATTGTTGGTGTTGCATTATGCAGAAGTCGATTATTATTTAAAAACATCTCGGTTGAGAAATGGGCACTACACAACCTGTGACTTTTGTGTAAATGATCTACTTGTTCCAACAGGTCTTCCCTATGGCAAACTATAGCCCATATCCTTGCCCTGAAAAAAAGAATATTAAATTGAACCAATCGTAAGCCACAATAACAATAGTCTTTCGAAACTTTCTACCACATTACCTTTACCTTACTAGCAGTTAAGGCATCTACTAAGATATATTTAGGTTTTAAAGTACAATAGCCTCGGTAATATATAAATAAGTACTTAAACAATGCGCCTAAGAAACACTTTGTGGGTGTAAGCATAATATTAACGTGCATTATGTGATGTCATATTACTTATTTTATCCTAAAACTAACTCGCCTATCCATTATACATAAAATTATAATCGTTTCCTGTTTTAATTTCTCTATAAATTTTTGTGATCCAAACTTACCGTCCAACATCCTTGGGAAATCTGAAGAAGCTCTCCTTGCAATTATACTGCTTGTTTTTGCAGTTGTATGCAGAACACACGCTTCCTGAAGATTTCTTGGAGATATCCATCTAATCCGAATAATAACACTTTTAATTAACAGTTTAAAAATATGTGTATAGTGTCAAGGCACTCTTATTATAAAAACTTAGCTAAACACTGACTTATATAATGCCACAACTCACAATTCACACTCGATTTTAAACAGGACACAATACATTAATACACAACACCTTAAATAGAACTTTTCATTTTATTTTCACATATGATATTTAAGGCTAAATTGCATGTTCTGTGAATTTAAGGGTTATAAACAATAAGCAACGTTGCCAAATGTGAGCTTTGAAATTAATGTACCAACCAGTCCAACCACACACTACAATTTGTAACACTTGTCGCAATAAGGTGATTGATTTTGAATATCAGTTATATACATTTAACTATTTCAATAGTTCTCTGAAAATGTCGTAAATTGAATTTTCTACGCTTTAGTGCGTGACATTAAATTATTGTACAAATCATTAATTATTGTACGTCTGGCAATGCTTCATTCTATTCCAAAAACATGGCGAATTCGATGCGCGATTAAAAATGCGCAAACCTTGCCGCCAATTGAAAGATTCTCTTCTGATTGTTGGTTATTCTGTGGCAATAGCGTGAAGACAATTGGGTGGTTAGTGAAAAGAACATAGTTCTACACTGCGCAATTCAGTGGTCACGTTCACGAGATGGATGTCACAATAGCACAAGACATAAACATATAACATTTATTAGGTCAGCTATTGCGACTTTGCGCTATTGCGTGCCGTTCACCTAAGGATGCGTGGTTTTTAAAAAACACGAATTAAAATCTTTTTTTTTTTTTTTTTTTGTTCTGAAAATATTTCAGAACAATCAATGCAAGCCTTCTAGTCTAAGCAATAACGTGCAAATTCGACGATGAAAGGTTACCGTCTGTCAGTCGGTAATCAAAGAGACTATGAGTACCATACTTTTTTCTTTTTTGAAATTTTTGGTATAGCGGCCGGATACGGAGGGGAACATTTTTTTTAATCGAATGGTTATCGATATGTGTCCGCATAGGTAGTTAGTATATGTACCCCACATACCCCAATTACACTGACAGACAAAAATTTCAGTCGGCGTGCAGTAACCGGAACTCTAGTCTTGGATGGCGGACATTTTTGATAAATTTAACCCCCCCAAACCACCTCTTAAAGGGTTAAAAAAAATTTCAATTGTTCGTGTCTGTACTTTTTTCTTCTAAAAATTAAAACAGTCCTTTGGATATGTTATTACGGTAGAAAATACGAACAATTTGAGCTTTTTTAACCCTTTAAGGGGTGGTTTAATTTGGCAAAAATGTCTGCCAGCCAAGGTTAGGGTTTTTTAGTGCCTTGTGAATCAAAAGCTGGATGGGCAGACGTTTTTTTTAATTTTAACTTATTTTTTATCAACATTTTAAATTTTATTCCATTTTTCGCCAATTTGATGGCAAATTACTCAAAAACCGACTGATAGAAATATCTGCCACGTAGTATAGTACAGTACTGTACACAGCAAAACAAACATTTTGCGCTAGGTCTGGTCCGGTAACTAAATTTCCCGGTACCGTGCGCCGAGCGGAAGCTTTGTCTACTAGCGTGATTGAGGTATGGGTATGGAGTATATAATAACCACCTATGCAGACAAATATCGGTAATCATTCGATTAAAATAAAAATGTTCCCCCCTCCGTATCCGACCGCCATACCAAAGATTTCAAAAGAGAAAAAGTATGGTACTCATATGGTCTCTTTAATTACCAACTGGCAGACAGTAACCTTTCATCATTGAATTTGTACGCTATTGCTTAGACTATTCGACTTTCAGTATTAAGATCTTCTTGGGTTATTTCAGAAATACTACACTATGTAGGACCCACTGCCACTCAATGTTAAATAATATTTTTTTGAATTATTGCGCCTTTTTCCAGCCTTAAATTTTTAATCCCACCTTCCGAATATCATTCTTCTCTTTCTAAGCTATTGTAATATTTCCACACGTAGACTAATAAAGGCGGGAGTTGCTATCAGGGCCCGCTTTAGACGAGGACAACCCGTACCCCTGTCTGGGGAATCGAACCTGAGGGCGGCATTTTCGCCCCTTTGAATGTGAACGAAATATTGATAAATTAATTATTCTCAATTTGAGTTATCGCACACACACACACACATCCACACACACATCCATACACACATTCACACACATCCACACACACACACTGACAGACAGCATTCGGAAAATAGTCAGAATGGATTCAGGAGGATTCAAAACGTATATATCAATCAAAATCTCGAGGTCGAAAAAAAATCACGATTACTATACTTCCTTATATTAGGTATAAGAAAGTAAAAATCATATTTATTTTTAAAATTAAACAAGACCTTGTAGGTATATAGTTACTTATTTAAAATAGGAACTGCAAAACATAACATGCATGGACATGTTTTCGCGCCTTACTATATAAAGAGTCATCGAAGCGCTATTGTGTTATAATTGCAAATGCGTCGGTGCCGGTGATAACATATCCTTAAGTAGGTTTATAAAAATATTAAAAATATTTAACAGTTTAGTTCTGGATAGTGACTTTTGTGTGTTTTGTCAATTTCTAAAGGTAAGTACTTCTGCAAATACCTATATTAAGTGGTAAAGAATTATTTTCAAAAATATTTTCCACAATACGTACTTATACATTTTTAAATAGTTTCTGTATGTTTGTTGTGACGGATTTTTATTAATTTATTTGGGGTTTTCGCCGCGAAAAAAGACAAACAAAAAAATCCATCTTAAAAATTCAAACATTTTAGATAGGTATCTATTTTAAATATTTAGTTTTTATATGTTCGTTGTGATGGTTCGCAATTTATCCATTTTGTTGGGATCCACCACACCTGAAAAAGATCTTTGAAAAAATCCTACTAATTAGTATATTATAATTTTGTGTAGTAATAAACATAAAAAGGTAAAAGAAGAAAAATCTTCAAATACGATTAGTCGGTGACGGTGGCTTAGTCTGTCCCACAGTTTAAAAGATGAAATGCCTAATTTTAATCACTAAAAGTATTGATTATTTTTTCCAAAAGGGAGGTTGAAAATTAGCCCGAAACGTTAAGAAATTCGTTTTTATATTTAAAGATAGTTTAAGTAGGTAATTAAAATTAGGCATTTTATTTTTCAAAACTATGAGACAGACTAAGTCACTGACTAATTGGATTTGAAGATTTTTTCAATTTTTATTTTAACTAGTGTATTTTGCATTGTTTAACTTGTTGTTTTAGAATGTTTGACGCGCAAAGAAAATTGTCCAGCCATCAGTACAAAAAGCGAAGGCTAGAGAAGGAAACCCAAAAGCAAAAACGAGCTGGTGATCTGCACAATTATTTACAGGGTAGGTCCGGTAGTACCATTAATACCAAAACAAATATCTACAAAATTCAGATAAAAAGGAAAATACGGAATCATCAGAGAGTGTTGGTGACCAAGACCAATCAATACACAATATTTCTAAACCAACTTTGTCACCAAATGAAAGCAACCCACCAACTGACGGCGCCTTGTCACTTACAGCGCTAATAGCACTATACCTCTACAAACTGACCCCACCCTACCACCCACGGAAAACACTGTACAAACTTTAGGTACAGATCTAGCATTGTGGCCCAGAATTTCAGGAAATGCCTAAAGAAGTTTTTTAGTACGATAAGGTCCACCTAAACCATTGTTTAATCACAAATTTCCTTATGATGGCACTGGTCGAAAATTTAGCGCAAATTACTATTCTCGAATTTTAAGAAATGAAGAGTAAGTTATAAGAGACTGGCTAGTGTAGCCCATTCAAAAAAACTGCCTATATTTCTTTTGTTGCAAAATTTACGGCCGTGTGTCAAGTTTCCTTTCAAGAGAAGGTTTTAAAAGTTGGAAGCACATCGTTGAAACTTTAAACGATCATGAAGTTTCTAAAAATCATATTTAGGCTCAAAAATCCCGGCTAGAACTCAGTCAAAGGTTAAGTGTTATACAACTATAGATGCAACTGCCCAAAGAGTTATTAACGCTGAAACGAATCACTGGTACGAGGTACTTGGATTGTAGTAATTACTAAAATTCTCGGTAAAAGTTGTTTAGCTTTTCAAGGTAGAAGCGATAAGCTATTTAAGCATAATAACGGCAACTTTTGAATTGCTATCTGAATTTGACCACGTCATGGAGGAACACGTGCATAGAGTACTTAAAAAAAGAGGAAACCAAAACTCACTATCTTGGAAAAAAAATTAAAACGAGATAATAGACTTGCTTCCCGAAAGTGTAAAATCGCATATTATTGCTGAAATAAAAAAGAGAAATACTATTCCATAATATTAGATTGCACTCCTGACGTTAGTAGGGTGAAGCAAATGACCCTGATAATTAGATATGTTTCCATCAATAAGTCTGATTCTGATTCAAACGATGTCGAAATAAAAATTTACGAAAGCTTTTTAGGTTTATTACCTGTGGAAAGATCTATAGGAAGACAACTACATGAAATTATAATTGAAGAGCTTCATGAAATGGGATTTGATGTGCAAGATATAAGTGGGCATGGATATGATAACGGGGCTAACATGAGGGGCAACAATGCAGGAGTGCAATCTAGAATTAGGAATTTAAATCCACCTTGCATTCTACGTTCCGTGTAGCAGCCACTCGCTCAATCTAGTGGTAAATGATATGGCAAAAGCATCATTGAAAGCAGCCAATTTTTTTAATATGGTCCAAAATATATATCTATTTTTTTCTTCTACTTTTCTATGGGCAATATTTTTAAAACATGTCCAAGGATTCACATTAAAACCTTTGAGTGACACTTGATAGGAAAGCAGGATAGAAGCTTTAATGCCCTTAAGATTTCAACTTGGTGAAATATACGACGCTTTGCTAAGCATTTATGAAAACCAAGACATCGATATCTCAATAAGAGACGGAGCTTTGAGTTTGCTAAGTTGCATTAAACAATTTAAATTATTATGTTCAATAGTCATATGGTTTAAAATTTTAAACTGTATTAATTCCATAAGCAAGCTTATGCAAACCAAAGATTTTGATTTGAAAAAAAGCACTTGATCTTCTAAAGAACTACAAAAATTTCTTTAAAAATTTTCAATCAGATAAATTTTTCAATGAAATTATTGTTGACGTAAGAGAATTGGCTGATGAAATTAACATTGAAGCCATTACGAAACTGGTCTATGTCTAGTGAGGAATCGACTAATGATCTTAGCTAACAAACAAGATTTGCAGGTTTAATTCAATGCAGGTCGGGGCTAGTTGTTTCCCTGCAAATCTTATTCAGTATATAGTTTAGCGCACCAGGGTTAGAGGTCGAAGCTCTTGGTATCTGCTTTGCAGGTCGCCATCAATCACTAAGACATCAGTGATGTCTGACTGGTAGTAGCACTGACCAACAGAGGGATACACTTATCACTCACTATGTCTGCTTTGCTTAATCTGATATAGGCTAGCCTGGTTTGCTATTATTATTTGTCCTTTCCATTACTTAATGGCTTACTGACGAGAACATAAAAAGTGCGAAACTGGTCTATGTCTAGGGAGGAATTGACAAATGATCTTAGCTACCAAACAAGATTTGCAGGTTTAATTCAATGCAGGTTGGGGCTTTTGTCCGTCATAACGAAAACACTGATGATAACATAACCAAAAAAAAAAATAAAGGATAAGGTGCGCAATTCAAATTAAAAATGAATTTATTCTGTACTTTACGGACACACTGTACTGTATACATTTTATATGAAATACAGTGTTTAAAGCAATGTGTCACGCTATTTAATATGCCTGGATCTGTCGTTACATAAAAATATTTCTTAAATCGTCCCTGGTAGTCCTTAAAAAATCCGCTTTCTACTTATGAATACTTTAACTTGAATGCAGAATCCAGCGTATTGATTTTAATTGTAAATTCAGATTTATTTTTAACCTACATATATAATAAATAGCTTCCCGTTATTAAAACGGAGAGAACAGTCCACTTCCGGGGAAATGAATATGGAAAACTAATTTAATTCAGCCTTTAACTCTACTTTAAAAGTTATACACGTGTCAGTGTTTTCATTTTCTGATACTATGCATAACTTCTGATTTAATTGTTAAAGGTACTAAAATTTAATTAGTGTAAAATTAATAGGGGGAAATAATGATTGTATACACAAATATTTAGACTAAGCATTAATTATTATGACTATATGTCAGTTTTTGTAGTCCATGTGTTATTTTCATAAAACTGGAATGTGTTTTAGAAATTACTTTATTTTTATAAATTCACGCAGTTAAATAGCTAAAAAAACTAAAGGAAATAATTTAAACAATAATATGTTTATCTAATGCGTGATTAGAGATCGTTCTATCGTAGCTGCTAGTTCGAATCCTGCCACCGGCACTGGCAATATCGGTGGGAATGGTTGTATGTCCGCGTTTTTCTAAGTGTAATCCCTTCTAGACAGCTTCGGCTTTGGACTTGAGGGTTGTCCCATTTCAAGAATGCTGTTTCCTCAATTATGCTAGCTAAATATTAAACGTAGATACTTGAAGTAAATTAAAGAAACATTATTCTGTAACATTTCTTATGTAATTAGCAGCACAATTTACCCATTAGATGATTCCGTGTTCTGTCGCAGAATGACAGTTTTCTCAAAATCTTACAGAGTAATTCACAGTGGTCCAAAAACGATTAGTTTTGACCCAAAATTAAAAAAGGCAACCTTCCTGGAATCAAACCGAATTATATGGAATTTCTAGTAGGATAATTACAGTACTCAGATATATAAATATTTGTCACTATAAAAATTTATTCAATCACGTATAAGACTTTAATACACTAAGATCTTTAACTGTTGTGCAATTAGTGGTAAAATAATTCCATTCCATTTTGTTGCATTTCTCGGAATTGGTGATGCGAAAGTACTTGAATAACAATTCAAAAGAAAGCTGAAGATATATATTTTAACGTGCTTATGGTATTTTGGAAATGCGTTAATCCGTTTTACTCTATTAAAATTTTAATTAACTACTTGCATAAATACATTGTTTTTCTATATTTAAATTTATTGTTTGAGTTATAAAAATTTTCCACATTTCTCCACAATTTTTGAGTACTCATTTTAAAGCTTCAAGTATGTTGTTTAAGACCATACTGTCTCATTTTGCTTTTAGCCGCGTTTTCGTTAGAAAAAAATATCCAAAGATAGCAGATTTTATAAAAAAAAAAGATTTGTAATGCAAAACGCATATTATTTGTCAAAAATATGTCTGTAAAATTATGGGCATTACGGAAGAAATCAATAATGCAGAAAAGAGAGCACTTCTCGAAAAAATTTGTGATATTTGCGTTAAATTCGTATCAAAATGGAAACAATCTGGGAGGTAAAATTTGAGATTTCTTGCAGCAAATAAAACATTACTGAATAGTGTACTTTAAGAAAACACTAAGAAATATTTGAAAATATCTGTATCAAACTCGAGGTCGACCAGAAATTTTCAACAAAGATCTCAAATTATATAGAAAAAAATTTACCAGAAAAATTTCCAGAATTAAAACGAATCAAGACTTACTAAATATACTTTTAGTAAGTTCTGATCCGTACATTACAAGTCTTAGACATTAAAAAAAATTTGTTCAGTGTATCCTGAAATGATGGAACTTTTAATTAAAGCAAGACTACCGAGAAGAGACTAGACAGAAAGCGATTTTGATGAAGATGAAGATAATGCATTAGAAGCTGAACTTAAATTTTATATTTTTGCTAATCTTATTATTGTGTTTATTTTTTACTAAATTTGACATCAAATTTATTTTGTGTATTACATAAAAAATTAATAAATATATTTATGGTATTAAAAATATATTTATATATATATATATATATATATATATATATATATATATATATATATATATATATATATATATATATATATATATATATATATATATATATATATATATATATATATATATATATATATATATATATATATATATATATATATATATATATATATATATATATATATCGGTAAAGTCTTTACCGATCCCCTGTCACTTTTGGTTGTCAATTATAGGGTCACTACATAATTAATCACTCTAGGCAACAGTGTCTGACATCTGTCAGTCAGTTGAATTTTATAAATTTTGTTTACAAAAGATTTCAAGTTAAAAAGTTTTTTGAGAGTAGCAAAAATGGTTGCAGAAAAAATATTGTATACGTTACGCAACTCGCAACCCAGAGAGTGTCTTTGTTGGGTTCGTCGGCTGCCAGGACCCGCGTTCGGCTACTAAAGAATCGCCTTCTGGTTCTGTTAGGTAAATAACTGTTATACAGTGTATATTATTAAACAACATTTTAAACATCATTTTAGTATTTCATATTTATTAAAAATTGCAAAATAATAAATAATTTAAAAAATGTGTATTTTCCGTATACCTACAAGGGTTAATAATTTCATCAATATTCCATATAATTATAGAACATCTTATTTTCACCCAAAGTAATATCTTTCTTTAGTCAAAATAGTAAAACTTTAACGTTTTCTATTTTGTCTAAAATTAACCATCTTTAAACCACTGTATAATGTAATGAGTATTTAGATTCAGATATTTAGTTCAGGACAAAGAAATTCATTTTCTAAATTGATAGTACAATGTTTCCTTAGTCGCTTTCATATAAAGCAGGTTTTTATGTACCCAGATTTTTAATTTAATAATAATCTTAATTTAATATATCTTCAAAAACGAAAACTGTATATTTTATCCGTGATCAAAACATTTGTGTCATTTGCATAACGAACAAAATAATACCCGATATATCTATCAAGGGAAACACGAAATCCTTATGTATGAATAAATTTAATTTTTATTTTAATTTTTTTTAAGAAGTTATTTTTTGCACGGATTTAACAGTAACTCAGATGATAACCAAAAGCCCTCCAGTTTAACTTTCTAGGGTTAAAATATATTACCATTGTTTGGTCTATTGTTTTAACATACATACTCTCGAGTCCAATGCAATCACTCATCACTCATCAGTCTAAAAGTGCAGCCTTCACCAGACATATTAATTACTGAGATCTCCACCACCCGCCTCTTTTAATATCATTAGATTTTCATAGCTACAAACATTTAAATTGTAAATATAAACTATTCTTTTTATAATTTTAAAAAAGCCTGTCTAGTTGGTCTGTAACATTTTTTTACTTGTGATTGGGACTTTCTTTACATTACTGACAATAATGAGGCTTAAGATAAGTTTTATTGTAAATTACTAGAAATTATCGATGAATTTGTTCCAAAGATTAAGACAAGTAATAGAAAATATCCTTCATGGTATAATACAAATACTATTAAATGTATAAAATTAAAACATTAAGCTTGAAATTACCACAAACGTTTCACTACCTTTTGCCTTGGAGGAATTTATGTTTTTTAAGAAAGTATATAAAATCAGAAATTCATGATTATTATAAGTTGTATTGTCAAAATATTGAAAGTATAATCCAAAAATATTCTGGAAAAAATAAAAATAATTCTAATAATTTTCCGTCAACAATATACTACGTCATAAATTTCTTTGAATAATTAAGAAATTTGTGTACATTCACTAAAGATGCGGCTTCTAAATGACCTCTGTATGAGAATCTTTCTTTCATCTGAAAAAATATTATATCACAAACTTCCTCAGCAATTACGGATTTCTATTTTCAGGATTAATTTTTTCTCCGTTTATTCTCATTTTCAATATTAGCAATTTCTTTTTCTATCTCATCAGTTGAGTTTCTAATAGATGATATAATTTTTTCAAATTCTTCAACTTTTTTTTAAGTTCAATACTGTCTGTATTTCTGGCTTGACATTGATCAAATAATATGTCTATATATGGAAAGATTTTATATAATAAATTAAGAAAAAATACAAAATTGGGATCTTCTAGAGTTCTTCGTAAACCGTAGGCCTCTTTGCAAGTAACAGATTTATTACGTTTTTCCTCCAATTTCTCGAAACATTCGATTTCTCTGTTCTGAAAAATAACATTTACTATACAGATGTTATAATTTCAACGTGTAATGGCAACTCTAGGCAATTTTCGATTTACAGTTTCTTCTAATACATCATATTTGTGAGTAGAACTTGAAAAAAAACTAGGAATTGCAGATAAATTTGAAAGAAAAAATTTTCATTTTGGTATTCTGACTGGTTGCTTTCTGCATAATTAAATTTAATTGATGCGCATAACAATGCACAAAATAAGCATGTTTATACTTTAATTTTATTTTTGATTGAACTCCACCGTTACACCACTCATAAAATTTACACCGTCGTAAGTTTGAGCAATTAGTTTAGACAGCGAGTTTGAAATTAATTTATCTTACTCATGTTCTATACACTGTGTTAAACCCTCAGCTGACTTATCGGTCACTCTTAGGAAACTCCAAAATCTCATAAATATTTCCATTGTGGTAATATCTTACTATCATAACCATTTGACACTGGTTTGAAATATCAGTTGTCTCATCACTCTGAATTGCTAAAAATTCACTTTCATTAATTTGCTCTTTCATTTCTTGACGACATACTGCAAGCATACTTTCCAATATTTCATTTTTGCACTGTTTTAGATGTACCTTTGAAAACCGTCGCCTCGTCTAAATGTTCTTTCAAAATTACATCCAATTCTGATGAAAAATCGATTAATTCTAGCAAAATACCACGGTTTTGAGAACCGTCTTTTTCATCGTGCCCTCTTAATGCTAGTTCCAACTTTCTACAAAACTTGATACAATTGATAATTTTCTTTAAAATATACCTATTTTTAGTCACCTGTTTGTTGTGTTTTATAATATTTTATCTATAAACTGAATCCAACTGAACTACAATATTTACCGAGTCTAACAAAATCAAATCTGTGCTGCATTTTATATGATATATGGAAAATTCGTGCTTTTTTATTTTCTGATTTAAATGCTTTAGATCTTTAAATCCTATTACCGACCATATTTTGTCCATTCTGACAGAATCGGAATAAAATAGAACACATGGAAAACAAAACAGAGCTACCTGATCACATCCACAAATCCACTGACATTTTTTGTAAAATTCCTTAGAAAAATGCCTCGTGAAAGTACGTGTCCCTACCTTGTCTGGTTGGTTAGGAGTCTATTCTGGTCTTGGTCAACCAACTTAAAATAACACAAAAACACTCAAAACAGTGAAACCACAAATAAATATTGAGAGTGAAACGATATAGGCACTACTACACTACACAAACATTAAAAGCGCACTGCTGCTATAATAACTTGAGCCTTCTGTCGCATTATAAAAACCGTTCTCTGCAATCGGCAATTTCCGCGCTCGTTTCGTTTCTTCATACATTTCCTTATGCAAGGAATGGCTCATATGAGCTGAGCCTGAGCTCACCATACTCTCTGATTAGAGTTATAAGTTGACGGTCGGTACATTATGCGACTTTATTGTACACATAGCTGTCGCAAACGGATAATAACTATGTTAAAAAGATGTTAAAAACCGCTGCCAATTACTTGGGGATCAGAACTTCCTCACCGTAGTAAAGCTCAACGTGTATTTTTTACCTTTCAAAAAAAGTCACTTTGAAGTTTCAAGAGTCACATTTTTTGATGTTTCAGAAAAGTCACATTTTGACGTTTCCAAAAAGTTACATTGGTGGAATGTCACAAATATTTTTTTTAGACATTGTGACCGATTTTGCTCATCAACGAACTAAATCTCGTCCTTGACCTCTAGAATGTGTGTACCAAATTTGAAAGCTTTATCTCAAAAACTGTAGCTGTTATCGCGAACCAAACAGACACACAGACCGAAATTTTTTCTGTCTGAAATTTTATGTATCATCATAATTCGTCGAGATTCGTCCAGAAATGCAATAAAAAATTTCAATTTTTTTTCACGAATAGGTACATAACTTCCTCACTTTGAGGGGTGAGGAAGTAATATAATAAAACTAAAAAAAAATATGTTACATTTTCCTAATAGTAACTTGGGAGACTCGAGACCCTGAGTCTCTATGGAGCAGCCGCCACTGGTTAATAAGGTATTTCTCTTTGTGATAATAAATCAAATATTTTCTTGCTACAAACAGCAGAAGTTATGACATTCATTTCACAATACATTTTCTCCAAATGGGCTCAGATATGGTGTCCCTCCACAAAGACAATCAAGCCCAAATCTGCGTATCTACGAAAGTTTATGGGGAATAAAGGATAAGTGGATCAGCTCGAGGCACGATGTATGTAGAAAACTCATAGCTTACAATAAATTAGGAGTTCGGCATGTCTTCATAGTTTCTAGGCGTAGAACATTGACCTTTGTAGCGGGATTCGATGAAATATTAATAAAAAAAAAATGTTTCCGTCAAATTCTATTCTCAGGCCTCCAAGGTCAACGTGAATAGGCACATATTCCATTGTTCTGTTATTCAGGACACTCGTAAAGTGTGATAGGTATAGCAAATCGAGAAGTACTATTCATAAAATAAAAGCTAAATTATACGCAAATTACATATTTTCTTTGTAAAAGTTATATTCAAAAGAGAAAATATAATACCAGTAAAATACAAGTTACCATTTTCTCCACTTTTATAAGAAACTTATACTAATGAATATAGGTACAACATATATACGTATGTTTTTAAACAACTACTTTTCCTACTACATATATTTTATTTATCAAAATTATAATACGACGCAATGCCCAGTGAATGCTCCTTCGTTGGTAGTCCTAAAATTGGTATATTTTTTTGAGGATAGCTCCAATACATTTACACCAACGCAAAGGGTTGTTTTGTAGATTTTCCATTCATGTACTTAATGAAGAAACGCTGGTGTTTGATATGAGCAGGTCGCAAAATTGACTATTGTCTCAGTTTCTACTAGGTTGACTCTTCTGATGTTTCCTGATGTTGAGAAATTTTAGTCGTCATCTCTTTTAGGGTTACCAACCGCGCTCTTTAAATAGTATATGTACTTTTTTGGAGCTACAAATATTAAGTACTCCTACTTTTCTGTTTTAAGCCCAAATGTACTCTTCTTTGATTAACAACAAGTCAACAAAAAATCAATTTACTCAAAAAATTGTTCTCTTGTAACAAGGATTCAACATTATCTGTGAAATAATTATAGAGTTACATCCATAAGTTTATCCAAACAGATGCTTAAAATTTCCTGTATTATCTACTTCATAGTTCCCCAGTTCAGAATTGATACTTCACAGATGAGGTATGAAGTATGAAGTTTATAATGTAAATTCTAGTGCTAGTGTGGAATTTTCTAATATTTAGTAACTCTGCCTAAGCATCAGGCTCAGGTAAAATAATAACTTGTTTTTTTCAGATTCTCATTTCATTATTTAAATAATTTATTGGTTAACTTCTTGCTTGATACAGAAACAAAGTAGATAGAGTAAAGTGTAGAGTAGCATTCAATAAGCAGCCATGTTCAAAAAAACCAAAATAGAGCATGAAGCTCTGTGAATTTTTTAACATGGTAGTTTCTTCCTCTTCGGCCCGTTGATTGCTTTTCCTTTTAGTTGGAGTAATTTTTATTTGAGTTTATTTATACCCCAATATAGGTATATTTTATTATAATACAAAAAAAAAATTATTTATCATAAAATTCATAGTATATAATAATATAATATAATAATATACATATTTTTGATTTGTACTCTATACTATGTGACGTTGATAACCCTACGTCTCTTTTATTGCCACCTCAATGAAAGATTTCTGATGTGTTATATCTGGCACCAACAAAATCACCATTTCGACCTTCCTACAGGCACCAGAGACCCATTATTAACGTCAAATTAAATAAAAATATATTTGATAAAAAACAGTGGGAGATTCTATTCTTTTACCTTAAATATAGAAACAAAAGAAAATTTATGTTTATTTACAATATTAACAATCACACTAATTTCTGTGCAACCAATGGGAAAAGTACTTATGGTCACACTTGAATGATTGCTGAACTCGGCTGGCGCCTTGTAACTTTATGCACGTGTCACAATGATCAACTTTTCCAACAAGTTGTACTAAGAAATTTGTGTGATTTTCAAGGAGAGGAAACTGGATCAGAGTCCAGGACTGGTAGCCACTACCGCCTCATAGTTGACATACGTAGACAAATAAAAGCAAATGTATAAAATGAATAATGAAATACATACCGCTTGATACAATGTATTATTCAGAATGACTGAATTCTGCCATCGCATTGGCATACGAGGTCACAACTAATATTCGTTAAATTTGTCAAATTTTAATGATTTGGTCTGTACATGTTTATACAAGAGAAATGAAGGTTCCGCATTTACCGAGGTTGATGGTGCGAAATCTAAATAGTTCACATGGGCAGGCACTGACAAACCGTGCAGATAATTTTCACGAATGTTACATATTGTTTTGTATCCAGGTTCCTGTGTAAACACAATAAATCACAGCTTTAATCCGTGTGCATCATCGCCTAGGGACAGTCCGGGGAGTAACGGTATATTAGGAAAACGTGCAAGACACGTAATTTAAATCATATTGGGATGTATATTTTAGACGTTTTCCCGTTTTCATCATATAGGCGGCTACATCCGTTATATTAGTACATTATTTTGAACACATAATACACGTGTTCACTATTACTTCTACAGGGTGTGCTGTGGTTTGTTGTACTCGTTTACTGGCTATTAATATCGGAGACAAAGCCTTTTAAACACTCAAAATTCTTAGTATAACATTAACAACCTTATTACACCGAATGTCAGCAGATTCATCCACTGTCACTCACAAACATTAATTTCATACGTTCGCTATAATATTCCCCAAAATATTTTTATACACACTTGGTTGATATGATTTATACAATGTATGGCTACTGGGTAAAGGAAAACCTGGTACGTACTTTGCAAAGAGACTTCTAAACTCAGCAGTGTCGATTACTTTCCAAAACAGACTACATCCACAGAACATGACACACAAATAAAAAGAAAATTTTGTAACTGTACCAGCAATAATCTGTCGATGGATTGCCAAATTTAAATGTCTTTCACAATCACGGTATGTATGAAATACGTAACGTCCGTCGATTGCATGGAATACACAGAATATGTGACCTATCTGTTGTAAGGTCATCGTAGTTTTGAATTATTTTTTGCAGTTTACGCGCAAATGGTAGTGACCGCATAGCGGACCAAATGCCAAACACTATTCCACGAAAATAAATGCACGTGTTGCCAAGTTAACTGGGGAATAACTGCAAGCTACGTATAATTTTATATACGTACTATATCCCGGTTTCCTACAACTTTCTGCCTGGATACTGGTTATACTGGTTGCATTATTACATGTATATAAATAAACGCACTACTATGAATTTTTATGTGGTGTGTTTATTTATATTTATGTTTTTTATAAATGCTGGCTCTGAAGAATGACAAATATTTCCTCCACCATTATTAATACAGTAAATAAATAATTTTAATTTGTTTTTCGATTCATTTTTCAGTGTGTTATTAAAATGATAATAAGAAATCTAATTTCTTGTGTTTTTGAATTCCTATATACACCGTCGTAGAAAAAGTAGTGCACTTAGGGCACAATTAATTATTTTTTATTATAGTTTGGTATGACTTGCACAACCTGTCTATTTTTAGGAAAATATAGAAAAAGTTTCTATGCCTAATGATCAGAGAAATAAACATAAAACGTTTATTTATCTGGAAATATTATGTTAAATACTAACAGAATAAATATTTTTTTAAATATATTTATAGGGAGGTAATACTATTTTTGATACATAAATGTTTAAGAGTCAATCTATTTTGGTTTTATAAATATAACATAAAATACTTACTAACAGATGAAATAATTTCGAGTGTTTATTTATATTCAAATACTGGTGTTTTATACATTGCGATGCAGTCATACATATAGTTCATATTACGATTTTTCCTTACAGGTACATCATACACATAGTCTTATGCAGGGACAGCGATCAGCTTGGGCGTATCCCTCGATTTTTAAATTATTATGTGAACAATGAACAGTCCTACAACGAATAAAAGTGGAATTTAGTAAATGACAATTGAAATTTTTTGTATACTTATGTTAAAAATTACTCAACGCGGCTACTACTTTGAAAGCATGGACACTAAAAAAAGTATAAGATCTTTTTTTGTAGAAAATTTCATTTACATGTCAAATTTGAATGTTTGGCCAATCATGCATCTCTGTTTTGAATTTACCTACCTATCAACGTCGAATTACAGCGATAATTTTGCACTAGTGTAAATTATCATAAATTATCGCTGTCAATTTTAACATTTCTTGTCAAGCTTATTTAAGTATCAAATATCTTTTAGGTGTACAATATAACAGAATGTGAAATATTCAAGAATTTTAACATTTATTTAAGCATTATTAAAATTTTTACAATTAATAACACAATTATTGTAAGCTAGCATCGTGACATTTCTTAAAAATGTTTCATGGAATCATGAAAGTGCTTAACTCGAGGGATGGAAAAAAAATAGAAATGTCTTTAATTTGACACCCTAAAGAATCTAAAAATGGGTTGGAACTTTTGATGTGAAGATAATATTGTCGTAGTTTTCTGCGTAACACCAAAACACCATATACTGCACTCGACGCGCGTTTCGCCTACTAAGTTGGCATCATGTGGAGATGATTAAAACTTTCAGTTTGGCAGTTTAGCAGTTATCGAAACGCACGTCGAGTGTAGTATATGGTGTTTTGGTATTTCGTGGAAAACTACATCAGTGTTACTCTAAAGAAGTCTCTTAAACCATAAAATAATTACCAATATTTTTTTCATGGTTTTGGTCGTTTTTTCGCCTTGTCTCCTGGCCTATGAAATGGATTTTTTTTTCTCGTGTTAGAAAGAATGAAATGTTCATCAATGTTTTCTACCAGAATAAATTCCTTTGATTACACATCAGTATTAAGTATTTTCTGAAATAAACATTTTTAAAATATATACCATACATCAAAAAAGTCCGGTCGTAAAGATAGGACTAATACACTCAGAGTATATCCCTTAAAATTTCCAAACAACCAAATTTGCATATCTTATCAGAAGAAAATATTTCAGTAGCATGATATATGTATCTATCACGAAAAATAGTACTATTTTTAATTATTTATTTAACGTTGGCCTATTTCCGCTACCAGGGCCAATCACCGACACCAGGAGTCGAACTACCCCCAACCTGGAAATTTTGCTGAACCTTTTCTCTGTCAAAGAGTAGGGATTCTTTACTTGTCTAACATTTAATAGACAAGGGACCAACTGATTTACATCCCTTCCGAAAGATGGTATATCACCTACACAACCCTGGTCTGATTGCATAGCTTCTTCGTATACGCTGATATACATACCGCTAACAGAGGGGAAGAGGTTCACTTGACTTACCATCAAATTTACTGACTGCGACTAATGTTGCTTAATTTTCGTTACGCTCGCCCCCTACAAATAGTTATTATTCATTAGACTTTTTTGTGTTTTTGTTCGTTACTTTGATTTAATCGAATACTTTCGTGATCTAAAATCAAAACTTCAATTCATTTACATATAAGTATAACTATATGAAAATGAAATGTCGATAAATTGAATGTATCCAAAATTCAACAACTTTTTCGAAAAAGATTCCCAATATCTCCTAGAAAAATACACCTCACCACAGATTTTAAAATCCCAAGTCTCTACTAATAAACAAGATCTACTATATTCAGCATGACATAAATATCCAAAATATTACATATATTTCTTGAGTGGTCAACAAAAATTACTTGTTTATTCATCTCTTCACTTTGCAAGTTTCCAAATTTTTTTAACCCTGTTAAGTAACAAATTCTACTTACATGCAAAGTTGTACAGTAATTATAGTTCTTATGGAAAAACATATCTGCGGAAGAAGCCGCAGAGACGTGTTAAATCATATGAAAATTTTGCAAGTCCTTATAGTACAAGAAAATTAGGAAAAACAGTGGACAAAATTATTCCGTGATGGTAATGTCTATGGGCTTTTTCTGTTCACTGATCAACCTGAAGGTGCTTTTAAGGAATGCGTACATAATTCTCGATATTAAAAAAATTCTAATCGGTCATGAGATATTTATTTTGTAGGAAACTCATTTTGGGTAACATTTTTGTGATGTGATTATGGAAGCTCACATCGAATCATTGAGAACTCTTAGTTTATTTTTTCCGCTATCTTAGGAAAGAATGTCAAATTTTCCTGTACTATTAATAACGGTGGAGTCACATTACCAATACAATTTTTCCTCCAACCACAGTATTATCTTTCATGAAATCAAAAGTAAGTCCACTACTGAAATCAATTAACAAAGAAAAATCAGAGACTCAATTGAATTGAATTAATTTCTCAACCGTTTATATCAATAATATTTGTCCAATTCATAATATCTAAAAACCACTAGCCCGTGAAAATGTAACCATCCATGAAAGTCTCCTTACCTACTTAACCCTTCAAGTGTAAATAATGACCAGTTTCAATTTAGCCATTGTCCAACTAATCTGCAAAGGTTGACGAAAGGCCTAGCTTCAGTGTCTGAGCATCTGACGAGGGATTTATGCGGAACCGAAAATAGACACCCTTTGTGAAAATAAATTAGAAATGCACAAGACAAGATCATTTTTTGTATTTAAAAAAAGAAAAGCTATTAACCTGATGATATCATTACATTACCAATTTTCACTATAACAAAATATACTAATTAACAAATTACTTGAACGTAAATTGTTAGGATTCGTATTACAAAGTTAATTTAATAATCTAACAAATATTTTTGTCGTCTGAAATATACAGGGTTGTTCAAAGCTTACCTTTCCAATTTTGATAATTTATAGAACCAGTAAAAATAATAGAAGTTTGCCATACTGGGTGTTTTTGAAATACATACATATATTCAAATCTGTAGGTCCTAATGAAAATGTGAAATAAACACCACAATTGAAATTCAAGAATTCACAGAATTAACATAATTTTGGACCCATATCCCCTCCCATCTCGGCGCTTGGATTACTAAAATTGTAGAGCGCCTATTTACTGATTTTCCAGTGATGCCACGTCTGCATGAAATTATGAAAGATAAATTAAAATCTTCATTTCATTTCACTATATACATACTTTTAATAATACATTAATATCTCTAATAAAGAAAAGCGCCATATTTTCAAATGAATGTTCCAAGAATTCGCCACTTGTAACAGTTAAGCACAATTAAAAATCCAAATACACAAATCCTTGAATGCACAAACAAGTTAGACCACAAACTTTTCCAACTATAACATGATTTTACTTAGATACGCACCACATACGCGGTCTAGTAAATACTGCCATAGTGAGACGTAAATCGTATGACAACGCCTCTTGGCAGTTACGAATTAGTCAAGGGCCTCAAATGGAAGCGATGACAAATACCATAGGCGTAGGAAATATTATACGGCAGTATTCAACAGTATTTTTGTTGCTTATTTTTAGACATTTTGAAAAACGTATATTTTCGCGAATATCAGGATAATGTGAATATTTACTTACCTATTTGAATAAATGCATGTTTTTCAAAAACACCCTGTAGACTTAGATGGAAAATACAATTGTTCCCGAGATACATGGTGTTGTAATTACTTTTTTTTCTGTTCTTTTTCAAATACCTACGGAAATAATCGAGATATTTTAATAATAAACTTTGTAAGTAAATGTTTTTCAATTACTGCTATGTTTTTGAAAATTTTCACGGTCCTGCTTCAACCAGAGTTGAGGTAATGATAATTTTTAAGGAAAGAAAATATGGTACGCCACTGAATAAATTCAAAAATTTACATCTGTGTGTCGAACACAATTAGGTTTTCGGTATAAGTTTGTAACCAAACTCTTATTATTATTTTTACGGATTCTATCAATTTTCAAAATTTGAAAAACAAACTTCGGACAACCCAGCATGTGTCTATTTCAGACAACACGTAAATACTGTGTTCATTTTCATAGATATTTATGATGGTAATAGGTTGCGTTGAATGTGTTTCTGTCTCATTTAAAAATTGATACATACTAATATCTAAATAAGAAATGAGTAAAATAACTGCATGTTTTCAATTTTTTATAAAAGACTTCACATCTATAAAGAAGGAGATTAAATTTAGTGTCATTCTAAATAAAGTACTAGCAGTGACATATTTATAAGACAAATAATCTCTTTGTTCTATCTGAAGCCGGCAAATGTCAAAAATGTGCATGGAGAGTACCAGAGGACGACACTGCTTTCCTGCTTTTACTTCATTAATACTACTCATCCAAATTATTTGTCACATTTATTGTAACAAGTATAATGGTTTATTACCTAATGAAATGTTAAAGAATAATATCAATGCAGTAAGAAGGATATTTTAGTGTCGCCCTTAGTATTGTCCATACTCATTCTTGACATTTGTTGGCACAATTAGAACAAAGGGATTATTTGTCTTGTTATGATAAATGTCGCTGGTACTAGTATTTAAAAGTAAGTTGACAGAGATTGTTACAATATCTGAAAAAAAAGTGCCTATATTTCATCTAATACGGGAAGGTTCCTCCCAAACAGTGATCCAAAATTTAATTATTGGCACAATAGAAGCACTCGATACTAAGTGGAAATCAATTTTAAAATTTGTCTTATACCTTAGTCACACACATCTTTACAAAATTTGTTGAACTATTTTTTTCCATGCGAGTAACTATGAAATAAAGACGAGGATCGGTTTATTAATAGTCACCCATTATTTATGTGAAATAATAACGGCCTGTTGACGTAAGTAGAACAGCAATCTCAAACTAACTATTCACAATCTATTCCATCAGATGGCTTAGCACCATACTTCAGTTAATAAAAAACATAACACGAAAATCACGCACATTTTAAGTGAATTTCCAGATTTCTATTCAATGGTGGCTCGTGCTGTAGAAATGTGGGGGTTATAATTTTTAAAGGTACCAGTTATTATAATAAGTTATGTTATATAGGTTAAAAGTCACCAACTATTATATATAGGTTAAAAGTCACCAACTATGAATGGTTTCAAAAAAAATATTTATTTTGCACACGAGACACGTGAAAATATCTAATGTGGCCAGCACATAACTTTCTTATGCCAGTATATACCATCCTGGTCTAAAAAAATCATTCTATTTAATCCTTCACTTACCTCAATTAAATTTTAATAGCGTACCTTGAAATGTTTCATTAAAATTTTTATATAATTAATTATCAGCGGCATTTGATACTGTCAATAATAATTCATGCCATATATTTTAATAATTTCTTGTTATTGACATTGACATTTTTGTAACTGAATTAGCCATTTTAAATGTCAAACTGCTAAATTTATCCTAACCCCATTTTATTAGGTCAAATGTGTAAAAAATGTTAGTTTACATCAGCTTTAATTAAGTACTTAGTAAATATATTTCATTAGCTTGATATAGTAGACCTGATTTATAATCTTTCATCAAGAATATATTTTTTTTGTAGTCAAATACAAAAATGTTTGGGTCCCGTGGATCTCCTTTCAGCATTACCGAATTTATCATTGTCTTTGGCCTTTAGAACATGTGTACCAAATTTGAAAGCTTTATCTCAAAAACTGTGGCTGCTATCGCGATACTACAGACATGCAGACAGACTTTTTTCGATAAAGTTATATTTTTTCATCATAATTCGTCGAGATTCGTCCAGAAATGCAATAAAAATTTTTAATTTTTTTCCCGAACCTCACTGTAAACCATCTTGATTATTTCATTAAAGAAATGTCACTTATCAAACATAATAGTGGTCATTTTCATAGCTCACTTTAATAATGTTAACTTTTCCATATTTACAGTAACTAGTTTAACTAAGATATTCGACGTTTAATAACTCAAAAACGGTATATGGTAGGGGTACCATATGGTATATTTTTGAAATCAGGAACAAAGGATCATTACAAAAGTTTAATAATATATAGGGTATCCCATTTAAAAAATATATATTATTTTTTGTATCCCCTGAAATCTGCACGCTACTGTACTTTTGATAGCATTTTAATAAAATTCAGTCATAACCACACAGTTTTTATTAGAAACTTTTTTTTTCTAGGCAATAATAACGATGATAAGAAGAGGATAATTTATAATATGTACATCTGTTTCTTTGAAATTTGTGCATTGGTTTGATTTAATATTTTTTTCACCAAGTTTAAGGGGTAATTATTTTTGATCAAATATTGTTTAATTAAGTATAAATTACTCCTTAACCTGGGTGAAAAAAATATTAAATAAAAACACTGCACAACTTTCAAGTAAACAAGATGTACAAACAAAAAAATATTACAAAATACCATATATTAAGAATCTTTAAGAGAAGTTATGTAAACTTTTAATAACTATCACTAAAAAGTGAAAACACAAATAAAAAATTATTTTTTACTAAAATCAAGGCCAAAACACCAAAAGATCTATAATCTTATGTTATTTATAAAATTCCTTGAGGCAATAAGGTATACATAGGTCAAACCAGTAAGTATCTAAAAGCACGAGTACATGAACATAAAAATGATTAAAAGAATATACATAAACCCTTAAAAAAAGAAAGTATTCCTACTGCCTTGGTGGAACATAGCTTAAACAATCTCCATCAATTCAATTCTGAAGATACGAAGATTATAGATAAACAAACAATTTTAAAAAACGGAACTAAAAGAGATGATATGCATATGAAAAGACAATAATAGAGTAAACAGAAGATCAGACATTGAAAATCTCAACAGTGCGTATTTTAATTGATAAAATAAAAAACTGAAAATAATACATTTTTACCTACATCACGTTTTTTATTGTTTCGGTGTTTCTTGCTATAATGATAAGAACAAATTTATTGTTGTCTGAATGGCGAAACGAATAAGTCAAAGTATTAAAAAATAATTAAAAATTATAATTTTGTAACTGTGGATTTTTCCAACCCTTCTTTTTTTTCTTATACCTACCTAATGATTGTTCGTACTCTTAGTTATACATATAAAAACACAGAGAACCTACTTTAAATGTGAGTACCTTATACCTTTTGTAATTGTTTATTTTAATTGAATCATTAGTACTGAGTCTGTCATTTTTGTGTTTTTTTTTTTTGTGTTTTATACATATATTTTTATGTTTTTTATAACAATTTCTAATTTTATGAACTTTCAAGTTCTTTTAAATATCAACTATTAGTTATTTTATAGTGGTGTGTTGGTTTGTTTTAGAATATGTTAAAAATTGTCAATATACGTTTTTTTTTTTGTTATCTTTTGTGTACAAAGTCCTGAGGATGATTTAATTAAAATCGACACGTCGACTACATAAAAACTGGTTTCTCTATAAAACGTGGCCTATCCCCATTAAACGTAAACGTCGCATCGATACAAGGCTATTATCTCTATACATAAGCTTTCAGAATATTGTATTTTACATCACTTATTTCCAATTTTAGTGCCACAGTATTTGAATTGGAATGCAAGTATTTTTTTGTTGCATAAATTCACACAAATATGGGTAAAAAATTGCTTTAATATGTTCAGACTATCAAAAGTTGTTAAGTTTTAGAGAGCACAGACATATTCCTGGATTTATTGTCAACTTTTAACAAAAATGTTGAAACGTATTTGTGCTAAACCAATGACGGCAATGACGACAATAAATGTATTTTTACATCTGTGTAGTGTATGTATGTATGTATATAATAATATACATACACTACACAGATATAAAAAAATACGTTTTTGTAATTGAAAGAAAAAACCTGAAAATAGGCGATCACTGTCTGTATATAATTGGTTCCTTATTTTTGATTAAAACTACTTCTCAATTTTTCCGCTATTTTATTATGACCTATACATTAAACGTTTCTCAAAAACGTAACGAATAACGAGCCATGCGGCCATTAACGTTTCAACCACAGACTATATAGTCTGTGGTTTCAACCATAATAATCACAGAACAGAAAAAAAGAATAATAATCATACAATCACATAACAGAACAACTCATACAATACTGAACTCTAGAGGGGGGGCCGTGTCACCATAGCGACGGTGCATTTATGATAGTACATATACAGGGCAAAGTAAATATACAGTACAAAGTAAATAAAATAAGTATTTCACTGTCCTATAAATATGAATATTTTTGGTGGACATGTGAGGCAAGAACGAATATTCACTGTTGCCCTCTGTCAGTGGCCACCCACATAACAAGCTTTTTCTGGCTTCAAATAGTATATAACATGATACAAATACACTGGTATGCTAATCCGGCGACCTACTTTCGTTCAGTTCTGCGCATGACGTCAGCAAGGAGGATAACTTGGCGTGAAATTTAAATTATTGAAATTGTGAGGGTGTCATTGTTTTAATGTCAAATAGTTATCGGTGCTGTTAAGACAACTATTGTGTATTTTAAAGATGCAAAATTGTGCTTTAGCTGGTTGTACAAATTATAATTGGATAACCAAAGGAACTGATATAAGGGTATTTTCATTTTTTTAAACGAAGATCTTATGAAATAGTGGATCGTGTATGATATTATTTACAGGTATTTTGAATTTTACTTTTGAATAAGATCGATTATTAAAAAAATAATAATATACATAATCAAGCTTATAAATGTGCGGTATTAAATGGTACCATATTTGGACCAACCTCTGCGGTAGTAAGTTGTGGTAGTACTTTGCGGTAAGTTGAAGTTGAAAAACACAGAATCGGAGGTTGTAAACGGAAGATAGGTTATGTCCACGACTAATTGTTTAAAGCTGGAAAGTGGTTTGAGCTGTGCTACCCCGAAAATGATTATTAAATCTTTTATTAATAATACATGTGGAATTCGAGGAAGAAGACTATTTAGTAATAAATACATTCTCCATTCTTCATCAAAGAATAAGAGGTTCTTCTTTCCATTCTACAAATTGTAGATGTCCGTTTCTAATAAACTTTCTATTCATATTTGAAAATAAGGTTGCCCAATGGATAAGCCTGCTCAAGCCGTTGAAAAGAATGGTGTTTGTACCAACAAATAGGTAGGTCGAAAAACTTTAATTAGTATTCTGTTTCAATTTTTTCAAACAAACAAACAACTTTTACAATAGAACTTAAAATAATTTCTCTTGATTATGATATAAAAGAATTGGAAAATTTTTATAAATATATTCCGAAATAAATTTTACAAGAAAAAAAACTAATTTTCAGAGCTTTTTCGAGGTTAATAGAGACATTACTCGTGCGAAAGCTTATTCCAAACATGACCCAGAGATGTTGCAGATGCAATAAGGAACATAAAAAATCGAACCCTCAGAGAGTGGCTCAAAGAAAATATAGAATTCATCGATCCGTCCTGTACAGACTTACAAATCCTCACATCAAAAATCAAAGTGGGCAAACTGTTTTGAAAGAAAAGGTAGAGAAATCCAAAATTAAACGTTTAAATATTGCTGCAGAATGGGGACATACCCGTTGGATATTACGGATCTGAGAATAATGTAAAAGCATTTGAGACATATGCCTTAATAATTAAATTATTAAAGAAAATGTTTTTATATTTTCATCTTATATTTTAATAAATAGTGACACATCAAAAAAAGAATAAAAGATACATATTCGCAATTTTCAATCTTTCTAAAAATATGATCATTTAATGTCATTAACAAGTTAAGTAAATTACACTATTTGTTATACTAGGGTGTGTAATTGTGTTTTCAAACATCAACACCGATTTTTAAAAACTATTGACCACATTTTACGGTATCAGGAAAATCTGTAATGTTTTCTATCAGCATTGTGCAGGCAGCAAGAAGTTGCAAATTTTCAATTTTCCTCACTACAGAACAATTTCCTGTGAAAATCGCAGCTAAAATGATGAAACGTAGATAAAATATGAGGTTATGTTCGCAAGCAAGTTCAGTTGAAATGTTTTGATACTTATACAAGAGTTTTAAAATAAAAATTTATCTATTAAATTTCCTATATTATTTTAAATTATTATTAATTAAGTGTAGAACGTTTTTAAAGTGATTACGTTAATGCTGATTGCCTGTGATGTTCCGCTGCATATATTCGATAAACAACTATTTCGGGAGTTCTGGAATAAATACAATCCCCAGGTGACGTTACTAAGTCGCGCAACTTTGCGTAACTATGTACCAACTGTACGTGAAGACATTGTAAATAAGATCAAATATGTATCAAAAAATACACGGCTGTGATGGTCGTATTGACGAGATGACAGATCGTAAAAAACAATCTATTGTAAATGTTATAGTACGTGTACTGGACCCTCTTAAACCGACATTACCACTATTACTAGATAGCAACATACTAACTGAGTGTACTGGCAAAACAGTTACGCGGGTGGTGCTGGAGATGTTAGAAAAATTTGATCTATCAATAAGACAAGTGTTGATGTTTGTGACCGATGGTGCCACGCAAATACGTTTGGTAGGCCGTTCTCCTCAAAAATACGGTTGTAGGATGGTACATGCTACATGTAAAGTACATGCTTTACATCTTGTGACATAAACTATTCGACAAGGTTTTCCAGAGTTAGATGCATTACTAGCAAGCACAAAAAAAGTGTTTTTTAAATCTCCTAAACGTCTTCGCGTATTTCACAGCAAGTGTCCTGGTATTCCCGAACCACCACAGCCGATTCTTACTGACTGGGGAACATGGTTGAAGGCAGCTTTTTATTATGCTAAATATTTACAACAAATAAAAGCTGTGATACTACAATTCAATCCTGACGAGGCTGTAGCTATTAAGGAAAGTCGGACAAAATTCCGTTGAAACAGCTTTAAAAACTATTTACAAGATTACATGACGCCATAAAAAACTTACAAAACAGTATGTTGTCACAGCAAATAGTGGACGAAGTAAATCGACTGCTACACGATATAGGTGACGCAAAAAAATGAGCACGTTAGAGAGAAGTTTGCACGTGTGTTAAGGCAAAACACCGGTTTTACCAGATTAAGACAAATTTCTGATGGTACTGATGATGCGTCTCTAGATCCGTTAAGTGCGTTCAAAGACTATTTTAAGTATGCCTCAATTACATCAATAGATGTCGAATGTTCGTTCTCAAAATATAAACATGTTTTTCATCACAGTAAACATCACTCACGGAGACAACCATAGAAACATACTTGAAGCTGCAAAGTTTTTACAGATTTTCTCCAGTTTGTGATAACCAAGCTAGTTCATTAAGCTAGTTAAGAGGGTAAGTTGTGCATACATTATAACAGTTTATTGCGTTTGTTACTAGTTAATTTCTTTTATTACACTTATTATGATGGGTACGCCTATGTCCCGCCGCACATTTCTGCCAACTCTACATATCAGTATATTTGTATCATGGTTATTATAATAGGTCTCTCAAGAGTCACCAGAAATATAAAATTGTTCAAAAAACCTGTTTCTGATTGGATAAAAGTTTTAACAGCCCTGTTATAATAACATCATAGGCCTGAATGTCTTGTCTAATAATCTCTTTCCATGTTTTTGTAGTGGATATTATCATTGGTTAAACTTAGTTCTTTAGTTTATAAAAGAGATCAAATTGTTTTTAATTTGAGGTCAGTTGCTTAGTTAACTCTAATTAGAAGATGACATTCGAAGAATCAGTCGTACTTGGATATGCAACTTCCTTAGATAAACATAAAACTGTCCTATTTGCTATTCATGGAAAAATTAAATACCACCAAAGCAATTTTATTATTTATATAGTTTTGTCAACGGAATAAGATTTTATTCTAAAACGTGAATTTTTTCTAACTTAAAATATTTTACATTTAAAATTTTCATTTTCAGATCAAAATATTTTTCAGGTTAGATTTTTTTTTAGATTGGCAAAAACATTTAAAAAACAACCACTGACTATTCCTCTTGACACATAGGTTGATTTAACAAATTATTTGGATAATTTATAGGGCAGTGGTTTAATATCCCAACAAAGTGGGAGCAAACATTATAAGATGTCGCGCAAATAAATAATTATAGACAATATACGCATAGCATAGTTTCGAAAATATGTTTTTCTGTTAGAATCTGTAAAAGTAAAAAAATCATTCGCGAAATCATTCAAATTATATAAATTACAAACACTTTTCTAGACTAAACCTCCTTTCCTATTGAAAAATCAATTCCTTGGCAAGCATAGTAATAATAATATGACGACGATTTTGCGCCTAGTTAGTTCCAAAATGTATTCACATAATTTAAACAACTTTTAAAACATAGATTTTTTTTAATGTTAAAAATTACCAGTGTTTTTCCAAAATATTTTTCAATGAGACCACATTGTTGTTTAATCATTTATACAACGTTGCCATGGTTGATTAACGTACATAAATATTTAAACAATCTTGAACAACTATGCGTTATCACTGAGTTAATTCTCATTTAAAAAACATCAAATTAAGGTGACGTTTTCATCTGGTGACCATGAATAACATAAATCTGTAACCCGTTTTTAAATTTGCTCTATTCGTTTTCATGATAACGAAAACTCATTCTCACTTTAAGTCATGTAGATTTAGTTGGTGAAATTAGAGGAAAAACTTAATGTCTATTGTTTTAATTGATTTGAAATATGAATTTAGTATCTTAATGAGTTTTATCCAGTTTTACCAATTTTTTCGTACAAATAAAAACAATTTAGCCGCTAATTTCATCTAAATGTACATTTTATTAAAAATGAGAAAATTCTAGTTGTATGTTGGCCACTTGAATTACAAATAGTTACAACAAATTTACAAAAATTTTTATATATTAAAACATTGGCTGCATGCATACGACTCAACTGTTGAGGTAGCTCTAAGTTTCATTGAATTTCGACAATTAAGTAATAATTGCTATACAACAATTTTGTCGGCTGACCTATGAACATAAATCTTATTTAAACATTTTTAATACAATTTGTTAATATTATTAATTTTTAAACTCTTTCACCTTTTTAAATTTTTTTTAATAATATTTCTGGTAATTATTTTTATTACTTGACTCCTCGCCAATATCAGTATTTTTTTATACATTAATTTTGGGTCGTAGAATACAAATCGGCGAAAAATTCTCTTCGAAAATTAAGTTTATCCAAAAAAAAACAAAAGGACTTTTCGCACTTGCATTTTCTATCACATTGTATGGCACATAATTTACATTTGGTCCAAGAAAATGTGTTAAGTATGTTGTTTCCCCAAATATGACAAAAAAACTAACTTCTCCCGAAAAAAACACAAGTAGTTTGCACTAAATCACATAAAACGAATAATATTTCTATTATCTGTGTATGTTTATCCCCTTTAAAATGCAAAAATGTATTAATGAACAATTAAATTAGAGGATTTTTTTAAGGATTACTTTTAGCTTAATACGTGTACTTAATGATAAGATTTAAAATAAGAATTCTAGTACCATTATCAAATATTTAAATAATTAATTAGAATATAACAGCACTTACACAATAGGTAAATTATACTTTTCACTTTTAAATGAGGGTATAATTTGCTGCTCAACACTACATAAAAACCAATGAGATTTAACTAAAACTTGATAAGACTTAAATTTATAAGTACATGAATTTTAATCAATGATGTTACCAAGAAAATGTATAAAACTAGTAACATCTAACGGTTATTTTAATTCCAAGATCCTCTTTAATATCAACTTTTCTTTAAATTCACTGCATTATACCAGTAAACAGTTTAAATATAAAATTTATGTAATTAATAATGAGTTGCCAGTGTACGTATACGTATAACATCGTAAAAATTAATAGCTAATTAATAACTCGCTAAGCTACGGTAAACTTTAAACAAACCTTTCGTCTGTCACACAATTTTTGGAATCACTTGCAATACTTCTAGGATTTCACTTGCCAGCAGATGAAGTATTTTGTGTACAACTACCACTATAATATAGGGTTATCGGGCGAAACCCTATAACCAGGATTCTTACTCTAATTTCACAGATAACTTTGACATTATTTGTTTTGATACGGTACACGATCAGATGTTTAACCGGCGTTCATCGATGGGGGCGGCAACGTTTCGACATTTTCACGAATAATCATCACCGTCGAACACCTGCACGCGTGCATCATCGGAACACTATACTGAAAACTTCGACGCCGCGGCGCCACAGACACGGGGTGGGACGCATCCCCTCTACCGACTCCGGCAGATATTTGACTACGTTCGATAGGGATGCTCGTTACATCACTTCAATACTGGAATTGTCTTTTTTAATTATTAAGCGATAGTAGGAGTTCCCTACTGAGTGGAATTTTAGGAATTGTACTCTTGGAAATTTATATCGTACATAGTCAATGATTTGATTAGAATTTAATACAAAATCAAAGTCGACGACGAGAATTAAGACATTTCTGACTTTCTTTCTTCCACTTTGAAACGTTCAAGTGGGAGTATATCAACAATTCAGACAAATTTTAATAGATTTAAAATAAAACTATTATATGAAGAAAATTTTAATGAAGTAGGTGGACAAGGAATAAGGGTCGCTTCTTACAAAGTATATATACTTTTTCTGTTGTTTTTTAATTTCAACCACTCATAAATTTGTAAATTATTGAGACGGTACTAATTTACAAAACAAATATTTCATTTCATAAACATTATGGTAGCATACAGGGTGACATAAATAATATTTGTAACTTTGTAAATAGTGTGTACCCCTCTGGTGGTCAGTGCTACTACCAATTAGACATCACTGTGTCCCCAGAGGGATACACTTATCACTCACTATGTCTGTTTTGCTTAGGCTGTTTTAGGCTAGCCTGGTTAGCTATTATTATTTGTCCTTTCCATTATTTATGGCATACTGACGAAAACATAAAAAGTTCGAAACCGGTCTATGTCTAGTGAGGAATTGACAAATGATCTTAGCTACCAAACAAGATTTGCAGGTTTAATTCAATGCAGGCCGGGACTTTTTCGCCTGAGTAGTTGTTTCCTGCAAATCTTATTCAGTATATAGTTTAGCCCACCAGAATTAGAGGTCGAAGATCTTGGTACCTGCATTGCAGGTCGCTATCAGTCACTAAGACACAATGATGTCTGACTGGTAGTAGCACTGACCACCAGAGGGATTCACTTATCACTCACTATGTCTGTTTATATATATATACATATATATATATATACACATATATATATACATATATATATATATATATGTATATATATATATGTATATATATGTATATATATATATGTATATATATATAAACAGACATAGCGAGTGATATATATATATATATATATATATATATATATATATATATATATATATATATATATATATATATATATATATATATATATATATATATATATATATATATATATATATATATATATATGTATATACATGCTCTATTCATTTTCATGATAACGAAAACTCATTCTCATATTGTCATATGTAGATTTAGTATGTGAAATTAGAAGAAAAGCTTTGCAAGAGAAATATTTCATTTCATAAATATTATAATAACTTGAATAACGTTTGTAACTTTGTAAATATTACCTATATCAAAAAATAACTTGAATATAATTTGTTTGACTAATTGTAGCGAATATTTATGACCCTGATTTTTCAAGGTTTTGATTTATTGGTATGACAATTTTACATCTTCGTATACCCTCAGGACTCTGAGTGAGTATTTGTTCATCAGCATAAAAACAAATAAATAAACAAATACTTTGATAGAGCAGTGAGGGTACAACCACTGGCGGTTCTTCTATAGGGTCATTTGGTCAATGACCTCCCACATACAAATAAAAAAATAGAATTTAAGAATATTAAAAATATATATTATATATTTTTAAACTACAGAAAATGAATAGCTCTATTTTTTTATTTGTATGTGGGAGGTCATTGACCAAATGACCCTATAGAAGAACCGCCGTTGGGTACAACATAAGAGGACTGCTTTCATTAGTCCTCTTGCAAGTTTTAAATATATACAGTATTAACTTTGAGATGTGATTTAAGAGAAAAGAGAAATAAAAATACCCGAATTATTGTAATTGGTTACATTGCATTGACAGTATTTATGTGGATGACACACTTGTCCTCCACATACTAGTTCGAGAGAGAGAGAGAGAGAGAAAGAGAGAGAGAGAGAAAGAGAGACCAGATGGGTTAGCTTGTTGAGTAGAGGTGACCACTACAGCTTTATTGAGTGTTTAATTAACCGGAGTAATAAATATTTAAAAAAAATTTTTTTTTACTACTAACGTGAGAAATCGCCATTATTTACTCCATTCCTCTAATGAGAAGTAGTATCTCTCTCCCTAGGTAAAAAATTATAATAAAAAACCATCTAGGTAAATAATGAAAAATTTTCTATATTTTTAATAAAATGAATCTTGTTATCTCGATTCTAAGCAAACAACAAATAAATTCGGAAATTCAACACCGGTAAGTGGTATGATGAAAATTATAAAAAATTATTTAAAATTATAGTTAATTGTACAGTTATGGCAAATCATTTGTATTCCTGCATTTCCTGTATTAATAGATCTAACATTTGTAACAGGTATATTTACTTCTGTATTATGAATAGTTTTCGTATTTTGTGAACATTCATTGACACTTGGCACTAAATCATCACTAGCCTGGAAGTTTTCTAGGACAACATCTTGACGTGCAAAGGAAACGGAAGATGTACTTAAATTTTCATTGGGTATGGTGGGTTTTTGTACTAATTTGGCAATTCTCTACTTGTCAGCTATCGATTCCTCAATATACCCTTCAGCCACTGTAGCCGACTTCCACCCACCGTGCCGTTTTAAACTTAGTAAGTTTCCTCCATTTTCTGCCAGAAGTGTTGCCGAGCTGCACCTTAAAGAATGACCAGTATAACATTTAGGATTTTCTAATTTCAAATATTGAGCCATGACATATGGTACTTTACTAATAGTATTGTGCCCAATATTTTGTTTAATATGTTTACCTCTACGATATAAAATAAAAAGTTTTCTAACGTCAGTTGGCTTGTCAGCTAAGTATTTTTTTAACAACATTAATCCATTGTCGCTCAACAATAACAAACTTCCTAGATGTTCCATTCTTTGAATTAGGAATATTTATTAAAATAATATCATCTCGGATGTCTAAATCATCAGGAACCATATTGCACAGTTCGTCTGTTCTGCAGGCACCTGCCACCCCAATTACCACAAGCCTAGAATATAGTTCTTGTAAAAAGCTAAACACGAAATAATTTTAAAATGTACCTTTTTTTGATAGATATTCATCATCAGGAGCTTCAATTATAAATTTGTCGATTTCTTCTTTTGCAAATACACGTGATTTTTTGGGTTTATAAGCATTGTTTTTTCTGCTTTAAAAATGCTGTAAGTTTGAAAAACTTTGAAATGTCAATGTTTTCTTTTGTTGCAACAGTGAATTTTAACAGAATAATTTGCACACAATGTTGGTACTTTTTTGCAGTCAGCTTTTTCTTTGAAATAAGTCAATAAATCATTTTCTGTTATTTTAACAGCTCCCTTTTTTTCACACCATATTTTTAATTGAGTGAATGCATTCATGTACAATCTTTTTAATTTTTCTGGCAACAAATCGCTACTCTGTTGCCACCTCTCTAAGTTCAGGCGGGGTACACATTTCCATCTCTAAATCACTGTCACTAAAATTTTCACCCATTTTACAATTTTATCCACACGTTTTACGTAGAACTTTTAGATATCGTCCATTTTCTGGAAAATGACATCTAAAATTATATTCCATTAATTTCATTTCGTCAGTTTGACAACTAAACGCCCAGACTACTTGATATTTCGAAATATTTGAAAATAAATGGGAAATGACTAATATCAAAATCTAATCAAATCAGATATAGTAATATGTCAATGTTAGTAGTAAAAAAAATTCTATATATACTTCGGTTGAGAAGGTCATTATAGACCTCGCACATTATATATAAAAGTGCTCGGTAAATAATAGCTCACTTCTCAACCTAGGTATATAATATACTATTAAATTTTATTTAAAATAGTATGTTAAGAAAAACAGAATGAATTAGCCACCTTAATATGAAATTGTTAATTAAAAATACGAAAATATATTTTTTTAAATGTTGCAAGTTTGTGATTTAATTTAATAATAATAATGATAATAATGTTTATTTACTCGTCAAATTACAAAGTGATTCAATTACACAAATGTAAATAAAAAGATACTACAATAAATATGTGTATATTCGAGCTAACATATAGTAACACAATAGTGAAAGAAAAAAAGTGTATAAAATAAGACAAATTTTGTAAATAAACAAATAATCACAGAAGCAGATGGTATTATCTACTTATACGTGATGAGCTGACAAGATATTTTATTTAAAAACAAATTAAGTTCCTCTTCTTGGTAAAAGTTTAAAATATAGAGTGGAATGAAAAATAATAACTGAAAATATTTTTTTTGCTAATTATTATTTACTAACTTTTACAAATCTTATCACAGATAAGTATAACATATATCTTTTTAAACAATTATTTTCCCGGCTATTTGCCAAAATGCTGAAACTTGAATTACAAAAAAATAATGCACATTATGTTCAGTACGACTGACTCAATAATGTTGTTTTTAATTTCAACTATTCTGTCCAGTAAAACCAAAAATAAATAAAACAAAAGGTACTCACACAGTTGAACACTCACTTTAAAAACTTTAAAATATCTACCGACACGTGTTTCTGCTTGCGGAGCTTCATCAGGGTAGCCAGCTGTTCTCTGAAGCCATTAATTTTTATTACATTAAGGTTTACAAGTTTAGTTGCTTTGGATTCTTTAAATGAGCTGGCTTTCAAATAATTATCAGCGTCATTCGATACTGTAAATAATTCATGTTATATATTTTAATAATTTGTTCTTATTGACATTGACATTTTTGTAACTAAATTAGACCTTTCAAATGTCAAACTGTTAAATTTATCTTAACCCCATTTTATGAGGCCAAATGTGTAAAATATTTCAGTTTACATCAGCTTTGTTTACTCTTGGAAAATATATTTTATTGGCTTGATATTGTAGATATGATTTATAATCTTCCAACAAGAATATATTTTTTTGTAAAGGCATATACAAAAAAGTTTGGGTCCGGTGGACCTCCTTTCAGCTGGCTAATTTTCCTCATCGCCAGCCTTTAGAACATGTGTATCAAATTTGAAAGTTTTATTTCAAAAACTGTGGCTGCTATCACGATACTACAAGCATGCCGACAGATGTTTTTTCCATAAAATTATGTGTTTTCATTTTCGTCGAGTTTCGTCGAGAAATGTAATAAAAATTTTTAATTTTTTTTTTTTTTCAAAATTGTACCATTTTTCTTCTTTCATTCATTATGTCTCTTCTAGTGGTACCACATTCACCAAATTTAATGTGTCACTTAAAATGTTGTTGAAAATCTTAACTGCCAAATTTGGGAAGTCCCCGATAGTATTTTTTTGGGTTATCGTGGATACACACATACACATATCCACAGACACGCTCCAACAGATATCATTCGGAAAATAGTCAGAATGGATTCAGGAGGGTTCAAAACGTATATATCAATCAAAATCTCGAGGTCGAAAAAAAATCACGATTACTATACTATACTTCCTTATATTAGGTATAGGAAAGTGAAACATCTATATCTTTAAACTCTTGATATATTGTCGAATAATTGAGATGCGAGGTAGCTAAAACTCCTTTGACCAATAGTTTTTTGACATCTGGGCATGTGGCAATTACTTTGTTTCTGTCTCGATGCATAAATATGCCAGATTTGCTCGACATTAATTTTATTTTTTGAACATATTCGTCAGTATGTAGAAACAAAATAATTGTCTAATATCAAGTATTTTACTGTCTCAAAAAGTGTCATCACTGGGATAAGTAATATCTCTACTATACATTATTTGCAATATCCATTTTGGAAGTATATTTTAATTTTTTTGGTGGAAATCGCCCACTCCTCCCTACCCCATAATGCCATGGGGTAAGCGGGATTTTACAAGTACATAAAGGGTTTTACGTTGTTTTATGTAAAAAGTTTTTAAGGTATTTGAACCTAGATAAAAGACCTCTAATTTTTTGTGTAATATTTTTTTATTTGTAAGTCCCATCTTAAGTGTTGATCAATAATGCTTCTAATAAATTCGTATGCTGGTCAATATTTAGTGTACCCATATTAGACAAATTTTTGGCGTATGGTGTAAAGTAAGACGTTTCGTTGTAACTTAAAGTGAGAGTATTAAGTGGCAACCATTTTTTAATTATTTTAAAATTATCTACTATTTTTTTAATTATTTCCAGGAATTTGCCTCGAATATAATGGCTGTGTCATCCGAAAAGGATAGTATTTTGACCCTTATATTTAATGGTAATATGCTGTTAATGTAAATTGTAAACAGGAGAGAACCCAATACTGTACCCTGCGGTACTCCATACTTAACTGTTCTTTAGTCGCTGACGACGTCGTCAATCTTTACATATTGTCCTATCTGATAAATAACTTTTTAAAATATCAACAACTTTACCTCTTAATCCGTAGAGTTTTAAGAGTTTACATAAGAATTTTTGCGACACATCGTGTCAAATGCTTTAGCGAGGTCGACAAATATACATAAATCTTTTTTATGCAGGTTATTATAAATATTGACGTTAAGAAGCATTTTGCATCCTCCGAGGATTTTCCCTTCCTAAAACCGAATTGTCGAGTAGATGCTATTGCAAATTTGTTTAAAAATTTTAATATTCGAGTTTTTAGTATTTTTTCTATTATTTTAACTACATTAGAGATCAAGAAAATAGGTGGATAATTTAATATTTCCATATTATCGCCACTTTTATGACTTTAAGTAATTTTGGAAAACACCCTATTTCGAAGCACTTGTTTATTTAATAAGAGTTTCGTATCCACCACTACTCAGTATGTTGATATTTTGTCAGAATTTGATAAAAATGTAATAAAACCTCAATTTCTCATTAAGTCGACGTTTCGACTTAATGAAAAATTGAGGTTTTATTACATTTTTATCCAATTCCGACAAAATATCAACGCACTTGTTTATTATGAAGTTAAGTTATTAACTAATAAGCTATTTCATTAATATTTCTTTAAGCATCTTTGCAAGCAAGTTCTCAAGTCCGGGTGACTTTTTTGTTTATATGTTGTATTTCTTTTATTACCTCCGCTTCATTTGCAGGAGAAAGATACATGGTGTTTTCGAAAAAAGTCTGTTCCTCGCTAACATTTTCTGGTGCTTTTATTTTATTGGTACAAGTCTCACCTAAATCACTGTAATGCGCATTAAAATTGTTTTCAATGGTAATTTCTATTGTTAGTAAGTTTTCACCAACTTTTATTTAATTTATTACTGTTTTTTGTTTGGCCTGATTACAATTGAAGTGTACACGGGAAAACCAAAATAGTCGCATTATATAAATTTTACACCAGAGCAACATTAAACTTTAAAACTTCATACAACTTAAAAATATTGTAAAAAAAAACATATTTAACTGATCGACTGTCAGTATGCCAAGGAATCGTGTTAGGGTTAAAATTTTATATTTCTTGTGCAAATTTAGTTCATAATGCAATTCAAATGTGCAGACTACCATATAATCTAATCGTATTATTTTTGGGTATATACTAGAGTGGAGTGAAAATATGAAAGTTGAAGTTTGTACCTGGCTTGGTGGGGAATTGGTGCTCTATGATAATTTGTTACTTGTAAAATTTGAGATTTTTATCTTGATGCCACAAGGGCGTCGCAATTAATATCGAGGGAAAAAAATAAAAAATTGTGAATAAAGGAAATAACTTTATTTGTTGATAATTTTAGGTATTTTAGTGAACATTACCAAATACAAAAATTTAAAAAGCATCTAAGACACACAAAACCACATTTATAAAAAAAATTCAAAATAAGATGGAATTACGTTAATTCATGGCATATTCTTTTTTTTCTGTTGAAAACCGGTATTATTTTACGAGCTTCACTCCTGGCCCTTATAAAGCCATCTCGGTTAGCAAAACCACATACAGCAGAAGATGCTTCAGTGACTGTTTTCACACACCTTTCCACAGCTTGGTTGTGGCAAGGTAAACGAGCTACGTCACTCAATAATTTATTTGCATATATATTTCCTTCGAGCATTGCTTTTAAGATCACTTCGTCCTTCAACGACTTGGTGAGCGGTGGTTCTGTGATTTCACTGCTTTGCCAATCTATTAAGTCAATATACTCTGTTGCGGAGAACTTAAATTTCGGTAAAGTGAAAATTCTTACAAAGTTAGTATTATCTATCAGTTGCCTTGCTCGCAGAATTCGTCTTAAAGCTAATTCCTTGATATGTTGCCAATCGTCATAAAGCATCAATTATAGTTTTCAGTTCTTACGGTAAATATCGTGACAGAATTATTGATTGACAGAGATTATTAGGCCCATTGATGCAAGATGATTCTCTTTTTATTTGAAACCACATCGGAGCATATACTCTCACTATGAATGATACCAACGTAATTAAATTAGGTGAATGTTGAGAAGATGAAACATATAGCCTCAAAATTCTATTCCCTGTGGTCAACTAATGAGAATACACCATTTTGCCTGGACTGCGCTTTGCCAAAGTTTCAGAACAAATACCCAAGTGGATGGCTTTACAAATATCCAAAAGATATTGTTGGTCGCTACTAAGATCTTCAACGAAGTCTGGCACGTTACACTCCATTTTTTCGAACTGAACAATTAGAAGATCCTCACATTTTGCAAGTTGTTTTCCAATAGGACCTGCAAAACCTCATGGTCCACTTGTTTTTCCATCAAAATGTTCAAAAAGGTGTCGCAGGGGAGTTTATTGGCATGCAATTGACAAATAAACCAATGCATCGGCCTTTTCAATAACAGTTCCATGAGCCTAATTGCACCACCTTTTTGTCCAGTATTTATAACTGTACCGTCACAACCAATAGCCACAAGTTTTTGTAGATCCATGGAACTTGTAGAAAAAAAATCCAATATACTATTTTTAATGGCACTTGCTGTTCCAGATGGTAGCGATAGGTGTTCGGCATACAATGAACCAGGCTCCTTCACTAATGATATATGTTTTTCTACTATTATTTTGCGTTGTTTATCTCTCATAGTGAGCGTCTTATCTTTACGACCATCAAAATATAATAAACACAAAATAAACTTCTGTTTGATTTTCACAATTTTAATAAACTTTTGACAATTGTTTCGCCACACAGTGGCTTCGTCAGATGGTGAGTACAAGACTAAATTCTTTATTACAAAGTGTGGGTATATATCAACTAATCTAGGGTAATAAAATGGAACAGTAATAAAATAAGGTACAAAATAAAATATTTTATTACTGTTCCATTTTATTACCCTAGATTAGTTGATATATACCCACACTTTGTAATAAAGAATTTAGTCTTGTACTCACCATCTGACGAAGTACTGCGTGGCGAAACAATTGTCAAAAGTTTATTAAAATTGTGAAAATCAAACAGAAGTTTATTTTGTGTTTATTGTAAAATGGATTTTCATCAAGTAAAGGTCGAATCAATCAACTATCAAAATATAAGCCGAACATAACACATTCGGTAAGTGTAGGTTGACATCTTAGATCTTTTCTTTTTATTTGCACGAGCTCGACAAATTTTGCTCCTATCCACTACTTCAGAATAATTGTCGTCTTTTATCATACCAACGTCCTGTAATGTAGCTGAAACAATTGCAGCCCCAGCTCTGTCCGATATACCATATCGGTTCAACACTCTTGCCACAACAGGATATTTTCTTTTAACATATTCTTTTTGATCTTCAGAACATTTCTTCTCAGATACATCAAATTTTTCTGAACCACAAACAATAGAGTCTTCTGACGATGAAGTTGACGATGACGAGATTTCTGGAATTAAAATAAAATAAATAGAGCAAGAGGAAAAAAATAAATATAAACTATTACCAAGACCGGAAGAAGTATTAATATTACAACTAGCTTCAGGTTGATTTGAAATTTGTTGCTTCATTTTGTGCGCCTCCTGTTTTCGCTTTCTCTCAATTAGTAAAGATTGCTTCTGACTAGTGGCCACATCAACATCGCCTATGATCATTTTTCTGTCACCTCTCCGGTCAATTAAAAAATGGCGTTCACTGGTAGGAATTTTCCGGGTTCTTTCACAGGCACATGTATTTTGATTCGCACACTTGCAAGTTGCAATGTCAAAAAGTCTATTACTTTCATCAAGAAATTTCTGAAACATATTTTATAGCTCTCCACGTTTTTTCTAGCCTTATATGGCAAATTTCGATATTTTTCGTGATATTCCCGAATCCGCTTTACAACTACACGATGTTCGATAATTGGGATAGAGGCATTTCTCCAGGTTTCTTCTAATTTCAAAGCCACCGTCTCTGACGTGTTTCTGACAAGGTCTTTGAATATTTTTTTGTTAGGACAATCGAAATGAATGATCCATAAATAATACTTCATTACATCTTCATACGAGGGCAGAATATTAGTCGGTAATTCTGTTGCAGACCCGAACACAGGACATAAAACCTTATTTCTTAAAAGAGCCATTATATTTTAAATAAACTCACAAGATAACCTCACAAAACACAAGTGTCTGACTGTTCTCATACGCCTGGAATAACTATTGAGCTGGTTTGTGTGTGGTGTGAAGTGAAACACTTGTTGCGGTAAGTTGTCGATTTCGCCGCTACTATGACGTCATTGTGGCAGTACTTATTGTCAATATTATTAGTCAAGATTTTTACTCAATATTATGAATGATATAAATGACTGTTCCTATGGCAACCAAACTTAATATTAAGAATATTTTCCTAAATAAATGTTAAAATATTTTCGCACGTTTTTTAACATTTTCACAAATTTTAATCATCCGGTGGCAGTACTAATTATGAATATTTCTGACTAATATTTTGACACAATATTACTAATATAATAGAGAACCAATCCCCCATCAAGCGAATTTGATTTGGTAAAAAAAATTTTCATAAGTATAAAAACGCTCCACTACTATAATTGAATCATGTTCTATTTACATTACTCATGATTTTCGCAGTAAAAATGGCAGTGCAATTTCTCATGGGTGCTCAGCACCAATGGGACTGATCTCATGGTTGCTTTAGTACCCGAGCACCCACGAAATCGGTAGTACTGATGAGTTCATAGGAGAATGAAACATATCTACTGCTATTGATAGAGGAGATCACATCGCTGTACGCGACATACCATTCATTAAATAGAAACAATTTTGCAAAATTTTCTCAAGCCTATACCCAATTAATTGATATAACGAGCTTCAGCAAATTATCTCAAATACGCTTTATCATCATTATAATTATAATGTCTTTCATCTTCTTCAAAATGTTTTAAAAATAAAGAAAAACAAAACCACTTCCACGTAATAATAAAAGAAAGTAAAATTAATTAAGGAAATAAACGTTTTGAATGAATACTTAAACGCTGACTGATTTATCGATTTATTTTGATTTGGGATGGGTTGTTATTGTTACGCCACAAAAATATTCATTATCAAGTTAACGTTTCAATTTGTAAATTATATCTCTCGATAAAAGTAATAAAGAGTAAGAGTTAAAAATAAATAAGCTACTATTAATAGCAGTGGCGGCTGGTGAAATTTAGTATCTTAGTATTGGAGCATGGGACCCAAGAGATACTTTAAAGCGTAACTATCAAGACTAAATGAGGAAGTTTTGCAGAAAAAATATTGCGATTGAAATTTGCGAAAAAAAGTTGCAAAAATTGTGAGCCTCCAAGGTTATTTTTTTAACGATTTGTAAAATATTTGCAAAATATTTTTTTCCAGAATCAGGTGGAAAATATAACGACAAATTTCAAATTTTATCAAAGAATATTGGTTTTCTATAAAGTTACACCATTTTAAAATTTTATTTTAGATTCATTTTTCACTGTGCAAATTTCAAAAAGACTGCAACTGTAAAAAAATCAATATTATTTTATTTTTATTTTAATTTGAAATCCGTCGTTATATTTTCCACCTAATTCTGAAAAAAAATGTTTCTCAAATATTTTACAAATCGTTTAAAAAATAACCTTGGATGCCTTTTTGCAATTTTTGTTCTGCATGACTTTTTTATTTAGTCTTCATAGTTACGCCTTAAAGTATCGCTTGGGTTCCATGCTCCAATACTAAGATATTACATAACCTAAATTTCATCAGCCGCCACTGATTAATAGTAAAATAAGCTTCTGTATGCAAATAAATAAAATTACCAGCCTAAAGCAACTGTAAAATCATTAATTAACCGGTTAAATTTTGAACAGGTGTATCTGTTTACATAAAAACGAGTATATCAAAGCAATTTTATGGGCTTAACAATAAATTTTTAATAAAACCAGTACATGGTATGTTTACATACATGTCAATCAGCATACATAAAGCAATTCAAAAAGTCTGATATTTTGTTTGCTTCGTATTAGAAGCACCCCAGCCCTGGGCTGCTTCGTCGCGAATAAATTTCCTATAATTTTTACATAAAACTAAATTATGTCCAAGCATTTATATCATTAAATTCAAAATTAATTATTACATAAAAAAGGTTAAACCATTTTCTTAAAATTTTGGCAGAAAACGTATGCATTTAAACTATAGAGTCTAAATTATTCAGCTTGTAAAAGAAGACACAGTATTCATTTAATATTTAAAACGTTGACAAAACTATAGAAAATCTCAAAGCATTCTCCAGCCGAGAAGCGATAACATAAACAAACCAACGTAAACACGTAGGGTTGTAAGAGTTTTTACTAAGAATAGGGTCAAAGGCTAATAAAAATAAATAGTCATTATATCACTTTTCACCTAAAGCATCTTGAGTTAAATTTTAGTTTAAAGAACACAAGTTAGCGTTTGGCTATCTCCGTCAAGCTTGCAGGCATGAACAACGAACTCACTCACGGGAAATCATATAAATACGCGAGGCGGCGTACGATCGTGGTCACATTTTTGGCAACCCTAGTGTTTATCGCTGGCTCTCCGGGGCCTGGAAGTCAAAGATAGACCGCTCTCCCAGCTTATAGCCGCCGTAATAACCGCCGTTGAAGTATAGAGAGCCCCGCTTAATTAGCGGTCCACCCAAGTTGGTGCAGAAACCTCTGTGGCCTGGTCTCTGTGACCGAGTACCTGTACACTGCCTTAGAAATAGGGCGTGTGCACCGCCGCCGCCAACATGGAGACGAATAACACAGGGTTACTCAGGAACCCGGGGGAGAAAACCTCGTGGAACTCTCCATGTCTCCGAGAATTGGTAAGGACGGCATTTAAATATTTTTTATAATGCGTTGCCATTTTCTACGTACTCGAGCTCACTAAAATTCATGAAACTAATTCAATTTCTTTGTTACAAGTGAAATGGCAACGTTAATCAAAGTACGACTCTATATGCTTGGATTTCGCGGTTTTCAACAACATTTGACCGGTGGTACCAAATGATTTCCAGATAGGATTTTTCTGTTGTAATGCACCGCTCAATACATTTTTATTAATAGTACAGCCTATATTAATTCAGGTAGGATCAGTAATAGTAGTTGGAACTTTCATTCATTTTTCCAAATTAAGTTAGGTCAAAATATGATAATGTACATAATACATAGTATTCAGTTGAATCTGCAATGTCGGTAAATTAATCAAATTTCACTCCTTGTGAGCGGATCTCGAGCGGTCAGCTGGCAGATTGATTTGGCCAGATGTCGATGACGCAACATGCAGCTTCCTTTGACTCTCTGAAAGTTTTTACCGGTGGACCTTGTTTCGCTACAGGGGGTCCGGGGACAGACATCCATGAGTATCGTTTAATGCTTTATGGCCACAGCTACTTTATGTGTGCGGTAAATGCGATTAACGCCTGCCAACCACTACACAAAAAAACTACGGGGTAGTTCGGTTCGTCTTGGCGGGACGAATTCGCGCACTCCACAAACACGGGTAGTTGCCTGTCATATGTCGGACGTTTCGGCATATGTATCGAATGGAAATTGGCAAGCGTTAGTCGTATTTATAGTACTGTCATACGGTAGCAACGAGCCTGCGAATTAATCAAAGCATGGTCGTCTGCATATGTCCGTCTTCTCTGGCAGGGGACGGTCGAGTACTGCATACAAGGGAAGTTTCTCTTGCAACCATCTGTAAAGTTTTACAGATGTTATTTAAACTACGACTTGGAAGTTTCCGCGTAGGTAACCAGGTTTGGTTGTTTTGCAGGTTCAACTAGCTAAATATCCATGTATTTCTTATAGACAGTTGTCTAATGACATAAATAAATGTGTGAAAACGTTATTTCAGTTTCCTTGACTTATTTCTACTTTCAAGTGAATTCTAAGTAAATCAGTAAATCATAAATCTCAAGCTAAATCTTACCTATACTAGTCATTCTTAAAACATATATCAGTGCAGTGCAGATTAGTGTTCATATTAATTGGTAAAAATTATATAATCAAATTAAAACAAATTAAACCTAATAAATGAAACAAAGTAATACCAAACTTTATAAAAGTACATGTGTGGTTACAATAACACAACAAATTTGGGTCCTACCACTAAAACTAGACGATCACGAAAAAGGCCAATTAATTAATTAAATATTACCAGTCGCTTTACGACCATGTGAGACTTAGTAAAAAGGGAATAAATTAAATACAAAATAGACGAGTGGGGGTTGGGTCGTCACACTGGTGCCGTGACCAGGATAACACCAATTAAATATACGAGGGTCGTCACATATTTATGCATTTTTAGAAAAAAAATAATATAATTATTGGGTATTACATAAGCATCCTTTCAAACCTAATATATAATAATACTGTTGTTTCTTACATTTTATACTGTCATTATTATCTGAATGTACTAGTGCAAAAGTTTTAAATAGATAATATATCAAACACGACACTTCAAATAGATTTTATTGCAGAAACTATTAAAACAACTACTTCATCTAGATGACATTGGATTAAATAATAGTATTCTTAGTATTAGATGCAAAAAAAACATTAAAATTAAAGAAATATTGACTCGCCAAAATGATTAATTTTTACATTTAAGAAACGATTCCCTCCAGTTACAATACAAAAACGAAAGCCACGTTGTATAATGTCTTCCATTCTTTCGAAATATTGAAATAAAAATGACGGCATAAAATGTAAGAAACCGTAGATATTTATTATTGTTATCATATTAGGTTTGAAAGCAAGCTTACATATGTAATACCTAATAATTATTTTATTTTTATTTCTTTTTTTTTTCTAAAAAAACACCTAATTATATTTCATTTGAATCAAAGTATTAATGTTTTGCTTAAGATTTAATATTGTTGTCTATAAATTAAAATAATTATTAAAAATAAAAGAAACATTTTGCCTTTAAAGGTTTCAAAATTATTTTATTAAAACTCTACATGTGTTTCTGCTTTTAAGCCTAAATAGCCGAAACACGTGTAGAGTTTTAATAAAATATTTTTGAAACATTTAAAGGCAAAGCGTTTTTTTATTATTTTTAATAATTTTAATAATTTTTCACAAGCAGCCAACCGCGGATTCAGTTCAGTGTATTAATTATAATAATACGAATTTCAGTGGTAGTATTAGGTTAGGTAAGATTTATGTCAGCTCTATATCACAACAGATAATCATACTCAAGGAACCGTTTTTTTTTTTAAGAAAACATGGCATGTATTAAAAATATAAAGTGTCAAATTTGTTCTTTTTATCCCATTTGCAACTATCGACAACTATAATACCATAGTTAGCACATCCCTGGGATAATCGTGTCTAAGCACGCTCTATTTGAACTTTCCTATTGTGTCGCATGTTGATTACCTCTTACTGTTGTTTGCAGCTTTTGTGTTTTTATAACGAATAGAATTTCGAAAGCGTTTCTCTACCATAAGAATAGATTTTACACCGAATGGATACTTCATGATTTATGAATGAAAGCTAGAAATTTTCTATGACCTCGCTGTTGTTCTCTCATTGGCGATCCCCAAAATCCTCGTATTTATGAATGAAAGGGGCGTGATGGGGGTCATCAATCACGATTAATTCTGAGTAGGAATTCTAATTTTACCCCGTTTTACCCTAAATTTAACTGTTTTGATTTTATTAGTTGCATTTTGTCGAACTGATTTAAGAGAATGAATTGAAAGTATTGAACCTTATTACAAATTACAATAAATTCGAATGAAATCGCTTATTATTTCAGCCTAACCCAAGATTTATAAAGTAAAAAGTAAGTTCAGTATAGTGATTTGTAGAGAAGGAATACTCCCTCGGTGGTTAAGGTTATGTTTCTAATAGACATCCAACATAACCACACTTTAAGATTGTATTGTATTATGAGAAATATTGTAATGCAAGTGCGTACTGTTTACTTTATGGGAGTACCTATATCCGAAAAAAAACGGCCCAAAAATTACTTCATTCTTTTCCGCAAACGGGAAGTGTGCTCTTTACATTTTGTGGAACACGATTTTTTTTAAGATTAGTATAGTAAGCTGTACGTAATTTTTATGAAGCTATTATAAACATTTGCTGTGTTTAAAACAATCTTTAATACAGGAAATGCGACAACAATACGAAGGAAGTTAAAATGAACTGCTGTTTTTTCTATAGTCTTGCCTGAGAATAAACTTGACACAGAAATAGTACCATCAACTTCGAGAGAGTTAAATGTTAAATAGAGTAGAATCTCAGGATTAGCAAAAAGGACCCATGTAAAGGAGGCACGAATGCAAATTAATTTGCCGGTCAGCTCTGAAAACTGAGAAGATATCGAATTGGATACACCTGCAGAAAATACTACAGAGTATTATGTGAGGAAAAGCCTGTAGAGCCTTGTTTGCAGGTTCAATATATAAATGCTAACTGAATTGGTAATGTCTTCTCGAAAAGTGACTCCAAATAATACCACACGTCCTGCATTATGTATTTCTTTACCCTCAAAGAGCATCTCAAATTATTATTGGCTTCAATATATTGAAGATACTTCACCAGAAACAAATTAATATTGGTACTAGACTCCATTCCCTAAAAATTTGTATTACCTTCTTTTATAAAACTGTACCTATTCATGTATTTTTATTATTGAGTACCCACATTAAGAATATTTAAAAACTGATAATGATAACACAATGTTCTATAAAACAGAACTTTATTCAGTAAAACAATAAAACAAATATGAAACTTAACTGAGGTAGGTTTAATGTTCCTAATTTGGCCACATTGGCGCTTCCATCTTAAACTGATTTTCCAATAGACATGATGTTATAAAAATGTTCAATTCTTTCTCACGAATCGACATTTTTCAGCATTAAAATTATTGAACATTTAACATGTTCGTATGAAAAGCAAAAGTGCACCGACTGCACCTCACATTTAGAAGGGTATGTTGATATTTAGCTTTTAGATTTTCACTTTCACACATATTTTACTTTGCTTTCTAATACATTTATAGAGTGAAATGAAAAATAATAACGCTGAAAAATATTTTTTTTGCTAATTATTATTTACTGCTTTTACTGTAATCCAAGTTTTAGCGTTTTGGCAAATAGCAGGAAAAATAATTGTTTAAAAGATATATGTTGTACTTATCTATGATAAGTTTTGTAAAAGTAGTAAATAATAATTAGCCAAAAAAAGATTTTTCAGCGTTATTATTTTGCATTTGACTCTATATTTTAAGAAGAGGATACCTAATTTATTTTTAATATATTTATATCCTCAATGATAGTCTTGGTAGTTCTACTCGTTCAAGGTCTCTGAAATTATTTCATGAGTATTTCTTCTGTGTAACCTTATGCTTGTGCATCTACTACAGTCGAGCCTCTGTAAGGTTGCATCTTTCCCTTAAAGAGAAAGCCATAAATAATTTTCTTCGTTTCAATTGTCAGCAGACCAATAATTGAAGCGATGAAGTCTCAAAGGGGCTAAGTGCCAAAAATTGTTTAGTGAGATATTTAAAAGCAACTCCTAAAAACATGAATTACATGTTTTCGTTTATACCTTTCTAAGAGACAAATTCAATCTCACCAAAAATGGCACTTATCTCCTTTGACATTTCAATGTTTAAATTTTACATAGATATACGTATAGGCGGCTTATTTAAGATTGAAACGAATCAAATTATTTATGGTTTTGACGTTTTAAGAAGAAAGTTGTAATCTTACGGCGAGCCGATTATATGAATTCATTACATGAAGATCTGTGTGCAATTTTAGTATGGTCTTTAAACTTACTAATGTTCTTGATATAGAACAACTTGAACGTGGACCAAAATAGAAGAATTTACCATAATTGATGCGAGGAATATAGTGTTCGAATTTCGACAATATATGTATCAGTTATCTAGAAACATCGCTGAAAATGTAAAGTAAAAACTAAAGGGTATTTTACACAACAGTCCTGGTTTGTCACAGTTTATTGAATAGTAGACATACTATGGGCAAAGAGATGGATTGTTTAGGGCCTCAAATAAATATGATGTCTTTACGGACTATTTTAAATATGTGCCAATAACATTTGTCGAAATAGAATCTTTATTTTCAACATATAAATAGATTTTTACAGATGGGTGGTGAATTTTAACAGCAGAACATATGGAACAACTTTTAAGACATACTTCGCTTGTAAGGAATAATACCGTAGCAATAACTCTGAATAAGTGTGCAGTGCAACGAAAAAAAAATTATTGGTGTAAACTGCTAGTGCCAATATACTTTCAGCCCCACTAGTCATTTTTGAAACCTCTGCACTACAAGGTAAACCACTGAAAGATATTTGTTTGCAGTAATAGTTTAAAAAATATTTGGTTTTAATTTATATGTAAATTATAACAAATATATCCTTGCGCCGACCCTGTTTTTGAAATCATGATTCTCCGATATCCGACCTCTACTAATAAAACAAATTATTAAACTTCGTAAAACACTGACGAGAATATTTTGTAAACGTTTTTCCTTAGGGTCCCCACTGTTATGATGAATTTTTTATTTTGTCATACAGTCTATTTTCTTATATCTTTCCCATGTCACTCGACTTTCCAACGGAAAGTTATCTCAGGTTGAGAGGAAACAAAAACGATATCGTTTACTTTGCTTGAGAGGGGTCGTGATTGTTACAAAATATGTATGAAATGTTAAAATATTTAAATATTTCCTGAAAAGCGTCAAGCAGATAATTTAATTTTTTTCTTTTCGAGGATCTTCAATTATAATTCGATGCAACTAGAATAAATCGTGATTTATTTGTAATTAATTATGTGTTAATTTTTTTATTAAATAGTTGAATAGTGCTATACTAGATGAAAATTAAATAACACTAAATTAATTTACTACCCATCTAGGAAATAAGTAAAATAGACCAACCAAAAAAATAAAGTATTTCCACGAGGTCAACAAATAGTTAATTTTATTTTATCAGAGATAGAGTTTTAATCAGTCATATCTAAACAGAAGACAATTTCCGTGAATCCCTGTAGCGGCTTCCCGATTGGCCTGTCTTTCCCACAGGAAATGAAAGTAGCTGTGTGAGAGCGCAGCGAGTTGTAAGACGTATTCCCTATTCCTTATTTAGTCATATTTAGTTTGTCAACAAACGTCGCAACCGCGAGGTTATGAATAAATAGTAACAACTGTCGACAATATGATGAAAAATCAATACCTACATGTGGATTTGTGTTGACGAGGCCATGGATTTTAAAGAACATACAATCAGTAATATTACGCGTATTTTAATTGCTATTCAGAATACATCTCCACTGTTAATATGTAGTATACGGGTGTTGCAAACCAATGCGCGAACAGTTGACAAAATAGTGGTAAATGCTTTGTGTAATATTAGTGTTGGAAGTGAAGTTATTCATAAACTTATAATCCAATATGGCTGCCATAAGAAAAATAAAAATTAATTCGGATATCTCGAACATAAAAGACTATCGAACATTCGTTTTTAGACCGAAATATTAGTCTCCAAAAAGTGTCCTAATAATATAAGTCTTAAACCTGTCTGACCAAGGATTACTTGGCTGCAGCCAAAAAAGAGAAATCACAAAATTTTCATTTTTCTGGAAAATTCCAAAAACGGTTTCAGCTAGTCGTGATTTCTTAACAGATTGTCGGAATAGAATCAGCATAAAATTTGCTAAAACTTATCCCATTTAACCGATTTTGTAGCTCTTATGGTTTCCGAGATCCCAATGGTAAGCATCGAATTTGGAACAGACGGTATATCATGGGACAGTGCATTTGTAGAGCTGCCAGATTTTTACGATCCACGTATCCCAATACAATTCATGTAATTTGTCTGGCCCATCCTTACAATCTATACCAATTCCTTGAACACAGCACTGGCGGTTCTTCTATAGGGTCATTTGGTCAATGATCTCCCACATACAAATAAAAAAATAGAGCTATTCATTTTCTGAAGTTTAAAAATATATAATATATATATTTTTAATATTCTTAAAAAATATATTAAAGTTTCTAGTTCATTCTATGCACAATACTATTCAAATATCTAGATCGCAGGATTTCGTATCCCCGAGCACCGAGACTCTACATTCATATTCTTTACATTATTCATTTATAGAATTTAAAAATCTTGGGTCAATCCACAAGTTGTCCTCAAAGTTAGCTACGGACCGAATTTACAACGAATTAAAGTGAAATAGACTTATGCGCGAATCGTCAGAAAGCAAAAGAGTAGTTGATTTATACCGCCCGACTCCTCCGACCTTGATCACATACGTATACGGGCATATGTTTCAAGGTCTTTGCACCGCGGATTGAATGTCTATGACGCACGGGTACGCGCGCTTTTGCCAAGGTCGTTGTTTTCTATTCCTCCGACCTCGATCGTACACGTATTAAGGTCGCAGCGTCTCATGCTACCACTCGTGTGGTTTTGAAGGTTGTTTTTACAGTGTTCCTATATATGAAGGAGGGGAGTTGGATGGAAATTCATTCTTGAACTAATTCTGTTAGAGTGCAGTCACAATGTATACATGTAGTGCTTGTGGTATTAGTTTTACACGTCGTGATAATATGCGACGCCATCAGATGCGTTCTTGTAAAAAGTTTGATGGGCCACCAACAAAAAAATGTAAACATAGCGACGCGCAAATTAATTCAAAACCATCAACCTCTGCAGATGTACAAACGATTCAGCCTCACACATCCGCAGCTGCATTAAATACATGTTGGTGTTGTAATGTAACGATCGCTGCAAATCAGATGCATATTCACAGAAGAACGTTACAACATAGAACAAATTCATGTGCTCCACTAAATGACGGTGTACAAGTTGTTCGCAGTGCTTTGAAATGTAGAATTATAAGTTATCGTGTACAAAGTGAAAATAATCATACTGATTATGTAATGTTTTTTGGTGAAATCAAGCACAAAGTTCTAAACGTGCTTAATGAGATGGTAAACATTCACAAATCTGTGAAAGTGAATATGGAGGCGTTTGGTAGATACATTATACAAACACAGGATGTTTCTGATATCAAATCATTTAATACACCTAATATAATTGTTGATCAATCAACTGACTTGAGTGCTGTATATGATGTATTTGTAGAAATGATGAAAACGCAAACAACTGAATTTCAAGAACGCGATTCAGGTAAAATATCTTATAGTCTTCAAGTAAAAGTGTATTATTTATTTATTTCTCTTTTTAGGGTGGGCTATCGAGCGAATTATGTACCTTGAAGTTAATATTAACAAGTTTAGTCCCATGCGCGGATCGTCATATATAAAGTTACCAAGATTCGTTGCACGCAAGAATGCTGTGGTTAATGTTGAAAATAAGGATGAATTCTGTTTTGCTTGGTCTATAACGGCAGCACTCTACCCAGCGATGACGTGTGAAACAGAAACAACATCATATCCCCACTACTCGCGTGTATTAAATTTAAAAGGTTTGAATTTTCCAATGAAACTGTGTGATATTTATAAATTTGAGGAAATGAATAATATTTCCGTTAATGTGTATGGATTAGAGACTAAATTTAAAAATAATAGAATGATGTATGAAGTTGTTGGACCTCTACACTACTCTAAGAAAAAACTGCACATTCACGTAAATTTATTATTAATTTCTGAAGATTGTGGTGACACACATCGATGTAACAATGAATGTGTTAACACTCACTACTGCTGGATAAAAGATTTATCTAGATTAGTTTCAAGTCAGATTTCCGCATATAAGCATAGAAAATATTTTTGTGATGGTTGTTTGTTAAATTTTAATAGTGAGCGAGTGTTAATGCAACATCAGAGACATGATTGCAACCATTTATATACAACAATACCTTCAACTCAATCGCGAATCGATAAATTTGGCAAGGAATGCCCTGAAAATGTATTAAAATTTGAAAACTTTGAGAGACAAATGAAAGTGCCATTCGTAGTATATGCGGATTTTGAGACTGTTCTAAAACCCTTGGATACATGCGAACCCGCGCCCTCACAGTCTTATACAAATAGAACACATTTACATGAGGCGTATTCTTTTTGCTATTTAATTAAGTCATCATTTGACGATACAATTTCGAGGTTTCAAATTTATCGCGGTTCAGACGCTGTAACGGTTTTTGTTTCGCGTATTGAGGCTGATGTGAGAGAGTTGTACAATACTTATTTAAAGGAAATAGTTCCAATGCATCCTCTCACAAATGAAGAACAAGAAAATTTTGCAAACGCAGTTGTTTGTGGTATATGTGAGAAGTCTTTTACGGAGGGTGATGTAAAAGTGCGGGATCACTGTCACATAACCGGAAAAGTCAGGTTTGGCGCCGCTCACTCAGTATGTAATTTAAATTATAAATTACCAAATTTCATTCCCGTTATATTTCACAATGGATCCGCGTTCGATAATCATATATTAATGCGCGAGATCGCCACACATGGGGATAGAATCGATGTACTCGCGCAAAACAAAGAAAAATATATATCTTTTACTAAACATTTATATATGCATGATTATATCAATAGTAAGGGTGAGACAAGTAAAAAATATATAAAATTGCGTTTTATCGATAGTTTTCAATTTTTGTCTACTTCGCTTCAAAATTTGGGCGACACTTTACCGGTTAGTGAATTTCATCAAACCAGAAAATTTTTTCCAAATGATGAACAGTTTAATTTAATGCGGCGAAAGGGTGTATTCCCATACAGTTTTGTTAGCAGTTTAGAAAAATTAAACACCCCCGTTTTACCATCCAAAGAAGAATTTTACGATATACTGAATGATGAAAATATAACGGACGCGGATTACGAAAGGGCTGAGAAAGTTTGGAACACATTTAACTGTACTAGTTTGGGCGAATATTCAGATTTATATTTAAAAACAGATGTGTTGCTGCTGTGTGATGTATTTGAAAATTTTCGAGCAATATCTCTGAAAAAATATAAATTGGATCCCGCTCAGTACTATACGGCTCCAGGGTTGGGGTGGGATGCTATGCTAAAACTAACAAATATACACCTAGAACTCATGATAGATATAGATATTATTAATTTCTTTAAACGTAATTTGAGAGGCGGGCTTAGTTGCTGTGTAGAGCGAAAACACATAGCAAATAACAAATTCCTCCCAAACTATGACTCCAACGAAGCATCTTCTTTTATCACATATTTAGATTGTACGAATATGTATGGTTACAGTATGTGCCAACCGCTTCCAACAGGTGGGTTTATGTGGCTTTCGGAGAGTGAAATAATGAATTTAGATGTTATGAGTGTTTCAGATGATAGTTCATGCGGATATGTTCTTGAGGTTGATATCCATTATCCCGAATCATTACATGATCTCCACGCTGATTTACCGTTTTTAGTAGAAAATATTGTTCCACCTCCATGTAAATTAAAATTAAAAAAATTAATACCTAACTTACACGATAAAAAAAGATATGTTATACACTACAGAAATTTGAAACAAGCCATTAGGCATGGTTTGATGGTTGTGAAAACACACCGGGTTCTAAAGTTCAATCAATCGCCTTGGTTAAAAAAATACATCGATCTAAATACAGAGTTGAGAAATAAAAGTGATAATAAATTTGAAAAAGATCAATATAAACTGATGAATAACGCCATCTACGGGAAAAGCTTAGAAAATGTTGATTGCAGAAGGGACATAAAGCTGGTTACGCATTGGCATAGCATAAAACGAAGAGAAGGCGCCAATTCTCTAATTGCTCGACCGAACTTTAAAACTTGTTCCATATTTTCTGAAGACTTTTTAGCTATTCATATGGGTAGATTGAAGGTAGTCTATAATAAACCAATCTATCTCGGGTTTTGCATATTGGAATTGTCCAAGACAGTGTTATACGGTTTTTATTATGATTTTATAAAAAATATGTATGGTCCAAAAGCTTCTTTATTGTACACTGATACTGACTCGTTAATTATGAAAATTTTTACAGACAATTTTTACGATATTATTTTACAATTTCCAGATAAATTTGACACTAGTAATTTCAAAGAAGGAAATAGATTTAATATTAAAAAAGGTGAAAGTGTAATCGGTCGATTTAAAGATGAATTTGCTAATGACGTAATCGTAAGCTTTTATGGTACTGGCGCAAAAGCTTATTGTGTTGAGTCTTTATGCAGTCAATTGAAAAAAGCTAAGGGAGTTAAAAAATCGGTAATTAAAAAACAACTAACAATAGATGACTATAAAAAAATAGTTGAACAAGGCGGTATAATACTTAGAAAAATGTATACTTTCAAGAGTGACTTGCACGACATTTTTACTGAAATAAAGAATCGAGTGGCACTTTCATATAATGATAGTAAACGTTTTGTAATTCCTAACACTACAAAAACTCTACCTTGGGGTCATACCGATATAATATATTATCAGGAAGAATCCGTTGAACATCAAGTAATGCCTTTTGTAAATGGTGAGCAATGTGTTGATATGTTGGATCTTTTACTTAAGGAAATAAATTCATTGGAAAATCAACCTTTGTAAAATTGTATGTTATTTTAAAATATGTGTATGTGTATAAAATATTTGTAAAAATTGTATGTTATTTTAAAGTATGTGTATGTATATAAAATAAAATATTAATAAACAAGATGTTTGTTTTGTGTATAAAGAAAATATGTAAATAAAATAAGAAAAGAAAACGTTTGAATATATATTAATAAGCATATAGTTGTTGTTTTGTTGGTTGTATACCTGTAGATATCAGTTTCTCTGTATAGACCTTAGATTAGGAATCTTTCCTAATCTAAGGTATAGACACACCCTAATATTGATATAGGAACAGAGAGGGCGCGTCATGTACGCATCCTAGATAAAAACTACTTCATAACAGAAATATGTATTGGAAATGGTAGTTTTAATTAGAAATGGAAATGAAAAATATATAAAAAGGGGAAATAATTGTTTTAAATAAAAAAAAAACCATGGTAAAATATCGGTCAAAAGGTCAAATGAGGTCAAAAATGAAAAAAAAGCTGGGAATAGACCACCGCCACCATCTATTCCCAGGAGCGCGGTGGAATCGACACGGCAATTTCCACGTCAAAGATTGACGCTTCAACGCATGTCGACACCACTCGCTCTCTTAAATTTTGTGTTATCCGAAATATCAATATAACATACTTCCGGTAGAACGTGTCAAGCGGATACATGAATATATTTACATTGTTACTTATTTTAATTATAAAATATTTTACTTACACATAATACGCGCTAAACGTTTTATGTTAAATCAATAAGTAAAATATTTTGAGGATAATAAATTCTAGACTAATTGGTGGGTGAAAAAGAATGTGCTGCCATCTATGTCAGAGTAGAAGAATTTAAGAAAAATCTTCAGCAGTGTACTGTATGAATCATTTATCTTTTACAACACCTCATATTGTGTAGTAATCTACTTCTTGGACATTCAAATTGTGCACTATGCTTACATAGTACAATCTAAGTTAAAATAGAAAAATGTACGACAGTGAAATATTCTGCATACAAAATACCTTCTTCAATCTAAGTCAAACTTAATATTATTAATTTACAATCTAGTAGCCTTACACTAAACAATGATATGAAAATTTTTTTGTCTTGTTAAAAGTGCACTTGTAAAAGTGTACTTACTTGTAAAAATTTTTGGATTTATGTGATTGTTTTTTGTTCAAAAGTATTTTTTCGTTTCATCTACAATTAATAAATTGTGTAGGAAGTGATTAATAATAAATTTTTAAATCAAATTATCTTTTATCAACTCTCATAAGTCACAAGTTAAATAATTACAATCGTTTTTTATCTAGACACTATGTTCTATTTTATTTTTTCAGTTAATCATGATTGTTTTATTTAAATCTTTAAATCAAAACTTATTACCCTTCAAATAGAAAACATTGAACGTAAAGTATAAATTTACAACCCCATCAACAAAAAAACCCATCTAAGCTTTTACAGTGTAATATCCGTAAACTAGAAAGTTATTTGCCCTTCAACTTATACCTGAAGAATAAATCTATATATTTTTTGTTACTTGAAAATATCTTAATAAAAGTAATTGTAAAGGTTTTAAAATAGGATCAAAATTCTTTAAATATAATGTAAAATAAAACGTTTACTTACCTTTATTTTTTTCTCAATTCTTTTATTAGCTTTTAACTCTATGTGTTTACACTTTTAAAATTGTACTTGAAAATATCTGAATAGAACCAATTGTAAAACTATTAAAAATATGCTCATCATTCTTTAAATAAAATGAAACATATACTTTACCCTTTTCAATTCTTTTATATTATCATGTAATTTTATGTGTTTACACTTTTAATGTCACTGATTTACTTTATTTAAGAAAATCTTATTCATTTTTTACTGTTTTACTTTATTTAAGTACACCTTATTCATTTTAAAATAATAACACACTCATTTTTTTTAATCATATATTACAATAAAATATTTTGCTTGCAAGATTTTACAACTTATTCAAAATCCATTTACAATCAAAACATATTAATAAAATACATATTCTACAAAAACACACAATTTATGCAAAATTGCAATAATATACAAATATGATTAAAATTTTTACAATGTATACGAAAAAATTCCAATATAAACAGATGAAGATATAATAAATCGTATATTCTACAAAAAAAACACAAGTTTGTGCAAAACTGCAATAAAAAAAGGTAGAAAATATGCAATTAAACGCATATTCTACAATTTACAAAAACATGCAATCTGTGTGAAAAATTTGGTTGAAACAATACATAAAATGTAACGGAACAATTAAACATATATTCTACAATTTAGGAAAAAGTATAACAAAAAAAAAGGAACAATTAAACATGTATATGCAAATTATATATAAAAAAATTGAATATGTGCAAAACTGCAACAGAAAGAACAATACAAAAAAAAGATTACATTCAATATATTAATTACAAAAAAAAAGAAAAAATAGTATATACATACATCAGCAAACCAGTGTGTAAAAAAAAATATTAATAGGTCGCGATGTTGGAATTATCACCCGAGCAACCGGCGAATGGACTCAATCCTCTTAGTAATTTTGTCCAATTCAAGACGGTTATTAGTATCGGACGAATTAAAATCTTCCAGGTTTTGTTCATCTACTCGAGCAACGTTGTCATGTTGTTCGAGTAAATCCACTAATCGCCGTCTTTTAGTGACGTTAGATTCGCAAATTTGTGTTAATTCGCGACGCCGTTCGTCACTTTTTTGAACATCATTCATAAGACGAGCTTTCCTCATCTCAAATCCGTTAATCATCAAAAGAACATCGCTCAATATATCCTTTTGATGATCTTGAGATAATTGAAGTTCACTCACACAGGATGAAATTCGCCGTTTCGGTAAATTATTTGACGGTCCAGCCCCAGTCGCGATTTGCGAAGAAAATTTGGTCACCGTCGAGCTAGTAGTTGAGCGTATGGGTTTTTTAATCCCACTACTCGACGGTGTAGCTGATATATTCACCACGCGCGACTTTTTGTTTTTTGCCGCACGTGGTTTTTTATTTTCGGCAGCAGGGGCGGAGCGTTTCCTTTTTGTACATCCTTTTATTGTTTTCACAAAAGCACCCTTTTCACCCCTTTGCAATAACCCCTCAAGAATGTTGTTATTCCTCCGTTTCACAGGGGTTATTATTGGGCTTAACGGTGCTTTTCTCGGTGAACTTACAGGTGTAACGATCTCGTAAATAACTTCCCGAGACGGTAATTGCATCTCATGGGTTTGAGCCACACTCACCACTTGTTCGGCCGCGGTTTCTAACTGTATTTGCGGCGTACCTAGTGAAACATTGGCCTCGGGTTCCACGACGTCAACCTTGGAACTCGACGCCGCAACTCCAAAAGTTACGCCGCCACTTTGTTGTTCACTATTATGTATTAACAAATCGAAATCTATTTTATTCCAAAAATCATCATTCGCTTCGTTAATACATAATATTGGCATATCGTCATCGGTCGCGGGATTCACACTTAACGTTTCCACATCACCCACATTTCTATCAGTAGTAGAATCCCACTTAAGAAGTGGAAGTTCCACAACCCGATCCGCAATAGGTGATGCTAGAGCGTCTCGCACTTCTCCAGATAATTCCAACAAAGCGAATAATTTGTCACTCATTATGAAAAAAAAAATTTAAAGTTTTAATTCGGTTTGAAAATTTTAAAAGTTTGAAGATGGATAAAACACGACTGACACACTGGGAAGCTTCACAAGAAGTGACTGTTATGCGCTTTTTAAACTCTCTAGCTTTCACAGCTACCCCCACTTACTACCCCGACGCCAACTAGTGGGTAAATTTGTAATATGCAATCGTAGCTAACCAAACGTCTTAGATTACAAGGTCAAAAATATTGTGACTTCTTATAAATAATCAACCACAATATTAACCGACATTTCACAAGAAGATAATTATGGAAGCTGATAGTACCACAAACGAAGAATCACCACTGTATTATTTTGATGAGGATAATATAGAGATGGATGATGGGCCTGCAGACAGCGTCGGGGATGATTTCTGTAGGAGCTGGTCGCCCGAAATGATTAATTTCGATGAAGATGAACCAGACAGTTCCACAGATCGGGCGCCATCTCCTTCGGCATGGTCTGTGTCTACAGTGCAATTAGATGACGCGGACGAGCACTTTGATGATGGTGCGTCGGTGGAAGCAACCCCAGACCAAAGCCACTGGACGTCACAGGGTGAAAATGAGGGCGAAAATGAATGCGAAAATGAATGCGAAGATGACGTTGATTCCACAGAATAAATTATATATATATATATATATATATATATATATATATATATATATATATATATATATATATATGTGTACATATATATTATGTAAAAAAATTTTAATAAAAAAATTAATTCAAATTATTTGTTTGATTTTAAATGTGATTTTAAAAAAAGATAATTTTAAATTAAGAATGAAAAACATGTGTAAATATATAATTACATTTAATGTAAACATCTCTACAAATATATATACATATCATAATTAACACACATGTTAAATTGTATTTGTATTAATACACTTTATTTATAATCAATTTACTTATATATATATATTATGTAAATAAATTTTAAACTAATAGAATTTCAGTCACAATAAACGTTGATTTTAAATAGAATTTAATTAAAAAAAGTTAAATCAAAATTTCAATTAAGAATATTAAATTTTTGTTTTGTTAATATTAATGTTTTAATGAAAACAATACAGAATTAAAACGTGTTAATACCAATATTTTTATTGAAAACAATAGTACACAAACATATGTTAAAAAACATGAGATTTCCATCATTACTATACAAAAAAATATACGACATATTAACAAATATGTTAAATAGTATTTGTATTAATAAAGTTTATTTATAAACATTTTTACTTATATATTATGTAAATAAAATGTGAAACTAATAGAAATTTCATACATTAGACATTTTGGTTTTATATAGAATTTAATTAAAAAAAGTTACATTAAAATTTCAATTAAGAATAACAAAATTTGTTAATATTAATATTTTATTGAAACAATAGTACATTAAAATATGTGATATCAATAAAAAACACTATTCACTATCAGATTGCGATGAGTTTGGCCCAGATGTTCCATTTACCATAGTTGACGCTCGTTTGATTTGTTCCTCATGTGTTAGACACCAACAAAATTCCATGTGTTTTTTCTTATTAGGAAAGAAATAACCAATTTTATAACATAAAATGCTACCAAACCTGCACCTCCGGCACAAGTTATTCCAAACATCATTGAAATATACCTTACAAACTAAACATTTTTGTTTCAAAAATCTATCTTTCATACAAATATCGCAAACATCTCTACAAATTCCAATATTTGTATGTTTCAACACACGCGGGCACTTTTTACATTTTAAACCTACTATACTAGAAGGTATCGCTGTCATATCTTCGAAAATGATTGGATTTTCCCTATCACAATTAACACACAAACCAGTGCGTGGATTTATATGAAGTGCATAACTACAATAACATCTTTTTAGATTATTAATTCGATATGGATAAGATAAAATTTTTGGTTTACTATCCCACTCTTTTGGAAAAACCATTGTAATGAACACTGTGAACAACTTGTGAAATATATTTATTTATGTGTATTCATATACTGCTTTTATACATATGTAAGACATTGTCCTTCAACGTATAACAGGACGGCCTTCAAGAGAATGGTGGGAGACTGCTCTGGACCTCCTTCATCACTATAAATATGTGTGCATATTGCTAGAATTACATCAGTTTCATTTACAGTGTATACGAATATAGAAAAATATAATAGAAAATGGCTGGAAACATGGAACGTTTGAGGGGTTTGGCGTGGGATGATGTTAATAATCCGAGATTTTTGCTTGATGATGATGAGGTGGAGGGTGGTGTTGTTGTGAATGAAGGAGATGCTGTTCCAGGTAATATTATGATATAATTAATACTTATATTCATTTATGTGTAAGTGAGAATACACTCTGCAGAATCTTTCACCTTTGTTTGTAATTTTTTTTGTCTAAAAAATGCATGCAATAAATGTGTATTTATATATTATTTATTTATTTATTTATTTATAGATGATGTGCAACCTGAGCTTGGAGTGGAGGACGACGACGACGACGTTGACGAGGGGGTCGTGACTGACGCCGTGGACGCAGATACCGTGGACCATATGGAGATGGCCCGCCGCATCACCGAGGTTGAAACAGGATCCACGGAAATAGTTTGTGCGACCGCGGCGTTTGTGTTCGTCGAAACCATCGACGGTGACTGCGTGTATTTGTGTACGCGTTGCTACGTTCCCTATTCAATATTAATTGGGAATCGCGCCGTACACAAACACGGCAGCATCCATCAAACAACACATTGGTTTGATGTACCCATAATAACATGTGGGGTATGTCAAGACAATCTTGTTGTTGTTGGCATCGTCGATGCGTGCTTCGTGTGCACTCCAACTCCAAAGACTCTTAATGATAAACATTAATTTTTTTTATTTATTAGTTATTTTTGTGTTGTGTTGTGTATTTTTTGTATTTATTTTGTATTTATTAGTTATTAGTTATGTTGTGTGTTGTATTTTTTGTATTTATTTTATATTATTAGCATCTAGTTTATAATTTTTATTTTTTGTGTTTCTTTTATAAGTTTTATATTAGTATTAATGTCTAGTTATAATTTTTGTATTTTCTTTTTGTGTTTCGTTTTTTGTTTTGTGTTTCTTTTATAAGTTTTATATTAGTATTAATGTCTAGTTATAATTTTTGTATTTTCTTTTTGTGTATATATATATGTGTATTTTTAAGTAATAAAAAATTTTTTCTTAATTGTATGCTTCTTATTTTTTTTTTGATGTGTTTTATTATATAAATGATACAAATACTTCTTCATAATTATTTATTTACTTTCTTAATTGTAAACATTTTATCTAAAATATAATAAAGTATAAAAATAATTCTTATAGTCTAAAATTAAAAAAATAATATAAAAAGTGTGGAATAAAATATTACTATAAATTAGTGTAACCTAAATTTATTAATAAAGGTGTAATAAAAATATTCCATTAGAGATGTGAGATTTGTTCACAAAGGGTAATAAAAGAGGTGTAAAAGCAACTTTTATTAGGTAAACATCCTTTACTAACGGTCGATTGCAATGAAAGCTTTACCGTTAAAGTTTAAAAATTAGAAGTTTTACACCCTTTTACTAGGTCCTATTGCTTTTCGATATTTATTAAACAATACGTGTGAATATTATTTATTTTCTTTCTAAACCTACAAATACCGACATTAATTATTAATGTAAATATTTTATCTAAAATATAATATATTACAAATAAACATTATTGTAGTCTACAAATTAAAATAATGTGAAAGCTATGAATAAGATATTGATTACATCTAAATGAGCTATGTTCTAAGAAGAAATAAATAATTTTGTGTTTATTTCTGACACACAAATAGAAGCACCATTCGATTTAACAATACACATTTTTTTAGAATTCTACTTAAAACATAGTAGTAATATGCAATATTTATAAAATATCTGTTTTATTAATCCAGGAATTATATTCTTTGGGAAGTCCGAGCCATTTCACGTACATTTTATTTCCTCTCTTCCTTAAAATACTCTCCACCAAATAAACATCTGGATATTTAGTTTTTTGCAGTTCCATTTCATAAAAACACCCTTTGATCGGCTTACCCATCATATCTTGAAGTAAATATGTCCTGGGGTTTGTTATGTTTATTTTTACGATTTTAAACAACTCTGTTGAAAAGTTGGGTGTAAAACCTTTAGAAAACACGCTTTTAAATTTGCTTATTCTCACAACATCACCAATGTGAAATTTAGGTTTTAAAGCAATTTTAGCATGATTATATACATTTAAAGATGTATTTGGTGTAATATCAATTGGTCTCATTTTAGTTATTCTGTGGATTTTTTTATTATAACGTTCTGTTATTTTCTGTAGAATATCAATCCATCTATATTTACCTCTCAGTGAGAATTCTTGATACAACCAATTTTTTAATGTACGTATTACACGTTCCACAATCGCAGCTTTTTTAGTGCTAAACGTGGAGAAGTGGTTGATATTGTTTTCCTTCATTATCGCAGTAAAATTTCTGTTGTAGAACTCAGTTCCGTGATCACTCTGTATATTTTTAGGTGAATATTTTGCTTCTTTTATAACGCTTTTCATAGCTTTAGCAACCACAGCTCCTGTTTTGTTTACAATAGGTCGAGTCCAAATGTATTTCGAATAACAGTCGATTACGAAAAGAATATATCTGTGACCAGCATTATTCCTTGCGAACTGCTGCATTTCAGCCAAGTCAATCTGCCATAAATCACCAAACCCTTTAATTATAGTTCTTCTTCTAGGGAAATTTCGCCTACAAGATTTGTGCAATTCGTTAACAACTTGTTGTTTGCAATTATTAAACGCCATCGTGCATATAGGTATTCTTTTCTCTACATATATACTGCGTCATCCCATTCAGGAGGAAACGCTAATCTGCCGGATGACGTGTTCTCTGAATGAAATTCTGCGACTGTCTGATCTATTTTAGCTACTCTAGCAGTTAAAGTATCTTGATTTTCTTTAAGTATGTTTTTGATGATAGAAATCTCTTTTTCAATATAACGTCGAATGTCATCAATCAATTGATTCGCATACGTTGTGTTGAACTCTTCATTTTTTTTATTGTACTCAACCATAGATTTGTGAAATGTGTCTAGAATTATTTTAGACGCTTCTTGTATGCTTTTACCAATATACTGATGTACATAATCGCATGTCACTGCGTCTCTCTCGTCTATCGGGTAGCCAATATTCTTTAAACGTTTATTCTGAATATCAAAATGCTTATCACTGGTGAGCTTGAATCCGATACCTGGTGGCCCGCGTAAAAGCATTGATTTACTACCGCTTTTTCTACGACCAAACTTGTCGATGGTGTTTACAGTAGCCATTTCTGAATACATCTAACTCGTTTTAGACACATTTGCACCTATTATACATACTGGGTGATATAATATATAAGAAATTATATCAGTATGAATATACGTTTTTCTCTTTGGAATATAAGTTTTAATACACAATTTTTTCTTCTCTCATCTCACTGATTAAACTTAATATTTCGTTGTTAACATTATTGTTACCAGCCATTTTTGAGGCCCATAACAAACGCAGACGGTCCACCAATTCTTTCGGTTTATTCCAATATACATAGTCCACATCTTTATCAGTGTACATCTTGTGGGTAGGTATTTTATGATGTAATCCTAAACCACTTTTCGATCTAGTCACCATTGTAGAGGTTACCAAAGGTTTTATAATTTTGTGGAATTTCTTCCATTTAGATGTGTTCAACCCATTATCAGGCTTATAATTCTTGAATGCCGCGTTAGTCTTTGTTAATATTTTACCATAAATCTTCAACTTTTCATTGCGATTAACATTCACACAGCTATTTAAAATCGGCGGATATCTCAGAAACATTATATCATATAACTCTGCACTGCCTGGATACACTCCAAGTTTTTTTTTACCACGCGACAGCGCAATATTTCCATTAGAAAATCGTACTTCTGCATTACCCATCAATAGGACGTCATTATTTGGATCTACTCGTACACCGTATATGGTATCATATTGAAAATCACCCGACTTTAAATTTCCTATGTGCCTACTGACTATGTCATGTACTTCACCTGTAAATGAAATTTCCGAACTTGGGGTGGCGAATATTGATGGTGGCGGTGTTTCCATTATTGACGTTTGTAGTGTATCATATTCGCCATCATTCTTGCTTCTATCAGGTGTGGTTTTAAAAGAAGTATCCATGTCAGATGATTCTCTTGAATGTCTCCTTTGAATCGAGGTTTTTGTTTGTAGCGGTTGAATTTGTGATTTTACATTTGTCGCTGAGGATATAACTTTTAAAGGTTTTGTTATAGGTTCATACATCTTCTCAAGTGATATTTGGTTCTCCGCATGTCTACTTTTAATTGAGTTGAATTTCTTGCGTACCGCATCTGTCGCTTCTATCAGCTTACGTTTCAGACATATTTCATTCACAGCATCAATGTTGGTTTTATCCTCTTTGATGGTATTCATTTTTAATTATTATATAACTCTGTTATCGAAGTGTCTATGATGATGTCTATAGACCGATTGAAGTTTTAATTAAAATACATCAAGGATATATAAAGCTATCAAAACCTTTTCTATATCGACCCTCACATATTTCTCTATCCTTATCTATTACCAGAAATCCATATTTATCTTTCCAACACTCTACACACATTTCTTGAAATTGTTTAAATGTTACATCGGGTGACACGTGATCGGAAAATACGTGGTGCGAATTCATGTCGTCCTGTTTAAACATAACTATAAAATTACTATTGTCCCTTATGAGTTGCTTCGGTGTGCGTGAATATGTTTGAGCGCGATAAAAACAATCCACATTTCTATGACGCCCCATACTAAAATATGATCTTATAACATCCTGCTTCTCACATATTACATCATCAAATATAAATATTGACTCAGGCTGGGCTTCGGATGGTTCAACTATTTGTGCATTATTACTAAAGGTATAAAACCCTAATCCCTTAATCGGTGTTAATACGTTCTGTAAGTACTCATACTTGGGTTGATTTAGTGATTTTGAATATAGATATACATTCAAAAAACGTAGTCCAAGAGGGTGGGTAAGTAGAGAAATCATTACATTTGTCTTTCCGCAATTTGACGGACCGATTATAATAGATCGTACAGTTGATGGTAGTAGCGGTCCATGACGTTTATTTACATCGCCATACCCAAATCCCACTTTCTCATCTAAATTATCTACAATAAATTTTTCTTTCTGCTTGACAATGCGCATTGTATCGCGGTTGAAGACTATATAAATAGATGCGTGTTTTACAAGGCTTATTTAAATGTTGATCACCACACAACACACACATCAAAGACATCAACGCGACAAAAAGATTGGTGGGGGTATAATTAATTCCCTGATTGACAAGCTTCCATTTGAATTGCATTTACCGGGAGGTTATCAGTATTGCGGGCCCGGTACCAAGTTAGAAAGGAGACTTAAACATGGTGATATCGGAAAAAATCAGCTTGATATAGCGTGCAAGGAACACGATATTGCATACACACAGAAAGATATAGCAGCCAGACACAAAGCAGACTATCAACTTGAACAGGCAGCTTGGAAACGAGTTAAATCCAAAGACGCCACGATTGGAGAAAAAGCAGCCGCTTGGTTAGTTACGAACATAATGAAAGGAAAACGACATCTTGGTATGGGATGTAAGTCAACATTACCTAATATTTCAAAGAGAAAGAATATTCTAAAAAAGAAGAAGAAGAAGAAGAAGAAGAACGGCAAGAAGGAGGTTAGAAAAATAGCTTTCGGTGGGGGAATAGTTCGCAAGGTGCGCGATGTATTACGGAAAGCTGGCGGTAAAAGAAATGTTGTAAAAGATACAAAGAAAGCTATGCACATTGCGCTTCAAGCTGCGCGACATCACATAAAAGCAGCAGGTGGAAAACGAAAAATTCGAACACCTCGCATAATTCCGATACCGAAAGTTGGAGGAATTCTACCTTTAATACCTATTTTTGCTGGCTTATCTGCATTGGGTGCTTTAGCTGGAGGCGCATCGGGTATTGCTAAAGCAGTGAATCTTGTGAAAACGAGCCGACAAGGGATAGCTGAAGCAAATCGCCACAACAGACATATGGAGGCGATCGCCATGGGAAAAAGCGGTAAAGGGTTGCATTTGAAACCATATCGTAAAGGGTTGGGGCTTTACCTAAAACCGCAAAATTCAAAAAACTATTAGACACCCTGCCCCAGAGAGCTCTAACCGACATTGATCTCAGATATTATGCTAAGAGGATGAAGATACCTTATTTTCGAGGTGTATTTATGCGAAATATTCTTCCAAATTCAGGCCCGCATTATAATGAAGCCGCAATCATCAATTTAGATCATGTGGACGGTCCTGGGACGCATTGGGTGGCATATAAGAAACGTGGTGGTTTAGTCACATATTTTGATAGTTTTGGTGATTTGCCCCCACCCATAGAATTAGTTCGATATTTCCACACCGGTTCAAAGAAAATTGATAAAATCTGCTATAATTACAAACGTCAGCAAAAATTTAATACAGTGTGGTGTGGACATTTGTGCTTAAAGTTTCTATCTTCAAGAACGAAAAAGTGACACTATGGAGCAAACATCTATCACACCAGCGATTGACAGAGAAAACATTAAAAGAATGGGACATTCACTAATTGCATTTTCTAGACTTCGCAGTCTGAGGAAAATGAGCAAATATCAACTTGCAGATATGCCGAAGGAAGTTATGATTGCATGCGCATCAAACGAAATTGCGTTAGTATGGGATAAGTTACCAACACACCTTCAAAATGATATTGACATATTAAAATATCAGTATTGTCAAGATCATTTCTCTGATGATGGTCAAACCACTATTGTTGATGAAAATGACGGTCCACCACCTCGAAGAATATTTTGCTGCTACTGTAAATTAAATGACATAAACGTCTCAAACAATAATGAGATAAACATGTCACCATCACCAGCAAAGAAGAGAAGATTACAACACCGCTGTTGCAACACACAATAAAGCAACAGAACACGCTCTAAATAAATCAGTCATGTCGCACACCTTCACAGTAACGAGCCGCTCAAGCGTGCTTAGTACAGACTTTTATCCACCCATTCAACTAGATACAGCCAGTCGTTATGGGTTAGGTTTAATAGGGTTCTACTCTTACAATTCTATATTTAATGTGGATGAAAGTAATAACAATTTTTGCTATAAAATTAATGCGAAGGCTGCATCCACAACAAATATTCACATACCTCTAGGAGCTTATGAAATTAATGAAATCTATCGTGCAATATTGAAAGCTATGAATGTTGATGAAAAAGATTTCGAAAAAACACTCTCGATACGGGCAAACAACAACACATTAAAATGTCAGATTTGGTCAAAGTATGAAATAGACTTTACGCAACCAAACTCGATTGGTAGCCTACTAGGATTTGAAGCAATACGTTTATATCCAAATAGAGTTTACGAATCAACACTTCCAGTTGATATTATGAAAGTAAGAATGATACGTATAGATTGCAACATTATTTCTGGAGCATATTTGAATACCGATGAATCACACACAATCTTTGAGTTTGACATTGATGTAGAACCAGGTTACAAACTTACCAGGGAGCCTGCTAATATCATATATTTACCTGTTAGACCTGAAGGACGTCAGTTTATCGATAACATTACTCTAAGCATATTGGATGACAACGGTGATTTAATCGATTTTCGAGGAGAAAAAATTATTGTAAAGTTAGAATTGAAGAAGTTTTAACATCACAACCACTCAAATGGGTTTCAGATATAATAATCGACAGCGACAGGTAAACCACCAATATAATATACTCGATAATAATATCGATAAAAAGAAGAACGCATGTGGAAGTAGATTCATTCAACGTGCACACCTTAAACAGTTAAGACATAGATTGTCAGCCGGAGATCGTAACTTTCTCAAATCTATTGGATTGAAATTGAGAAAAAATTAAAAATAACGATGGTGGTTATTGCAACTAGCGATAAACTTGAAGTGTTTGACGAGCCAGTATTTGACCATTCACTAATTAGTCTACACGAACATACATATAAACCTTATGGCTCGCCATATTACAGAAATTCGGATGAAATACGAATTCCAATTAATTTTCAAGATCTGATACTTGACATCGCAGAAAGTTACATATACATAGAAGGAAAATTTACACCTAGCGATGCTACTAAACAATGTTATCTATCCAATAATGCACTAGCATTTCTATTTGAAGAAATACGTCTAGAGATGGGTGGTGAACAAGTGGCTGTAGTTCGAAAACCAGGTATTACTACCACGATGAAAAGTATGGTTTCATATGGTCAAACACACGCACGCTTGCTAGTAACTTCAGGTTGGGGTCTAACTCAAAAAAAGCAAGATATTTTAGACACTGTCAGTCACGTGTTTAGTGGTAAACTCCCCCTTAAATACCTTATGGGTTTTGCTGAAGATTACACTAAAGGTATTTTGAATACAAAGCAGGAGCTAATTTTAATAATAGCTCGCACATTTAAAGACTCATACATAGGGGAGGTGGATGCTGAATTGGAAATTAACAAGATTGAATGGAAGATAAGACATATTGTACCTGAAGATCGTCAAAAGCTTAAACTATTGAATCGAATTAATAAGAGTGCTTACAATGCTAAAGTTAAAATGGCATACCGCATGTGGGATCTTTATGAGTTACCTAGTTTGCGTGATACAGCCTCAGATATATGGGCTGTTAAAACCACTAGCAGTCTCGAGAGGCCACGCTATATCATTATAGGTTTTCAAAATAATAATTATTCCAATGACAGAACAAAGAATATCACACAGTTTATACATGCAGATATTAACAATATTCGTCTATATTTAAACTCTGAAGTGTTCCCATATGAACGTTGGAATTTAGATTTCGATAAGAAATTGGATTCTGCCGCTTATTATGCCTACGAAAGCTTCCAGCGTAGTTATTATGACAAAGATATGGGTGAACCGATGATGGATCTTGGAGAATTCAGAAAAAAATCCGCTGTTTGTCCTTGATTGCTCACACCAACCGGATGCCATGAAATCATCAACTGTTGACATAAAAATAGAATTTGAAACCAGGAAAACAAAGTTTCCAGAACAAACTCGAGTATATGCCCTTATACTGCATGATGCATACTTAAGTTACAGCGCCTTAGATGGTTCTGTTCAAAATGGTTTTGTTGGCTCCAAGTAAAACATCTCCTTGATCACAATGTTCTACTAAATGATCAATTTCTTAATAAATGTATTGTATATTTAAATATAAAATTATTGTATTAATATGTTTATTTAATGCTTAATTGTAATAATTATTTTGTAATTTGAGCAAATATGTAATAAAAAAAATATATGTAATCTATAAACAAGTGTTTTATTTATTTGATTTTAACCTGCAACTAGAGAAAATAAAAAAAAACATACACACATATTTCATTTTTTTATTATAAATATTTTCTAATAATACATTTGCAGTGAAAATAAGAATATACACAATGTTTTATTATAAACTCATTCTAATGATACATTTCAGTGAAAATAAGAATATACACAATGTTTTATTATAAACACATTCTAATAATACATTTCAGTGAAAATATGAATATATGCAAATTAATTGACTGTGTTTTCATCATCTTCAGATTGTTCTTCTAGATGGTATTTTTCAATAATTTCCTTTGGCAAATAATTGTCTATTTCATACAGATAACGTTTCAAATCCAATTGAACCATTTCTTCACAAAATTCATCTAAATTTAAAATGCCTCTAATATATTTTTTACATGTGTTTGCACCCAAGTTGTATTTTTCAGAATCATCCATAAGACGTTGAACTTCATCATTATCGAAACAATAGTTTAGATCATAATTTGCGGCATGTAGCGATTCCATACTTAGATCGCTTAACTGAGAACACAACCTTTGAATAGATGTACCAATATTTTCTGCTTTTACCCATCCTTCAGCTGAATAACACATCCACATATTTGCTACTTGTCTGGAAATTAAATAATTAGATGTAAAAATTTTGATTTTAAATAAAATATTATTAAATGACTTACATGGATGCTATTACCGTAGAATTGTTAAAGTAAATTTTGACTTATTTGGCTGATATGAGCTAATGAGTGATCTAATAGCATTATGTTTTATGATAAACTTTCTTTCACTCTATTCTAATTACTAACTAGTTACTACTTTAAAATAATCCTAAATGATGATAAATTTATTTATTTTCTTTGTTACGAAATAATAAAAATTATTCAAAAATAGAGAATTTTAATAAAGAACTCGATTTTGCACCTGGATAAATGGGAGTGCGCTCACCTAAATAAGTCAAAGTGTATCTGTCTTTTACTGAATTTATTTTATCAATAATATCCGGCTTTAGAACCTCTGCAACTCTTTTTGGCAAAAATGATTTAAACGGTGTAATTGTACTCTCATCAAACAAATTTACCAAGAGCGATTTTCCAAACCGCGTAGTGACCTGAGATATGTTTTTTATTAGGTAAGCCTTATTTATAATTAATGAAGAAATCGGTCTCTGTTCCACAATCTGATAAGTATCTTGATTGATAAGTTCATTAATTGCTAATAAATCAATATCAGAAATTGCAGCCATGTCTAATTAAACAGTTTTGTATAAAGTGAAAGAATTGCAACAAAATATATAATAATGCTCACTTAGAAATATTCAGATCACAACACTATGCTCACAAAACCTATTAACTGTAGACGATTCGAAACATATATGATTTTACATCGCAACTTCGTCTCCATTTATTACAAACACATAGTTACGTCATGAAACCCCACCATTCACGAATACACACATATTTTTTCTTATCCTTCAAATCCACATGTTAAGAGTGGTAGCATGAGACGCTGCAACCTTAATACGTGTACGATCGAGGTCGGAGGAATAGAAAACAACGACCTTGGCAAAAGCGCGCGTACCCGTGCGTCATAGACATTCAATCCGCGGTGCAAAGACCTTGAAACATATGCCCGTATACGTATGTGATCAAGGTCGGAGGAGTCGGGCGGTATAAATCAACTACTCAAAAGAGACAGAAAACACTGGCGGGGACAATGTCCCTGACACATTTTATGGAAAAGGTAGCGCACGAAGTTCAGTACTTTTTTTTGTTCTGTGGTTCAGTAGAACAGTCTTAATGCTGACTAGATACGCGTTGGTCGGTAAATTCTGTCGCGTTATTTTTAATGATTTTATTTGTGAACATTTTTTTTAGTAAATCTCTACTTGTCGTGAAATTAATTAAGTAAAACAGTGTTTTTGGTGTTTACTATTAAATATGAGTGTTGTACAAAATATATTAAAACTGAAAGATGGACTTAAGTTGGGTTATGAAGACCGAGTGAAATTCAAAGGTGGTGGCCGTCCAAAACTTAATATGACGATAAAGCAAACATCTCTTGATAAGAAAAAAGAAGTTAATAGGTATTTGAATTTCGATTTGATGTACGATTTATCCGAGTGGATAAATTTAATTTTACAAAAAGCATCAAGTCAGGATAAAAGCATAATTTTTTTTTTGCTAATTTACATAGCTTTTCTTTATTCTTTGGAAAATTGCCAAAAAGAACAGCCGTGTCAGATAATGTTGTTAAGGTGAGATTACCTAAAGCGGCTCCAACACGATGGAATTTTAATACAAAGTGCATAGAGACTATTTATACCTATCGAACAGAATTATTAGATTGTTTAGAAAAAATCATTGATAATGAATCATAAAACAACACTCTAAAAAAAAACTACTTACAAAATGAACATTTTCTATACTGGTTAAATTTTTTTCATTTAGTTATGCCTCATTGTGATATATTGTTCAATCAATTACAAAAATGTAATATCGATGTCATAACAGTAAATAAGTGTATTGGCGTTTTTAATAGTAAAATTGAAGACATCAGAAATAAAATTTTGAATAACTATTTATCCAGTCATAAATCATTTGAAACTTAAAACTGAATTAGAAGTATTATATAGTTGCTTTGTTACAGCTTCTTATTAACAATAATTTGTGCAATACTTTTTCTGAAAGTGTCAAACTGTTAAAAATCTTGTGTACTCTCTCTATGACTACCGTCGAAAGTGAACGTTGTTTTTCCACCTTAAAAAGAATACAGACATTTTTAAGAAATACCATTGGTCAGGAAAGGTTATCTTCTTTAGCTATGCATTAATAAAGAAGATAAAAGACTTTAATGAAAAAGTAATTGACCACTTTGCATCTCAAAAAGACCGGAGGATCGACTTGGAATTTAAATCACTTTAACAGGTAGGTAATACAGTAAACTGTTTTAATTGATCTCCCTATTTCTTGACCGACGAACCGCAACTAGAACACAGTACAGGAGATTTCATGAAATGTTAAGACACATAAGGTATGGATGTATTTTAATTGTTCCGTATAAATAATTGTTATTGTCTATTAACCTTTGTACCGACCCTGCACGTACGAAAATTTACCGCTATCTAATCATATCCATATGCTGTCGACTTGGTTGCCGAGACCCAAGTTGAGTATTTGCTATTTGTGGAACTACTGCAATGTTAGTAGTGTCACATTAAAATCCCAACCTACTTTATAATCATTTTTAATAATAGGAAATATGTATGTACAATAGTAACCACATATTTTTGAAATAAAAAATGAAATGATTAAATCCAGCTTAGCTGTATACAAATGTGCTTTCTTAAGTCGCTGGTGTGGGTCAAATTCTTTTGTTTGAAAAAATAGCAATTTTCTTACTACCACATTCACCACAGAAAGACTGTTCTAGAGTAATTGAATAAAATTTTGTTTTCAGTAAATTGTGATATGTACAGCATGGTCTGTAAAATACTTTCTAATCGAGATACAGCCCTCAAAAGTTAATCTAAAATTTTCGTATATAACCCAAGTTACCATTGTTTAAAAACGTCAAACTGTTCCTGAAGCTGTATTAGGTAGTTTTCTGGGTATTACAGTTGAAATTGTCTTGAAATCAAATTATCGAGTCCAATTTTATGCAAGCGTGGATGCTTATACTGGGGCTAAAATGGCAGCCATGCATTTCATTTCCATGCGCGCAGATGGAAAATCGTTTGGGCTCACCGTCTTTATTATGAGAAAATGTTCCCCAATCGGAAAATTCCATCCCACAGAACATTTGTAAGAATTCGTCAACGATTAAGGAAAACCTGCTCCTTTGGGTCTAGGACGAAATTGTCAATTTTTGCAACAATAGTATGACGTGCATCACCATGCTATTTTTGAAAGTAAACATAGAGATAGATTTTCTGTTAATGTCTAGGCAGGCATTGATGGTGATATTCTCATTGAACCATTCGTTTTACCAACTAGATAATACGTGAAAATTGTCTTAGCGTTACCATTTCATGTAACTTTTAAACTATTTTAGATTAAATGGCCCACTGTACTTGAATTTGCAACTTAACGATCTTCGCTTATTAATGGAGGAAGTACTTATCTCCAACGAAGAGTAATGGTTTATGTATGATAAGGCCCTACCTTATGTTTATAAGTAAGGCAATATTTAAACCGAAATTTTGGACGACGATGGACATAGTGGGGCGGTCAAGTTGCTTGGCTATCCCTCCATACTGATTTAAACCCCCTCAATTTTTACCTATGGGGTCATCTTGGCTACGCTGTGTCCATTATTAACGCATTATTACGAGAACGCATCAACGATCTGTGCAATGAAATTCGAATCATACCTTGAATTTTTTAAAGAATCCGTTTTTCTTTTAGTAGAAGGGTAGACATGTTTCTAGAAATGAATGGGAGACACATTGAATATTTAATAAGATAGATTTATTGGGGTTCAAAATAAAACAAAGAAGGTTTAGTGCCATATTCCCCAAAAAGAAACAATTATGCAGCTACGGACACGTGTTTCGGAGTTATTGCCCCTCATCAGCGTAGCGTAGCTAAGGAATTAGATCTACGATGAGATAGATCAGGAACAAGAACTAAAATAAGGCTGGAAAGTACAGTACACAGTACTCAATTAGTGTCTTCATGTTCCCATGTGCCACATTTGGGGCCTCGATGAGTACAGTCAACACACAGAGCTCTATGTGTACTGCTCATTTCCACCTGGCACATACAAATAAAACAAGATAGATTTATTGGGGTTCAAAATAAAACAAAGAAGGTTTAGTGCCATATTCCCCAAAAAGAAACAATTATGCAGCTACGGACACGTGTTTCGGAGTTATTGCCCCTCATCAGCGTAGCGTAGCTAAGGAATTAGATCTACGATGAGATAGATCAGGAACAAGAACTAAAATAAGGCTGGAAAGTACAGTACACAGTACTCAATTAGTGTCTTCATGTTCCCATGTGCCACATTTGGGGCCTCGATGAGTACAGTCAACACACAGAGCTCTATGTGTACTGCTCATTTCCACCTGGCACATACAAATAAAACAAGATAGATTTATTGGGGTTCAAAATAAAACAAAGAAGGTTTAGTGCCATATTCCCCAAAAAAGAAACAATTATGCAGCTACGGACACGTGTTTCGGAGTTATTGCCCCTCATCAGCGTAGCGTAGCTAAGGAATTAGATCTACGATGAGATAGATCAGGAACAAGAACTAAAATAAGGCTGGAAAGTACAGTACACAGTACTCAATTAGTGTCTTCATGTTCCCATGTGCCACATTTGGGGCCTCGATGAGTACAGTCAACACACAGAGCTCTATGTGTACTGCTCATTTCCACCTGGCACATACAAATAAAACAAGATAGATTTATTGGGGTTCAAAATAAAACAAAGAAGGTTTAGTGCCATATTTCCCAAAAAGAAACAATTATGCAGCTACGGACACGTGTTTCGGAGTTATTGCCCCTTCTTTTTGGGGGATATGGCACTAAACCTTCTTTGTTTTATTTTGAACCCCAATAAATCTATCTTGTTTTATTTGTATGTGCCAGGTGGAAATGAGCAGTACACATAGAGCTCTGTGTGTTGACTATACTCATCGAGGCCCCAAATGTGGCACATGGGAACATGAAGACACTAATTGAGTACTGTGTACTGTACTTTCCAGCCTTATTTTAGTTCTTGTTCCTGATCTATCTCATCGTAGATCTAATTCCTTAGCTACGCTACGCTGATGAGGGGCAATAACTCCGAAAACACGTGTCCGTAGCTGCATAATTGTTTCTTTTTGGGGAATATGGCACTAAACCTTCTTTTGTTTTATTTTGAACCCCAATAAATCTATCTTGTTTTATTTGTATGTGCCAGGTGGAAATGAGCAGTACACATAGAGCTCTGTGTGTTGACTGTACTCATCGAGGCCCCAAATGTGGCACATGGGAACATGAAGACACTAATTGAGTACTGTGTACTGTACTTTCCAGCCTTATTTTAGTTCTTGTTCCTGATCTATCTCATCGTAGATCTAATTCCTTAGCTACGCTACGCTGATGAGGGGCAATAACTCCGAAACACGTGTCCGTAGCTGCATAATTGTTTCTTTTTGGGGAATATGGCACTAAACCTTCTTTGTTTTATTTTGAACCCCAATAAATCTATCTTGTTTTATTTGTATGTGCCAGGTGGAAATGAGCAGTACACATAGAGCTCTGTGTGTTGACTGTACTCATCGAGGCCCCAAATGTGGCACATGGGAACATGAAGACACTAATTGAGTACTGTGTACTGTACTTTCCAGCCTTATTTTAGTTCTTGTTCCTGATCTATCTCATCGTAGATCTAATTCCTTAGCTACGCTACGCTGATGAGGGGCAATAACTCCGAAACACGTGTCCGTAGCTGCATAATTGTTTCTTTTTGGGGAATATGGCACTAAACCTTCTTTGTTGAATATTTAATGTTTATTACTAGTAGTATCTTTAGTTAATTGATTCATTAATGTTAACGTTCATCGCTATTCCAATTAGTTACGTTTTATGTTTTTTGAATTTTTATGTAAGTAACAGTTTGAATAAAATTAGTTTACCCTAAAAATCCAAAAACAATTGATTAGCGAAGTTTGACGTTTTCAGGCATAGACAACTTGTGTTAAATATGAAAATTTTAGGTTAACTTTCGAGGAATGTATTTTGGACAACATATTTATAGGAATTTTTTTACTTAGTTTGGTGAGTATAATACGACCTATTACACTATATTTTTGACACCCTGTATGTAGCAGGTCACTAAAAGCTAAAAACTAAAATAATATGATTGTATGTATTATAAAATATAAAGCAAGTAAATAGAAACAAATATCAACTACAAATTAATAAGAATTACAGACCACAACAGATAATGAACATTGAGACATTATTTATTTATGTTTCTCTATTTATAAAATCAAGAATATTGTAAATTGCATATATCCAAAATATTTTTTATTGCCCTTTTGTAATTTACGTATTTGGAAACGCATTTTATTTCTTCAGAATAACTATTATCCGTGTTCTGTATAAACACTGCTAGTATACATATAATATTATCACAACTGATATTATGCAACATAATGATCTGAAAGTTTCGATGTAGTGTTAGGTATGCTTAATAGATCTGCATGTCTCTTCTAGAAAATATCAAAATTTTGTTTAACAAACTTTAAACGTTTTAAAATATGTACTTATAGAAGAAATTGTTGAAATTCTGTTTTTAACATTTTTCTGCAACTTTCCCAAATATCATGCAAAAAATTAATCTATTAGTCTGTTCTGAACAACAAATACTATTTCTTCAATGCCTCTGGTCCTACCCTAGGATACTATATCGAATGACATATATGTGTGAGCCAATACATATTTAATAAACTGGTCAACAACTTTTCGCCTGTAAAATTGAAAAATACACGAGTTTAATTTTTTGGCGTGGTAAATGTAAAGGGTAGGCAAATTTCGATGTTTGTATAGGGTAACTCGGTAACTGTAAGAGATACAAAAAATGGAAGACACATTCTCGATCTCTTTTTTGAGACAAATTCATTAGCGAAAACAAAAATTATTTGCTATAGTCTTTTGTTTTCGAATTATAAACAAAAGTTCGATTTTTCGACTTTTAGGCACATGTCAATATCTTGGTTGTTTGTAAAGTTATAAAAAAACAACTTTTACATTCTTCAAGCACTTTTTTCTGTATAATACAGTGGCGTGGAGAAAATTTAAAAAAAAGTTTTATTACATAGTTGTCTATGGTTTAGTTAAAATGTAATTATTTTCTCTTTCAAACTATATATTATATTTGGGGTCGCTTTTGATATGTAAGTATTTAATAGCGAAAATAATCTTTCAGTAGATTACTTTTTGCGTTTTTTTTTACATTTATTCCAAGTAGGCGTGCGTCATCTATGACAGTGTTTATCCATTTGTCAGTAAATTGCATATTAATAATTTAGTTTCCATCATAATTACACCCCATTTAATCGTAAAAGTGAAGATGTCTTACGAAAATTACGAGAAATATATGCTAGAATGCTTTATTCAAAGTAATAATAAGTGTGATATTGCATCCGAAATATATTTCAATCGCTATCCAGAAAGAAGACAACCTAATAAAGCTATTTTTAAGAGGTTGAAATAAAATCTAATTAATTGTGGGTCCTTCAATAAGCCAAGACCAAAAAATCAGATATTTATATCTAATTTTATAATACATTACAATTACAAAATAAAGGTTCAAACTGATGTCCGCTATGTTCGATACATAAATTACACCTCTTCATAACACTCTGAACTGCATTATAAATATGAGGATTTGAAATGGAATTCACACAGTCTATAAAAGTTTGTATGAGTTCATTTATGTCGGTACTGGTTTTCTTGTATAATTTGTCTTTAATGTGGCCACAAAAAAAATCCAGAGGCGTTAAGTCGGGTGATCGTGGTGACCACCTCATTATTTCCCATCCAGTTATTTCCAAAATTGATATTTAATAATTCTGAAACGGTCCTGATATTATAAGGTGGTGCACCATATTGTTGGAATAACTGATTTTTTGCCTCAACTTAAGGTAGATTGTCCATAAATTCCTCAATAATTTTCTGGTTTAAGATTTTGTAGTACCGTTGGCCATTAAGATTTTCTTGATATATGTGATATGTTAAAACACAATTGCCACGTAGAGCATATGAAACACTAAAACCAAAGCGTCCCTGAGATTGCACGTCAACGGTATGGTGAGGGTTCATATCAGACCAATAGTTCTCGTTATTCCTGTTGAAAATTCCTGCACTGCTAATGTAAGCTTCATCTGTCCAAACTACATTTCTAGAGAAGAATAGATCTTGTTGACTTTTTTGATGATACCATATGAAAAACTCTAATCGTCGCTGAAGATCAGTTGGTTGCAGGTGATGTTTTTTCCTTACTCTATAAGGCCTGAATTTGTGTCTTCAAAATACCTAAAGCTTGACTTCTTGAAATTCCACAATCAGCTTCAATTCGACGATTTGAAATTGAAGGATTTGCAACCGCCGTTCCAGTTACAGTTATAGAAGTTTCTTCAGCCTCTTTATTGTCGTAATTTTTTGTTGAAGAACCCACAATTAATTAGATTTTCTTTTAACCTCTTAAAAATAGTTTTATTAGGTTGTATTGTTTCTGGACAGCGATTGAAATATATTTCGGATGCAATATCACAATTGTTATTACCATGAATAAAGCATTCTAGCAAATCATATTTCTCGTAATATTCGTAAGACATCCTCACTTTCACGATTTAATGGGATGTAATTATGACGGAAACTAAATTATTAATACGCAATTTACCGACAAACGGATAATTACTGTTATAGATGACACACGCCTACTTGTAATAAATATAAAAAAACGCAAAAAGTAATCTACTAAAAGATTATTTTCGCTATTAAATACTTACACATCAAAAGCGATCCCATATATAATATATAGTTTGAAAGAGAAAAAAATGTTCTTTTTAACTAAACCATAGCCAACTATGATTCCCATTTAAAAAAAATACTTTATACCATAATCCAAAATTGCACCTTTTTTAAATTTTCTGAACGCCACTGTATTATACAGAAAAAAGTGCCTGAAGAATGTAAAAGTTATTTTTTCATAACTTTACACGCAAAAAAGATATTGACATGTCTAAAAGTCGAAAAATAGAACTTTTATTTATAACTTAAAAACAAAAGGTGATAGCAAAGTTTGTTTTCGTCAGCGAATTTTTCTAAAAAAAAAAGAGAGCGAGAATGTGTCTTCCATTTTTTTTGTATATCTTACAATTACCGAGTTACCCTATACAAACATCGAAATTTGCCCACCCCGTACAATGATTATGTTAGCTGCGGATCAAGGTAAGTGCTAATAAATGAACTTGACTCTAAGAGACTGAAGCGAAGCTCAAGTTATAGAGCACTGGTTTTTGCATCTTAACATTCTAACTTATAATTACAGTTTATTTAGAATTAGCCAGTTTATTTGACAGTAAGAGATATAATCCTCAGTTATTGATGACACTGTATATAATACAATACATGACCTAATGCAGGTCCCTGCCGCACGCCAATCAGTACTTTATACAGCTTCAATTTTGCCTTAACGATTTAATACCTATCACCATAAAGGAAATTATCCTGGATGGGATGTTTCCTCCAATCCCTAAGTCTTCTTCTAACATATTTGTTGACAGTTCAAAAGTTTTGAATAGGTCAAAGAATAGTGATACCACATATTGACCTAATCGCTATATGTATACACATATTTCAGAAGTTACAGACTTGTAGCAGTATTGATTTTATCGACGTTGTATGTATTATTTCAAATATTTTTGGATTCAACATAATTTGAAACTTTATTATGATCAATCATTTTGAATTGTACACTCAAAACAGAGATTTTAGGCAGCTTATTTTAAATAAGGGTAATATAGAAGGTACCTGATTTTAAAATCTTAATCAAAGAGTATATTCGTACTCGCCAAATAGTTTCTAATTAAATTCCTTGACAAATTTACCAATATGTATGTATATTTTACAAAAGCCCCGTCATTAAATCCAATTTCATGCCATACATTAAATAACCACGGTATTGCCTAGGTTCATAGAATTCCCTAAATATATAGCGAAATTCGAAGAAATGCATTTTCATTGATTTCGGTTTAAGGTTCTGATTCGTCGAACATAAACTAGCCTGTGTGTAGAAATTTGTAATATATATTCTGTTATTTTGTTGCATTTACAGTAGAACTCGGAATGTGTAAAAGTGGACAATATACCGGGTGGCCACGAGTCAATGTACGCCCCCAATATTTTGGTTGTTTTTGAATTTAAAAATGTGGTAATGGGCTACTTTTAGACTAACAGGAATGAAAATATCACTTTCGGTTGAACCGGAAGTGACCACAATTTATTTTTCTTATGTGGAATGGCTATATTTTTTTGATGGTTTCTCATTAAGCATAAATTTCTAAGTGCAACAGTTTTTTCAGATTTTAAAAATTCCAAAAAAATAAGTGAGATACGAAAAATTTTTTAATTTTTTCAAAATGGCCGCGTCAGATGAATGCAATGTAAGAAAATTACTAAGTAGGCTATGGAAATTATTAGTAAGGTTGTAGACTTGTCTGTAATGAAGAAAACAGTTGTTTGATTTACTGATAGGTACCAGTATTTTTAGGTTTTTTTTTTTTCAAAAAACGGAATTTAATTTTCATTTTCATTTCCGTAGGGGTCCTATAGAAATTTTTTTAATGGAACTGTGCTATTTTTTTTTATTAATCAGAAATAATGATTCATAAACTATAATTTTTTCGCCTTAACGATATCCTTCGTAATAATAAAAGTATTTTTAAAACGTAAACACAAATTAAACAAGAAATAATTTTAACAAACGTTACAACCATGAATAAATAGAATAACAAAACTATTTAAAACCTAAATTATAATAAACCACTATAAAAATTGTTTAAACTGTTCACCGTTTTGATTAATACACAGAGTAGTGCGACTTGTTGTTGCACGTCTAACATTCTGTAATCGTTGAGGTGTTATTTGTGCAATTTCGTGTCGAACTCTTTCTTCCAGATCTTGCCTTGTGGTTAGAGTAGTCATGTAGACTCTATTTTTCAAATGCGCCCAAATAAAAAAATCGAGTGGGGTTAAGTCAGGCGACCTTGCAGGCAATCTGACTGGACCATGGGTCTCAATCCAACAATCTGGAAACAATTGATTTAAGTAATCCCTAATGATAATAGCATTGGTGGTCCAGCCCCGTCTTGTTGGAAGTAAACCTCGTCAATATTGGTATTGGGAATTTGATTAATCTGTGGAACTATTATATTTTGGAGAAATTCTAGATATCTTGGTCCAGTTAGAGTTCCGTCAAAAATTATTGGACCTATGATATGGTCCCCCAGTACGCCTAATCAAACATTGAAGCCAAACCGCTCCTGAAACTGCTCCTGTCTCATAATGTGTGGATTTTCAATTGCCCAATATCGAGTGTTGTTTCGATTAAATAACCCAAGGTTTGTAAATCTCGATTCATCAGTGAACAAAATGTTTTTGATAAAATTCTCATTTCTTAATTGGCGTAACTGTAACCAATTACAAAAGGTTATTCTTCGTTGATAATCATTCTCATATAAAAATTGATGCAATTGATATTTATAAGAACGATAGCCGTGTTTCTTTAAAATTTTCCTGGCTGATTCTTTGGAAACTGGTAACTCATGTCCAATTTGTCTTACCGAAATGGTTGGGTCAACATGCACTAAAGCTAATACATTAATTTCCGTTTCTTCATCCACAATAAATCTTTCCTCAATTTCTATATCAGGTTCAGTTCTAAATTGATGCTCCAACCGGGTGAAATAGTTTCTCCGAGGTTGTCTTCTTTCTGGATGTCTCTCTCCATACAGAGTTTGTGCTCTAGTTGCATTACGTTGAGTCTCTCCATAAATAATCAACATGTCAACTTTTTCATCTCTTGAATATTTATCAGCCACTTTATATTAATTTTCTTGTTTATAACAAATTTAATACACTTGCTTCATAAAATTAGTGAGTAAGTCAAGAATAATTCAGTTGTTGCGAATATCTGTCATTTTCATGGCTATCTGCAATTTTGGATTTAAATGTAGATATGTACCTTATTAAAACGATTTGTTGGCGCTTACCTTTTAAAAATACTTTTATTATTACGAAGAATATCGTTAAGAAATGATTAATGGTGAAAACATTATAGTTTATGAATCATTATTTCTGATTAATAAAAAAAATAGCACAGTTCCATTAAAAAAATTTCCATAGGACCCATACGGAAATGAAAATGAAAATTAAATTCCGTTTTTTTGAAAAAAAAATTAAAAATATTGGTACCTATCAGTAATTCAAACAACTATTTTCTTCTTTACAGACAAGTCTACAACCTTACTAAAAATTTCCATAGCCTACTTAGTAATTTTCTTACATCGCATTCATCTGACGCGGCCATTTTGAAAAAATTAAAAAAAAATTTCGTATCTCACTTATTTTTTGGAATTTTTTAAAATCGGAAAAAAACTGTTGCACTTAGAAATTTATGCTTAATAAAAAACCATCAAAAAAAATATAGTCATTCTATTTAAGAAAAAAAAGTTTATGTCACTTCCGGTTCAACCGGAAGTGATATTTTCATACCTGTTAGTCTAAAATTAGCCCATTATTATCTAATTTATGTGTACCAAATACAAAATTTTTAAATTCAAAAACAACCAAAATACGTACATTGACTCGTGGCCACCCGGTATAGTAGAAGTTGAAATAATATATTATCTGTTATTTATTTTTTTTTCCAAATTTTATCGAAATCGCAGGATTATTACTTTATTATTTCAGATATTCCAAGAGAATGATTTACCAAAATAAAAAAAATATATATATATTTACATGCAGTAAAACAAATTTTACTGTAAATCCAGTATGTATCCTTTATTTAGTATTTTGTAGAATAAAAAAAATTAGAATGAGAGTAATTCTCAAACGTCGCAAATCTGCTAAAAAATAGAATTAATAATAGCTTTTTCTCTTCCATATCATTTTTCTCCTCATTCTGCCCTTATAAAAGAATAATAAGACGGAGTACAAAATATTTCAGCTCTCCAGAAGTGGTTAAATCTTATTTTCATCGAATCAATAATAAAGATGATTCGTGTAGGCGCCTTAAATGAAACTCTCTTGTATTAACGCAGTTGATCTGCAGAAATCTGCGGTTAATTTAAATAAATCTGGTCGGTTCCGCGATTATTTCTAATTCCTAGAAAATGGCAATGATTAATAATGGTTTTGTAATTCAATTAAAAGTGCATATAAATTTAACGAATTCTCACCGATAAAGGCGGAAGTTGAGTCGTTATTAAGATATTAAATTAAGTTTCCTGGAAATTTTAACTACTAGGAAGATACTTTGTCTTCGAGTGCAAGTGCTTATTTACTATTTGTTTGTCTTTAATGATTTATTTATTTTATTAAAGTCCAATATACAGTGTGTCCGTAAAGTATGGAATAAATTCATTATTTCTTAAACCAAAAATATTTAGAAGGAATCATCGGACACGTCGATTTTTAATTTCAATTGCGCACCTTATACTTTATTTTTTTTATTATGACACCATCACTATTTCCGTTATGACGTCATCGATATTTTTTTAATAAAACACCCTGTATATTTCTCCATTTTTGGATTCTACCTCAACAGTTGATTCCAAATATGTATCATACTTGGGGTCTAAAATTGATAAATTGGAAGACACGGCCATTTAAAAAAAAACAAGTAAAATAAACATTATTATTAATTTTTGAACTAGGCTAGTTTTTGCTTGTTTTTTGTTTTATGATTATGGTCTTTGACAGTGAATCACTTAATAATACTTTACCCCAGTAGTGGTTTCTCAATAATTGTTGTCGATTTATTTTAATTTATAATGAGTGTATCGGTAATGAAGAGAATTGAAATTCTTACGATGATTGGTTATGGTGATAAGATGCGAACTCAACAAGAAATATGTAATTTATTTAATACTAAATATTCAGAACGACCCATCTCAATCGACTGAATGAAATTAAAAAAAAATTAGAAGACTGGTCCGGTGGAAGATTTACACATAACAGGTCGCCCAGGTGTTGACGAGGATAAAAAATTAAATATTTTACTGGCTGTTGAAGAAAATCCACATACCAGCGTTCGCCAGGTTAGTCGCCATTATGATGTTACTAAAACGTCAGTACATACAGTATTAAAACTAGAAAAATGGCATCCCTTTAAGATTTGTGGGCGAGAATTGTAAGTAATAAAATTATTGGACCCTACTTTTTCGATGGAACTGTAAACGAATCGGCATATCTCCAGTTTTGAATGGGCTATCTCATCCCAACATTATTAAATTTATTCCCCAGTAGAATTAATCCTGGAAAATCTGTGGTATCAACAGGATGGTGCGCCTCCCCATTATGCAGCAGACGTTCGAAGGTATCTTGACCAAATATTACTGAACAGGAGGATTGGTAGACGAGGACCCGTCAAATGGTCACCAAGGTCACCGGACCTCAATCCATTAGATTATTTTCTGTGAGGTGACCTAAAAAACTTAGTTTATGTAACCAAACCGGAAAACATTGTTGAATTAAAAGGGAGAATTAGAACAGAAATGAACAACATTTCTCAGGAAACTATAAACAATGTTCAGAACCACTTTATTCATCGTTTAGGGTACTGTCAGCTACAATAAGGCGTACAGTCGAACATTTACTGCAAATTGTTTTTATTATTAACTAACCGTTACTTCTAGTGACTATTATTTGTTCAAACAAAAGATGAAAAATCAGTAAATTCTTATATTTACAATGGACGTATCTTTCAACTTTTCAATTTTAGACTCTAAGTGTGATACATTTTTGGACTCAACTGTTGATTCAGAATCTAAAAATGGAGAAATATTCCATTTAAAAAAAATATCGATGACATCATATTCACAACGGAAACAGTGATGACGTCATAATCAAAAAAATAAAGGATAAGGTGCGCAATTTAAATTAAAAGTTGACGTATCCGAGGATTTTTCTAAATATTTTTGATTTAAGAAATAATTAATTTACTCCATACTTCACACACACACACACACACACGCACGCACGCACGCACGCACGCACGCACGCACGCACGCACGCACGCACGCACGCACGCACGAAAATATGTCGATATATTTTCCAGCTGATTCTGAAAGAAAATGTTTTGCAAAAATTTTACAAATTATTTAAAAAATTATCTAGAGAGGCACACAATTTTTTTTATCTTTTTTCGCAAATTTTAATTGTAACTTTTTTTTTTCAAAACTTCTTCATTTAGTCTTGATAGTTATGCCTTAAACTATCGCTTGGATCCCACGCTCCAATATGACATAACCTAAATTTCACCAGGCACCACTGGTTTGCGTATTAACATTTTAGAATGAGATAAAATTCTTTTTATCGTGTATAAATTCGTTGTACTGTTGTTTAGGAATATTTGAGTAGGAGTTTACAATGTAATATTATCTCTGCATAAAAGCCGTCACTGGAAGCCGATGCATCCGTCCGAGCTCTAAGCATAATAGAATGAGTTTGTGGATTTTATGTCAAACATTTTTTTGAAGCCTCTTTTTAGACTCTATTCATTCTTGAATTATTATTGACTATCTCCCAACCCCTTGGATGTAATGAATTTTTTTGTTGAAATAATGCCATCTGCAGATGCATATTGAAAAAAATCACCAGTCACAATTATGGGTTTTAAAAAACCTATGTGAATACTAGTTATGAGACACCTAATTAACGTTTTCGAATCATTTTTACTTCCTAAAAATATACAGGATGGCCAAAAATTATTTTTTAATTAAGAACTTTTTAAATTGAATTTTCTCAATTTTTTTCAAATATACCCTGTATATTTCTCAACGATGTAATGTAGAAATGAAAAATGAACATTTTTGTAAGTACTTCCCTATGACTAATTACAACCATTTTCCATTTATTGAGCAATAAGTACAAAATTCAAGAATAAACTTAAAAAATAGAGGTTTCTTCAAATAATTCATTAGAAAAAATTATAATAAGTTCTCCACATGTTGCCCATTTAGATTGACACACGTCTCTATACGCTTTTGAAATGAGGCCATTTAGTTGGACCATTTCTTCCAATCCATTGAGGAATTGATCATTATAACTGATGACATGTGACTGATACAAGGCCTTTCTGATTCTAAAGACCCATTTTTTATGAGAAGTAAAACTCAGCAGCATTAATTAACAAGTAAACAATATCATTCAGATGTTGTTTTCTAGAAAAGTTTTAATTGAATGAATTTATTCGAATGAATTCAATCGATAGTTGAAATCATTCATTCAATAATTATTCTATAGTTTAAATCAATCGATAGTGTCTATCACTAGTTCGCATCGCAATGGATTTTTTTTTTTTTATTATTTGACTTGTAAAAAATGGTGCAACTAGTGTAACTATGTCGTGTGTGTTAGTCTTAAGACTGAAAAACGGTCAGCCAAAATGAATTATTTTCAAAACTACCCGAAAATGACTTTATTTATTAAAATTGCAAAAACGTCATTAAAAGAAGTAGTTTGTAGTAAAATAATTTTAGATCTGCATAAAAATTTACAGCATATAATTCGACTAAAAAATAATTTGAGGTTTAAAGAAAAAACTCGGTTTATAATTTTATCTGTTTTATATTGGTAAGATGTTCCAAACAGAAATAAATTGAATTTATCCTAACAGTTTTAATGTATAAGACTAAAACGAACAACGACGTCTTTCAAATTTTAAGAAATATTAATTTCGATGCATTTTTGAAAATATTATTTAATTTCCTATATCGAAAGTCACATTTGTATGGCTTCGTGAAGGGAAGGAGTGGTAAAGACACTTGCCTCTCACCCTGAAATTCCGAGTTCGATCCCCGGTCGAGGAGCTAGGATGTCTCCTAAACCAAATATGTGAGGTGGCCAGCATATAACTTTTTATCATCCTGATTTAAAAAAAATCATTCTATTTAATTCTTCACTTACCTCAATTAAATTTTAAAAGCGTACCATGAAATGTTTCATTACAATTTTTAAATAATTCATTATCAGCATCCTTCGATACTGTCAATAAATAATTCATGTCATATATTTTAATAATTTCTTCTTATTGACATTGACATTTTTGTAACTAAATTAGACGTTTCAAATGTCAAACTGACAAATTTATCATAAACCCATTTTCAAATGTGTACAAAATTTCAGTTTATTCAGCTTTATTTAAGTACTTGAAAAATATATTTTATGAGCTTGATATAATAGACATAACTTATAATCTTTCATCAAGAATATATTTTTTTGTAAAGGCAAATACAAAAAAAGTTTGAGTTCCGTGGACCTCCTTTTAGCTAGTCAATTTTGCTTATCACCGAATTTATCATTGTCTTTGGCTTTTAGAACATGTGTACCATGTTTTTTCATTATAACGAGGGCTACCGTTTTTAGGCTCGCCAGTGGCGAGCAAGGTCGCCGTCTGAAGTTATTGTTAGGCGCGGAACAAGTTTATAGGGTTAATTATTTCGTACACCAGTAAATAAAAAACTTGTTAATTATGCCTCAGTGTTGTACACTTCCATTTTGTTCGCAAACAAAAGGCGGATATATGCTTCCGAGAGACAAAACTCGCCTAAAACAGTGGTTGGTAGCGATTCGCAGGGATAACTTTATTTCTTCGAAACATTCATGTGTTTGTAAGGAACATTTTAATCCTGAAGATTATGCGTTACCAAAGGACCCCACTACAGAAAATCGTAAGTAATAATCATGCACATTCATTGTTTTCATCATGCTCATGCATGATATAACCTAACTTTAATGTCATAAGACACCTCTGATAGGTACAATAATTTCCCTACTGAGCAAGTAAATTACTACTTTCCCCTTCTGCCATCATTGTGTTTAATGTTTTTCAGGTAATTTTTTTAAAAATTACTAAAAACTCGCGTTAAAAAGCCATAGTAAACATTAACGTTCAGTGACATGGACCTTACCCTACACTAGCGCCTCTCGTGGTGAATTCAAGCGCGGTAGCCCTCATTCGTTGATTCGTCAAGAAATGCGATAGAAATGTTTTAATTTTTTTCCCGAAATTGTATCTTTTTTTCTTCTTTCATTCATTATGTCTCTTCTGATGGTACCACATTCACCAAATTTAATGTGTCACATAAAATGGTATAGAAAATCTTAATTGCCAAATTTGGCCATTCTCCCATTAGTATTTTTTGAATTACCGCGGATACACACATACACACACACGCGCGCACGTAATCACGCACGCACGCACGCACACGGATCGACAGACATCATTCGAAAAATAGTCAGAATGGATTCAGGAGGGTTCCTTATATTAAGTATAAGAAAGTAAAAATTAATCCTAGCATACTCGACCATTGGGTGTGTGTGTCCATTTTCTCTAAATATGTACCTTGATATACTTTCAGGAATACAGGGGTTGTATTACCTGTGTTGTTTAAAAAAAACATAACAACTTTTGACTGATATTTATGTACTTTTAAAGCGTGGATAATTTTGCCACTATTAGTTGTTTTTTGTCAAATTCCTAATGATACGAACTTTTTGATGTACCCTGTATTATAAATTGTTCTTATCCCGTAGAGATAATATTTTAAAAATGTTCATAATTCACGTATACAAGAAATGAATGATTACGCCATAGAAACTCATAAGTTCATATATGTATAGACATCGATTTAACAGTTATTAGAGTTTCGCATCATTTTAAGTAGCCTGCCTGAAACGTCAAGCATTGTATTGTATACAAAGTTGCATTTGCAAATTAATGATATTATTTCGTAAAATTAGTATTGCCTTAACATGTTAATTTATCAAAATTTAATATGGCTTAACGTTACTTGACAGCTCAACATGATACAGATTAATGTCATTTCATTTGCACTTTATCAGTCTCCACAACACCATGACATACCAAATTTGTTAATTCAATGAGATGGAAAGTAAATTCTATATTAGTCTGCGTTATCTTTATCTCATCATGGCATCACTTAAAGACAAGATGACCCTTCTATAAATTATGTTTTGATGTAATAGATCACTATGACATTTTCCTAACCCGCGGTGATATACTAGAATAATAAACATTTTAGAACCGACTACAGTTTCATTATTTTCAAAATGAGTGTCCAAGATGAATAGACAAAAGTTTTTGTTACGCAAAATTAATATACCCGCATTGATATACTACCGTAATGTAATGGTAATGAATAGCCTTTTGTGTTTTTAAACTAATTGTTTTCGTCTTTTATATGTATTTTTCTTTAAAGCAATCAATACGTCAAAGTTTTTTAATTTGTTCATAAACTAAATGCCAGTTTTTCCATTTCCCATTAAATTTATATGGTACATAAATTTCATGAAAACAATAATTGTTAATCCAATCTTATCCACCAAATAAATTTAATGAGAGACGGAAAAACTGGCTCTTAACTATATTTATTTGAGAAGATACATAATTAAAATTAATTTAAAAAAAATACTTAGAATTCTAGTTTGCACCTAAATTGTTAATTTGGAAGGAGGTTTTCAAAGCATCAATTTTTTAATGTTGAATAATGAATTTGTAAATTTAATTCCTTAAACTATTAAATCAAGTATAAGGAAAGTTTGCTTTTGCCCGTTATCATATGTGATTATGATTATGTAAAAGATAGGTCGATAATTTTGTATTTGGCAGTTATGTTAGGTAATTATGGTTAAAGAATTAGCACAGTTATGTAGGATCGCACCACGGAGTAAATGCATAGTTCATTTATTCATCACACGTCACTATGACTAATAACCGTCACTTTACAGTTTATCTTTTGTATTATTATAAGGGTTTTTATAGAAAGATACGATTTAGACACAGTTGTGATAATACGTTTACAAAGTACACACGTATATTTGTTCTGTTGAAAAATTCCTTGTTTATTATTACATAATGTTAGTGTAACTAAGTTAGTTAAATTAGTATTGAAGTGGTGTATTTGATTTGCTAAGTGGATTAAGAGTTTATCTAGGTGATCTTTGGACTTGGCAGTCATTTTATTGTAAGAAACGTTCACTGACCATTTAGCCTAATTTGCTGACACATGTTTGAATTTAATTTAGCTTGGTTTGCTGGCATATGTATTTAATTTGCCCTGATTTGCTGGCACTTGTGTCTATTTAAATTGGCCTGGTGTCTATCAGCACTTGTTTATATTTAATTTTGCCAGATTTCCCAGCATATATTTGATTAAGCCTGGTTTGCCGGCACTTGTTTACGTTTAATTTTGCCTGGTTTAATTTTGCATGGTTTGCCAGCGCACATTTGTGTTTTGTTTAGTCCGGTTTGCTGGCTATTGGTTTTATATTTTATGTCATTTTGCGTTCATAACTAGATGAAATCCTCTTTATCATTTAACTAATATGGAATACAAAAATGCCATTGTTAAAAATAAATTATTACAGTTATGATTAAGTGTAACTATATAAGAGAAAAAAAAATTTTAAATTTAATACGGTAGTATTGAAGGAAGGTTTCGAATACAGGGGGGTTCGAATACAGGGTTCCAAAATATATTCGAATACAAAATAATCGATTCCATGTACTCATTTAAAATGATTATTGTTTAGAATAATTGGTTATATTAATTTCAAATGAAGAAATAATCGTAATTATGCAAGAAACTTTATTTTTAATATACCTAGAACTGTTGACTATGGTTAGAATCTAAAGAAACATTGAAACGAACATAACAGAAATGTCATTAAAAGGAAAAATAAAAAAAATAAAAACAAATACTCAGACAGGTAGGGCTGAACTCAAGCCTGAATTCCATTCGCTTTTAGCAATATTAATATTTTAAATAACTCGTCACTAAGTTGCTGACACTTGTGAATTAATCATACCCGCAAATGAGAATAACAATTCTAGTCACTGAGTGAAATACGGACGGAAGAGAATTGGCTAATGATGAGACCATTCGGATGAAAAATAATTAGTCAATCGATGACTCAAATATCGGAACATTTCGATTACTAAGAAACAATCCGATCGCAGTTCGATCACACTCAAATCACGTACAAAATAAAAATACTTCGACTGTGTGAGGTGCCAGCCAACACTGCCAACACTGCCAGTCAACAGTACCAAAACCAACTGCCAACTGTGAGTGAGTGAGTCAAGTGAGTGAAAAGATAAATAAAAAGTAATTTTCCGAATCCTAAAGAATCAAGACCCCACGTGATTGGTGGTCGATTGCGCATCGTTCTCGGTTCTCTACTCTCATATCGCTCAAAAAACATTTGGGCGATCATTCGGTTGATCATCCGATTATTGAAATTTTCGAATATCAAGTTTCAGATTATTGAAATCAGTCGATTATGCCCATCATCAGAATTGGCTGCCGCGAAACAGGAGTTGCAATTGTTGCGAAATATGTAGATTGGACTTAACAATCGCGGTTCACTCAGGCGCAACCCCAGGCATCAGGAGTATCAGGAAACTAAACCGTTATATGACAACTGTATTCCTGCTCTCCCTTGTATGGTGAAAATCTAATTTATTATTTTAATCTTTGAATCCATACATTTGCGATTTAAATCTAATTATTCGCCTGAATACTGGAATTAGATACCAGGATCCTTTTTTATGCATCACGATTCACGAATACAAAGATCCCATATTGTAATCGAGTATATGAATACACGCATAATGTATACCAAGAAATGGTAGCTAGAATACAGAATACAGAATATCAGCCAAAGGAAGTAGTTGCTCAAATAGGAATACACAATTTTCGATTGTATTCGAATACAAATACGAATATCGGCAAAAGTAATTTGAGTGAGATTCGGATTACTAAGTATTCGAATGCATCTATTCAAATAATCGAATTATTCGAATAGGTATTCGAATAATTCGAATAATTCGAATATCCGAATACTCGAATAATTCGAATATCCGAATATTCGAATATCCGAATAATTCGAATACCTATTCGAATAATCCGAATATTCGAATATCCTAATAGTTCGAATATTCGAATATTTTTTCGAACGAATATTCGAATACTAAAATCTGGAAAATTCCCAGCCTTAGTATAAGCGGCATATAATTCAATATTGGTTTAATATTATAGTGGAAGCAATAAACTAGAACACTCCACTTTGTGTGTTGCAGAGACTTTTGCATTCATCGATAACGTACAAGAAGCATTTCAAAAGTTGACATACAGCAGGCAAGCTAGTATACCAAATTTCTTTGTTGCATGAAAATCCCTGTTATGTGAAACTTCACAATGTTCATCAGACAGAATGTTGCCTCTGGAAATTGTTTGAACAATACTGATCATCTTTCCATCTTTATGAGTCGCCAATATTACCTGTGTTAATGTTGAACGATCCTTCTTCCATTACTCATACAAGAATATCTCTACAAAAATACGTAGAAGCATAACTGCAAAAACAGTGAAAAGCTTATTCATGTTAAAATGTATGTTGGGACTTTAAAACTTCTACGCCACTCCGAGGACGTCTCGGAGTGCATGCACGCTACTGAATTTAGTCAAACTATCAATGACTGTTTATGACACTGCATAGAAAATTGTTAGCTGCTTTGTATTCAGTCGGAGTGTTCAACTCATGGAGGTATATTGGTTGGAAATTGGGCTAATACTCACTTTCCAAATAAATAGTTTGGACGATACGCCGTATAATAGTGACCTGTGGTATTTCAGATTTAGTGCTAAATTGCTTTTTCTTATGAAGAAGATTAACGCAAAATTCGGTTGAAAAGTCAGTCCTTGAACTTCCCTCTCAGAGTTTATTGGTTTATTTAAGGAATAGGCTAAAAAGAATAAAAGGATAACAGTAAATTATAAATAAAATCAGAGATTGTTTATAAAATTCGAAATAATACAGAAATTGTTTTAAGAATTCAATTGTATGAAGTAGAATATCGCGTCGGGAGATTTCGACCTAAAAGTATGTATGTACTGATAATGCTTTAAAACGTAATAAATCCAAAACATATATTCAAAAATATTTTAAACATCTGAGATACGCCTATGCAAGCACTCAAATTGTAAAACGTCGAAAATATCGAAATAGTTTTCAAAGCTGCATGTAATCGAACAAGCGTTAAAAAAATATCTGATGTGACTAGCATATAACTTTCTTCTACCAGTACATATCATCCTGATCTAGAAAAATCATTCATTTAATTCTTCACTTACCTTAATTATATTTTAATGGCGTAGGTACTTTGAAATGTTTCATTAAAATTTTTAACAATTAATTATCAGCGTCGTTTGATACTGTCAATAATAATTCATGTCATATATTTTAATAAATTCTTCTTATTGACATTGACATTTTTGTAACTAAATTAGATATTTCAAATGGCAAACTGCCAAATTTGTCATAACCCAATTTTATGAGGTCAATTGTGTACAAAATTTCAGTTTATTTAAGTACTTGGAAAATATATTTTATTGGCTTGATATGGTAGACATGATTTATTATCTTACATTAAGAATATAGTTTTTTGTGAAATAAATACAAAAAAGTTTGGGTCCTGTGGACCTCCTTTCAGCTGCCCAATTTTGCTCATCACCGAATTTGTCATTGTCTTTAGCCTTTAGAATACGTGTACCAAATTTGAAAGCTTTATCTCAAAAACTGTGGCTCCTATCGCGATACTACAGGCATGCAGACAGATTATTTTCCATAAAGTTATGTTTTTTCATTATAATTCGTCGATATTCGTCCAAAAATGCAATAAATTTTTTTTTATTTTTTTTCCGAAATTCATTGTCTCTTCTGGTGGTACCACATATACCAAATTTAATGTGTCACCTAAAATGTTGTTGAAAATCTTAATCGCCAAATTTGGGAAATCTCCCATTAGTATTTTTTTAAGTTATCGTGATCACACCGACAGCCATCATTCAGAAAATAGTCAGAATGGTTTCAGGAGGGTTCAAAACGTATATCAATCAAAATCTTGAGGTCGAAGAAAAATCACTATTACTCTACCTCCTTATATTAGTTATAAGTGAAAACGACGTAAAGTTGACCAAGCAAATAACAATGTAGGGCTTAAATTGGTTCCCATTTAACTATCATACGATGCATCACACAGTAGACTATTATTTGTGTTACATGTCATTACTCGAAGTAATAAAATGTTATTGAAACAGAATATTTATTTTGAATAAAAATACAACAAAATATTAATAAAAGGCAGTAGCGGCTGGTGGATTTAGGTTATACCATATCTCAGTATTGAAGCATGGAACCCAAGCAATATTTTAAAGCATGACTAAATGAAGAAGTTTTGCAGAAAAGAAAATTTACGAAGATGAGAGAAAAAAGTTACAAAAATGCGCTGACACGCCAGATTATTTCTAGAATATTAGTAAAATATTTGCAAACTATTTTTTTTTTTCGTAATCAGAAGGAACATCAGCTCGTTTTTTTTGGTTTTCAAAAATTTTGATTTTTTATAATGTTACGACATTTTGAAATGTAAGTTCTTCATTGTGTAAATATCAGAACTGGCAACAATAAAATTAAATTAAACAAGAGGCAACAAAAATTTTATGATTCATGGAATTCATTATCGTAATTACTTCTTAAATTATAAATTTTTCTACTGCATCTCTGAGCCATTTTAAAGAATGCTACAATTGTTGTATGTGAGGTGAAGCTGCTATAACTTCGCACATGTCGAAATAAACACTGCAGTTTTATTAAAATTGTGTAGTATCTACTACTTCATCTTGTAGTAAACATTAAAAAAAAACACACCACATAAATTAGACAACCCTTAAACCAAAGCCGAAGCTGCAAGAACAGGGGTAACGCATTTGAAAAAAAGGAGGACACACACAACCAAACCCTTCGACTTTGCCAGAATCGAAACCGGGACTTGAACCCAGGAGTCGATAGGCAATAAGTCAGCTAGCTACGTTTGTCACTTAACGCTCTGGCCCACTGCGCTACAGAGCTCGGTTGCGCAGTGGGAATATTGCTACAATATTCCTAAGAATGCTATTCATTTTAGTAACTTCCAGAAAGTGGCAGTATCTTCTTAAGTGTTGGAGTAAATACACATTAGAAAATGATAAAATTTGGTGCTAGCAAATACTTCATTTTTATTCATACCACCCTCTTATCTACCTAAAACTTTTATATTAGCGCATTCAGATAAGAATAACAGTATAGAATATAAAAAAACTCTAGGTATTTATTCTTTTTGATCATGTTAGGTTCGCACAGATGCTTATGTAATACCTAATAAATAATTTAATATATTTTTTTATAGAAATGCATAAATATGAAGAAAATAAAATGTCAGATTTTTTTTAAAATACATTTGCATTGCCCACACTTCGAATTCGCATTCTACAGAATTCTCATTTTCAAAATGTGTACTAATTATATATAACTGATATTTTTAATACTACTATTGTCAGAATAGGAACTGTGTTAGTAAATACTTAATTAATTATATGCTTATTCTGCATTTCCCTTGATATAGATTTTAGCCCAGTCTCCAAAGAAAAAATAACCTACAATTTTTTGGAACAACTATATAAAATACATGTAAAAAATTTTATACATGCAACTGTTTTTGCGTAAGAAAATGATTCAAAAACTGTATTAAATATAGTTTTTGGGCATTGGTTGGAGTCAGTAATCTGTTGAGATTGCTGACAATATGTTGAAGATCTTATTTTGAGTCGCTGAATTCGAATCCGTAGGTTATTTTGCCCAATATATGACCAGTTTTTAGTTATTAACCATTTTTTGCACATTTTTAACTAATTTTGCTGAAAACATGCCACTCACTCGCCATCGATGTGTATTTAATAGAAAATTAAGTAAATGAATCGTAAGTACTTATTTAAATTATATTCTTTACAATAAATAGATTAGAAATGTTTAAAAACAAAAACAAATGAGTCTGTAGAAAAGTTTTATTTAAAAAAATATATAAGATGCAACTGCAACGGTTATTTATTGTGGATAATATTCATACACATCTTCTATTCCTACATTAGCCAGCCACACACGGACACTTCGGATTGATGTGTGCCGTTCAAAAGTCACGCGCAAAAGTGTTGATTAGTGGAGTATCACGGCCACAAGATTTGGAGCGGTTAGTAGTCAGCGCGCAAACACACATGCTTTGCGTGTCTGCGCATAAACAATCGTTATATTTTTTTTTTTGACTTTTAGTTTTCGAAATGGGTGAAGTAGGTTCAAGAAATAATTTTGTAATGTACTAAGTAGCCATTTTATGTGCGTTCCATGGGTATATTTGAGATTCTGAGATTTGCTCGGTTGTATTTTTACTCAGATTAATAATAATTATTTTGAGTATTTTTACTATTTCTTGTAAGACTAGTATTTTGGGAGTTTTCAGATTTCTAAAGTCCACACGCCGCGCCATTCCAAACCTGCCTGATATGGGACGCTTCTAGCGTTGTAACAATCACTTTTTCACTATTTTCTTATTATTCTTCTTCGTCTACTTCATCCAGAATAGTTTGAAAGTTAGCCTTTCTGCAACTGCAAGCCTTCCCACACCGTTCTTACGTTTGCAGAGATTCATATCCAACAATGATTTTGGCGCCGCGTGCGTCGGCGGATTAGTCATTTTAATATTGTTACGTATTTGCTATCCACACAAACACCTATACTCGTAGATTCGTTGATTGAAAGTCCATGTAATACTTATTCACTATTTTATTTCGTAATTAACAATTAACAACAGATTAATGACTGTCTTTACTATAATCACTATTAAACACTTTTAAGTTTCTATCTTATTTCTTCTTTACTCGTTCACTTTCAACTGAAGACTAAGGCTCGGTCCACCGAGCGTCTTATGTATACATCCATTCACACTCTTGTGTCCATTGGTACTGAACCCTCTCTTCTGTAAGCCGGTGTAGTGGCCTCGCAATATCAGCAAGTCGTTCCACAAATCATTTGTAGTAAGTGCATAAGTCAAGGAAGCTTCGTACTTCGTGAACATTTGAAGGTCTAGGCCAATCTCGTGCTGTGGAAATCTTGTCTGGGTCCGTTCTTATCCTCTTCGAGGATACGACATGTCCAAGGAATTTGACCTCTTTCTGGAACATTAGGCACTGTGCATTTTTAATTCTTCCAAACAATTCTTGAAGGTTCTTCAAGTGCTCCTTAAAATCTCGTCTCATAACCATCACATCATCAAGATAAACTAGGCATGTCTTCCAAGTTAGTCTTTGTAGTACCAGTTCCGTCAGTCTTTCAAAAGTCGCTGGCGTATTGCACAGGCTGAAAGGCATCACAGTGAATTGATAAAGGACACTTCCTGTCGAAAAGGCTGTCTTGTCTTTGTCATCTTGAGGAAGTCCTACTTGCCAATATCCGCTTCGAAGATCTAGAGTGGAAAACCACTGTGAACCTACCAGCGTAATTAGTTTGTCATTAATTCGAGGTAACGGATAGCTGTCTTTTCTTGTGACTTCATTCAGCTTCCTGTAGTCGACACAGAATCTTAAAAGTTCAATCTTTCTTAGCAATCAAAACTACTGGCGACGACCAAGGACTGGTTGATTCCTCACTAACTCCGTCTTTAAGCATCTTTTGTACCATTGCAGAAGCCTCTTTTTGTTTTGCTAATGGGAGCCTCCTAGGTGGTTAACGAATAGGAGCTGATTCACCAGTATTTATCCAATGTTGGACAATGTTGATCTTCGTAAGAGCTTATGTGTCCTTTGCAAATACTGTACTTTCTTTCTTCAAAAATTTTAAAGCTTCTCTATGTTCATCTGGAGTTAAATGTTCTAACTGGGCATTTAACATCTTTATAACTTCTTGATCCATATCTGTAGACGAAGCTTCAACGATTTATTCTTCACATCTCTCAATCCATGTGACTGGTTCGTAGGTACCAATTGCTTTACTTTCTTTGAATGTCACTGAGTGGGAATTTAGGTTAACCACTCTAATAAGTATCTTGTTTGTAGTCTGTGTTAAAGTCCTTGCCAGGATCATATTGTCTGTCATTTTAATTGAGTCATCCTTCTCAACGAGGCCAAAGCGGTATCCCACAGAATTTTCCTCCAGGACTGGCTCAATTACTTTCTCTGTGTGTGCAGGAATTTTTACTGTCTTCGAAGTTAGTAACCTAACATTATGGAATTTTTCATCTGCCGGTGAAAGAATAATTTCTTCACTTCCAATCTTGAGAATTTGTTCTCCCACGTCAAGTACAAATTCATGCTTTTTCATAACGTCTAATGCCAAAATGAAATCATCTGTAATGTCAGCCACGATAACTGGGTGTTTAAAACAACGGTCAATCTGCAGCTCCATGTCGACTTCCCCATGAACCGCTGCCATATCTCCCGTAGCTGTCCGAATGACTAATCCATTTTGTCCTTTATTTAATTTGAGACCCGTTATGAATCCTGCTGGTACTATTGATGACGTAGCTCTTGTATCAATAATTATGAAGACACATTTCTTTTTATTAACATAACCCTCCAGCAGCAAACTACTTTGAACTCTCCGAAGCTGGCAAACTTTTATTTCTCGGAGGTCACCATATTTCTTGGCAAGTGCAGCCCCCAAATTGCCAGCCATCTTTAATTTTCCTGTAACTCAACCACAGCAGCATTTTTTCTTTCTGGGCTGTGCTGATGACAATTCCTCTTAATATGATAATAACACCACATGAAATTACAACCCCCTTTATCCCTGAAGGTCTGGAATGACCTTGTGTGGGAGAGGGCTACACATTTAGAGACAATGGACACACACCCAATATCCGAGTATACTACGATTAATCTCTCTCACAGAGAAATCCCAGTTCCTCGACGGGGAATCGAACCCGGGACCCCGAAGTTTCGAGGCAAGTACGTTACCTCTAGACCACGGAGCCACATTAATATGACCCACTTTATCACACCTGTAACAGCGGATACCCCTATTCGGTCTTCCATTGCTTTGTTGTTGGTCTTGTCTCAGCTGGAAGTTCGTTTTTGTCAATAGTTGGGTCATCATCATGTGTAGATCAGATAATAGATTTTGGTTTGTGTTATCTGGCTTGTCTTTCTCCATACTCACGGCTCGTACTCTCTGATTTGATTGTGTCCTTATAGGCAGCCTCAATCTCTAGTGTATGTACTAAAGCCTCACTGTTCCGTTTGTGCCTGGCTAATTTAAGGATTTGCCTAACCTCCTGGTCCCTTACTCGATCAATAAATGCTCCAACTGCTAATTGTTGCTGTAATTCTATTCGTGCATCAGGATAGGTTAGATGGGCTAATCTCTCCACAGCAGCCTCGAATCCCTGAAGGCTTTCTCCCCCCCCCCCCCCCGTCACCTACGTGATGTGAGTTGAGCCTGTTATACTTGAACGAGATGTTGGTCGCCAAATCTTAGTTCTAATGCTGCCTCCAGAATGCTAAATCTTTGTTTCTGTGCTGCAGGAATTGTTTGGACCAGGTCTAATGCTTGGCCCCTCATTGCTAATACCAGTGCTGTTGCTTTTCCTTATCGTTCCAGTTATTTGAACGTGCAGATGCGTCGAACTGTCTTTTATATGTTGACCAGAAACCTTAACCGTCGAAGGCAGATGGTTGTAACCTAGCATCAGACGACAGTACCAACTGGCCACCCTTCTCTCTTACGAGTAATTGTTGTTTGAGTCGAGCTATTTCTCCTCTGACTTCAGTTATTTCCCCTTCAACTTGGCTGACTTTTCCCTTAACTTCACTGACGTCTACTGTTATTTCCCCTTCAACTTGGCTGACTTTTCCCTTAACTTCACTGACGTCTTCTTTAACTTCACTGACTTGTTCTTCGACTACACCAACTTTCCCTGCGACTTCACTGACTTTTTCAATAACGTCTCCTTTAAATTTTTCAGTGAGTGAGAAAATGGCTACCTGCTGTTCCTCTGGGCTTCTCTTGATAACTTCGCTTTCCTCATGCCGGCCTGAAAATAAGACAACTTAAGACTGAGGCTCGGCCCACCGTGCGTCTTATTTATACATCCATTTACACGGTCTAGAACATCCCAGAACGTTCCCGGCCGTTCTCGTACAATTCCAATCTGATCTAACCAGTCTACACAGTCCAGTGGCGTAACAATATTATTCAATATAAAATACAACATGGCGCCGCCTGTACACACACTAATAGGAAAAGGACACAAACGTGACGCTGCGTGCGCCGAGCGGCTCGGAGCAGTTGGTCCGAGTTCGAATTTTTGTACCTGCTTATTTTATGTCTCGATCGCTACACAAAATTTCACTATATGTATACAATCAGAAGATTGATAATTTGTTTTTCGTTTACCGTAAGTCACAGTTGCAAAAAATGTGAGTAATCAATTCTGGAAATACATTTATAAAAAAAGTCCGATTTTAAGATGCAAATTCTTGTGCGAATTATAATGAAAACATGGACATTGCAATTTAAAAGTAGCACTTAACTTTAATTTGCTTTATTTTTCATGTGTCAATGATAAGTTTCATCATTTGAGAACATTTTGAAATTAAAATTTTTTATTTTATTTTATTTTATTTTAGCATACACCATCCAACAGTACTTAAACCAATTACAGGATGGGAAAATACAACAGTAATTATACACAATACATAATACACTAATAACTAAAAGTAACAAAGAAAAAGAAAAACATAAAATTTAACAATTCAAATATGACACAAAATGAAAACAGAAATTAAACTCAGCTAGACACATACACCTTTTTTTAAACAACTATGAGAACAATTAAATATGTCGATTCTATCTTGCAGGTTATTACAATTTTCACACATAAAATGTAGGGGGTAAAATTTCAATAAATTAGTTCGTGGTACGGCGAGATAAAAAGTACTGCCAACACGAGTTTCAACTCTAGGCACACGAAAACTAAGTTGTTCCAAGAGTTGTGGACAATCAATTTTATTATTTATTAATTTATTTAGAAAAATTAAGGCCTGTGTTCTTCTGCGATCATGCAGAGTTAATACTGAAAATCTATTAAGTAAGTGATTTTGAGGTATTCCAACAGGTGGGTATTGACCATCTAATTTAAAAGAAAGGTATTTCAAGAAACGCCTTTGTACATTTTCCAAGCTTTCAGCATAGACATTGTATCCCGGCTGCCATATTATAGCAGCATATTCCAGCCTAGATTTTACAAGTGCATTAAAAAGAAGCATTAGTACTGCTGGATCAGAGAATCCTTGAGAGTTTCTGATAACAAAACCTAGGCTTCTGTAAGATGTTTTAATAACTTGATTAATATGAAGATTGAAAGAGAGTTCGCTATCAAATATGACTCCTAAGTCCTTGATTGATTCGGGCCGATTTAAGGTAACATTATCTAATTTATATTGATATCGGATGGGAAAATGTTTCCTAGAAAAGGTCATAACATTGCACTTTGAAGCATTCAGAGGAAGATTATTCGATATACACCACTCATTCAAATTATTCAGGTTGCTTTGCAGGTTCATACAGTCTGATACGTCATTAATAGGGCAGAAAATTTTTACATCATCAGCGTACAACAAGTAATTTACATCTAGATTATTTACAATATCATTGATGAATATTATAAACAGGAGTGGCCCAAGGATGGAACCTTGGGGCACTCCTGACGTGACAGAAATATCTTTGGAAGCAAAACCACGACATTCGACATATTGTTTTCTTTCGGACAAATATGATTTAAATAGTTCGAGTAGCGGTAAGGATAATCCCACGCTCCCAAGCTTTTGAAGTAAAATTCCATGATCTAACCTGTCAAAGGCTTTAGAGAAGTCAGTATAAAGCACATCAACCTGAATATTCATATCAACATGTTCAGCAATAAATTGAGTTACACAAAACAGATTCGTTGTTGTTGATCTACTCCTCATGAATCCATGTTGATGGATAGAAATCTGTCCCTGAACATGCAAGTACAATGCATCATGTAGAGCAATTTCTAGAACTTTTGCAAAATTACATATTATTGTTATCGGCCTGTAGTTCTCGACATTGCCTTTATCACCTTTTTTAAATACAGGACAAATTCGTGACCTTTTCCAAATATCCGGAATTATACAAGTACGCAATGATAAATTAAACAACAAAGTAAGAGGTTCTACCAGGGCATATGCACAATCTCGAATAATAAATGCCGGAATTCCATCTGGACCTTTGGTAAATTTCGGCTTTAGTTTTAACAAGGCAGTTAGAACATCACTTGAGTTAAAATTATTAAAATGCAAATTTTGATAATTATAATTTCTAATATCTAAATTATCGTTCAGAACCTCGGATGGTTGAGTAAACGCAGTACTAAATTGGCTGGAAAAGCCATTGACAATAGCTTCCATAGAGTTTAAATGTTCATCGTTGAAGATTAAATTGTTTGGAATACTCGATGTACCTGTTTTTGAATGAATATATCCCCAAAATGATTTTACGTCATTTTTCACATTAAGTTCTATATTCCTCAGGTAGTTTTTATGTGCAAGGTCAATAGCTCTATTGATTATGGTCCTAATATCTTTAAATTGACTATAGATATATAAATCACCAGTTTTATTGTAGCACTGCCACAATGAAAATTTAGTTTTTATATCCCTTATAATTTTTGCATTAAACCAAGGAGGATACTTTTTACTTTTATTGCTAGGGATGTATTTAGGAACACATGTAACTAAAATGTTGTTAAATGAGTTGTAAAACTTCTCACAGGCAATGTTTATATCTTCAATATTACGTAAGTAAGACCAATCATAGTTTAATATATTTTCATACAATAGAAAATAATTAGCTTTGCGAAAATTGAAAATTTCCGCCTTCTTAATGCACGTGTTACTGGTTGAGTTATTTAAAGTAGAAAAACTAATTTCAAGAGCAGGATGATAAGCATCCTCTTTTAATAAGACATCCTCAGATTTACTTACATAACACGAGTGGTTCGTAATAACCAGATCAAGGAAACGATTATTACAATTATTTATATTATTTACCTGAACCAGGTTAAAAAAGTGTAAAAATGCTTGAAGAGCTAGAGTACGAGCAGTGCTGCTGTTGCCATTTTCTAAGCTTTGTTTATACTCAGGTACATTAAAGTCTCCAATGAGATATATCTTATTGCCCGTGAGATAATCAAGTCCCTCAAAACTTTCAAAAAATTGATTATAATAGGGTGCTTTAATTGAGTTGGGTATATATATAACAAAAATAAAAAATTTGCTACGGTTAATTTCAATCATATAAATTTTGTTAACTATAAAATTCACAAAAATTACAAAAAATGTAGTCAACTTATATTCTGTTCAGAACATTTGCAGATCTTTGACTACCATGATAACGAAAAGAATCATATAAAGATACCAAAACCAAACGGACTTATTACATTAACGAATATATTCCAAGAAATAGATAATTTAATGTAGACTCTAAAAATGACAAAAGAGTTGATTTTGTTTATCAACCCAAAAAACAAATGCTACAGTTAAAAATTTATATGATAATGAAATCAGTACTCTTCTTATTTAAAACGGTTTTCTTTTTCATTACAATCCGATCATTTCTTTAGAAGTTATTAAAATAAATGACGTCAATTCCAGTGTTAACGCTAGGTGATGTGTCACCGAGTAAATATATTCATGCATATATGGCAAAATATCTTACCTTGTGGTTATTTTGGCGAGTTCGGTAACATCTAAATTTAATACGAGGACGGCTGAAAGTATTGGTGAATGTAACATTAACACACACATGTACAGGGTTATTCATTATAAATTACCCACCCATTATCATTGTCATTATTGCCTATAGAAAAAAAAGTTTTAAATAAAAGTTGTGTGGTTATGACTGAATTTTTTAAAATGCTATCAAAAGTACAGTGGCGTGCAGATTTCAGGGGATACAAAAAGAATATATTTTTTTTAAATGGGATACCCTGTAATTATTAAATTTTTAGAATGATCCTTTGCTCTTGATTTCAAAAATATACATGTTACCCCTACCGTATATCGTTTTTGAGTTATTAAACGTCGAGTATCTTAGTTAAACTAGTTACTGTAAATATGGAAAAGTTAACATTATTAAAGTGAGCTATGAAAATGACAACTATTATGTTTGATAAGTGACATTTATTTAATGAAATAATTATTAATATTTCGAAATTGGTTAAATATATCATAAAAGTGCTTTATACATGTTTGATAGATAATTGAATGTACCTACTGTTGAATGTATTCTGTTGAATGTATACAAAATATATTGGGGGATTGAAAATTTTTAGAAGAAAGATTCATTGTTTCTAAAATGAATGTATGGCGCCATTATTTAGAACTAATTTAAATAGTCTGGAAACTGTACAAAAATATATAATCAAAATAATATTTAAAAAACCAAAATTATATCGTACGCGATTACTTTTTATGGAATCAAATTTATTAGATATCACAAGGTTGTATATAATATCTGTACTCGGATTTATAAAAAAAAATAGTAAAATAAAAAATACACTCATAACACTCGATCAGTAACAAATGAAAATTGCAAAATTCCAAAACCAAACAATACACTATTTCTAAAATTTATAGACTATACTGGTATTAAATTATTTAACCTACTACCAAATAATATTAAGCAAAACCAAAATTTAAAAAAATATAAAAAACAGATATCAATATACGTATATCAAAATATAGATTTATTTAAAAAGGTTTTAAAGTAATATTTTTCTATATTATTGTTATCTCTCCTCCTTTATTGAACCTAAAAGTAGTGGATTAGCATACTACTTAATTCAATTATTATCCATGTAAGATTGTTTCAAGGTAACTATTAAAAGAAGAAAAAAAAGGGAAAAAAAAAAAAAAAAATATATACAAATATGTAAATTCAATAGTTGCACACAACAAGTTCTCTATGAGCTTAGGTATGTTATTCACTTTCTTTGTAAAATCTGTGTATATATATATATATATATATATATATATATATATATATATATATATATATATATGTTATATACTAAAATCACGTATACGTTATAAGAGATATATCGTTCCTTATATTATAAAGTAATTCGATATCCTTATCTGGATATGTGATATATTAACGATAACAGCTTCCTCGACAAAACAAACTCATGTGAAACGCTGGCATAGCATTAATTCTGAGAATGCCTATGCCGCGTTAACAATATTATGTTATAAATATAACCAACACTGACACCGGAGCTCAGTTATCATTTTATTATTGTACTGAACGTATCTAACATTATATAAATAATTATTCTTAAAGTGTAACCAATATTAAATAATCAATCGTTGTAAAAGTGAAAATAAATATTTTTTAAAAAGTGAATTTAACTTTTGAGTGATATAAAATTGGCGCAGTCGGTAGGATCTGGCAAACACCTGGTGGAAAAGCCTAACTGACGAAAACCTCCCCCGAAGAACAACGAGCACCCCGAAAAGGACCTAACTTCAGGAAAAGGATCGCCGGAACAAGGATACCTTTGACAGCAGGTGGCGGATTCTAATCCCTTAATCAGTAAAGGACCAACATCCACAAATGAAGATTTACATGTAAGTACTTATTGAATCATCTAATTATCTAAGTGCAAATTTAGTTAAATTAATAATCGTGCCATTTCTTGCACGTATTACTCGTGGAAGGAAAAGTTCTGTTGTCTTACATTATAAATAAAATAACTCTAAGCCTTCCAAATTCAAATTAGTTTATGCCAGTAACCACTAGAAATATGGCTCAACAACAACAACAACCAAACCAATTGCAACCAGAAGTTGTTGAACCATATAGATTGAACGAAATATTCTCAATCGTTCCTGAATATGACGGTAATCAAATACATTTAAATACATTTTTAAATTCATGTAGAACTGCTTATGAAATGTCAATTGGCAATCAAACGGCACTGTTAACTGTTCACATAAAAAATAAATTAAAAGGTCGCGCAGCTGAACTAGTGAACTCTAGAAATCCCACTTCATGGAAAGAGATTAAGACTCTATTAGAAAATCATTTCGGAGATAGTAGAGATCTAACCTCGCTAATACAGGATTTGCAAAGGATGCGACAGCTCCCTAGTGAATCTCCGCTTACCTTTATTGCGCGCCTACAAACTCATGAAGCGAAAATGCATGCTTCCGTCCACAAACAACGATTAACGTTGGCACAAAAACAAGCGCAAATACAATTAACCAAAGGTATGGTTCTGAATACTCTACTTACAGGACTAGAACCCAAAATCGCGCAAGTTGTTAGGGGCAAGCGATCCTGCGGATATATTAACAGCAATAACGAGAGTTCGGAGAGAGCTTCAATTAAATTATTTTGAAACGCAAAAAATCAATCGCAGCAATAGTGCTACTACTCCTATGCGCAACCCAAATTTATTCTTAAATTTAAAACAATGTTCGTTTTGCAAACGCGCAGGACATATCGCTAACGATTGTCGTCAAAAACAACAAAATCTTCGCCCACCAAATTTTGGAACCTCCCAAAATTATCCCAGACCTAACTACTATAACCAAAATCCTGGAAATTCGCAAAATTTCCAACAACAAAGACCCAACTATTACGGTCAGAACCCCGGACATTCACAAAACTTTCAGCAACAAAGACCACCAGTTATTACACCAAATCCAAACTTTAACAATGCAAGACCTCCCGCGATTCAACCAAATCCTAATTATTACAAGCCAAATGTAAACAGAAGAACGCTTCATTTGAACCAAAATATTGAACCTGAGAACCCAGAACAGATTCAAAATTATTACTCTCCTGATAACCCTTACGAAAATATCAATGAGGGATATTATACGGATAATGACACCTATGCGAGTCCGAACTATTATACTGCTAATACTTTGGAATATGACAATACTAATGAGGATTATTATACTGCTAATAGTCCCTCCGAGAATTGTTATACAGAGGAACCGACTTTCGACACAACCCCTACATACAATCAGGATTTTCGATTAGGCCCGCGTGTCCAATCGGACCCGCCATATCACAAAACCGGAGACTCCAGCATGACAGTACTACAAACCCAATTTGGCAAAATGAACCTAGACAATTTCAACCCAAATCTCAACTTCCCGGAACAACAGTTTCTTTAAGTCCCTTGTTGTCTGTCAAATCTAAAAACTTATATTATATATATGACGCTACTAACACGCATAAACTATTAATCGACTCTGGCGCGGGATTATCTATATTCAAACCTAAAATTTGTAAAAACTGCAGTAGGAGATGTCCGGAAAATATTACAATCCAGGGCATAACCGATCAAAAAATAACTATTAACGAAGCTGTTCTTATCCCCTTTGACAGTAATGAACCATTCAAAATTTACGTATACGATCTCGACATAGAATTCGATGGACTCCTAGGCTCTGATTTCTTAGAACACTATGATTGCATAGTGGACATAAAAAACAAAAAACAAACTTCAAAACAATTCCCATCCATAAAGTCACAGACCAGTGTCTATCAGACATACAAAACTACCCAAACCCAGACATTCAAGATACTACTCGCAATATCACAAATATAATTTCAGTTGACCACGTACTGAACAAATTACCAAACTTAAATGCCATTTAACTAACACGGAAGCTATACTGATAGCTACCGAAATAGACAAAGTAAGACTCCCTAACGCAATAGTCCGAATAAACGACAAAGGCGAATTTATTACCTCAATATTAAATGCAAATGCAATACCCAAAACCGTTAATCTTTCAAACATAAAATTAGAACCAATCCGAAATTTCTCACTAAACAAAATAGGCGAAGGAAACCTTCAACATTTCGTGGACAGACAATACGAAATAAAGAATCAACTCCGCCTGGACCACTTAAATGAAGAAGAAAACGAACTAATAACCCAACTTTGTTTAGAATACGCGGACATTTTTTATCTCGAAGGTGACCAACTAACCTTCACAAACGAAATTAAACACGTAATAGACACCAACGACGCGAAACCAACATTTACGAAGTCGTATCGATACCCTCAGATACACAAAGAAGAGGTCAAAACGCAGGTATCGAAAATGTTAGATCAAAATATTATTCGTCACTCGAGTTCCCCCTGGTCGTCCCCTGTGTGGGTCACAGAAGTGTTCAAACGCCTTCGAAATGCTAACTTAAAAATTCAGCCTGATAAGTGCGAGTTCCTTCATAAAGAAGTCGCATTATCACTAAAGAAGGAGTAAGACCAAACCCTGAGCATCCAAAATTTTCCTCAGCCTACTAACCAAAAGGAAATCAAATCCTTCCTCGGGTTGACAGGTTATTATCGCAGGTTTATAAGTAATTTCGCGAAGCTATCCAAACCCCTCACCGGGTTATTACAAAAAGACGTACCTTTTAATTTCAATTCAGAATGTATGAAATCCTTCGAGGAATTAAAGCAAGCCCTCACTTCTACCCCAGTTCTTATCTACCGAGACTTCAATGAAACATTTCTACTTACTACTGATGCCAGCGCCTTCGCAATCGGCGCTGTGCTCTCGCAAGGCCCCATTGGCAAAGATTTACCAAACGCTTTTGCCTCAAGGACCCTCTGTAAAGCCGAAAGTAAATACTCAACCATTGAGCGTGAACTCTTAGCCATAGTATGGGCCGTGAAACACTTCCGTCCGTACATATTTGGTCGAAAATTCAAACTAATAACCGACCATAGACCCTTAACGTGGCTTTTCTCGATCAAAGATCCCGGCAGCCGTCTGGCACGTTGGCGACTAAAGCTCGAAGAATATGAGTACGAAATTGAGTATAAACCCGGTCGCATTAACAAAAACGCAGACGCTCTGTCCCGCATAAAGATAAACAACATCCAAGACTGTTCTAATTTCCAAGCAGAATCCAAACTATTAACGTACCCCATTCAAAGACCCTCGACTTCAAGAGAACCCGACTCTGACAGTCAAAGTGACACGACAGAAACAAACGAACAAGAGGACGCTTTAAGAGAATTCGAAACTTTCATAAAACTGTACAAAACGAAATCTCTTATCGACTATTCTAAAATCGAATTTTCAAATGGGCAGCTCTTAGACAAAACCAATAAAAACATAGTGACCTTTTTTCAACAAAACAATCTCGAAGATATGCATTACAAAATCCTTGAAGATTTGTTCGAAGAAAACACAGATTTTCGGAATTTAAAAATAAATACATTTTCCAGTAAGTCGGTGCGGCATAGAAATTATTTTATCGTGGCTCTACCATACGACCCCGAAACCGTAGTCCAACACCTGTTTATTTCACTGTATAACGGTCGCGAAACATTCGAGGACTCTAAGACGTACCATATTGAAAACAATATCGACCTCCCTATCCTCGAAATCTTGTCATTTCTTTTAGCGGAAAAAGACGTGAAACTTAAAACATGCCAGAATGTTACTAAAACACCCAACGATGACCAAATTTCAATCATTATTGATCAATACCATACCGGCAAAGCTCATCTCCACCGCGGAATAAATGAGACCATTAGACGCATTCGAGGAAAATACAATTGGACAGGATTGACAAAAGACGTTGAAAAATTCGTAAAAACTTGCAAAACTTGCCAAGAAACAAAAATCTGTCGCAAAAACCTAGACGCCCCTCTAGTAATTACAGAAACGCCTAGGTCTCCTTTCGAACATATAAACATTGACATTCTGGAAGTCCCCACAAAAAATTACGCGCTTACAATACGCGATGAACTTACAAAATTCAGCCAAGCGTACCCCATCAGAGATAAATCAGCAAAATCAATCGCAAATACCCTACTCGTTTACTTCCAGCATTTCGGTACACCTCTACGAATTCATTGCGATTCCGGCCGAGAATTCGATAACGCTCTTCTAAGAGATTTATGCCTCCTTTATGACATCAAAGTAACACATTCGAGTGTAGGACATCCGCAATCGAACGGTTCGTTAGAAAGATTTCACTCTACCTTATTAGAGATGATCCGAATACACATGGCAGAACACCCTGACGAACACCCTTTCAACGTATTACCTTACGCGGTGATATGTTACAATAACTCCACTAATAAAACTCATGGATTTACACCCTATGAGTTAGTCTTCGGACACACGTCCAGCAGACCACCCGAGACACTATATAATCAGGAGGAACTAGTCACGAAATACGTTAGAGACTTAAACAATCGCCTCTCTTACTATTATAAAGTCGCACGCGCGAGAACCGAAACACAAAAACAGAAAGCGAAAGTCCGATTCGATGCCCATGTTTCAAAAGAAACCCCCGAATACCAAATTGGTCAAAAAGTATATTTAAAAGAGTCCCAAATCACCGATAAATTACGTAACAAATTTAACGGTCCATTTGAGATCCTGGAACTCCACAAAAACTCAGCCACCCTCCTTAACGAAAAAACAAAACAAAAAACTAAAGCCAACTTTGACAGACTAAAACCATATTTTGAAGCCTAAATTACCATTACAGGTTCACCCTGCTGATCGGAACAGCCATATCCCAGTACCAAATAACACCTATCAATAACACCGTCGGAGTTTACTACCACGACGAAACGAGGATAGTAATTTCCAATGATAGATGGACTTTACTAGTCCATAAAAACCTATCAAGCCTCGAAGAAGCCTTCACCAACAACAACAAAATTTTAGAATCAATTGTCAAGATATTCACCCACGATACACGCGAAACAAAGGAATTTCTAGTCAAAGTCAAAACGCACGTAACGCTTCTAAACCAAATATCAAATTCCCTTAAGATAAAATTTGAAGAAGTCTTTATTAACACCAAACGATTCAAACGCGGTATATTAAATGGAGCAGGTAGCATATTTAAAGCAATTACCGGCAATCTAGATGCCGAGGACAGACAATTCTTCACAGACAGTATCAATAAATTAAACAACGACCAACATCAAACAGAAAACCTTCTGAAAAATCAAATATCTGTTACCTCTACCGTCATAAAAACCTTTAACGAAACCGTCCAAAATATGCAAATCAACATAAAAACCTTTAACGAGGACATGAAGAACATTCAAACCGCATTACATAAAATAAATGACAGAGTCTCACTGGTTCAAGCCGAACTAAAATTTGTTGAAACATGTGAAAAGTTAACTGAAAGTTACCTGTACCTTCAGAGTAACCTAGATGACATCTTAAATTCAATCACCTTTGCCCGCCTGAAAATAATACATTCCTCGATTATTACACCTGAAAATTTGATTACCGCCCTTCAGGAAATCTCTCAAAACCTAGTAAAAAAATAATTTACCTCTTCCCGTAAAATACTCAAAAATTCCCCAATACTTGGAAATTATCGAATTAGAAGCCTTTCAGTCAAAATCAGATCTTGTCTTTGTTTTAAGAATACCATTAGTAAAACAACAACTTTACACCTTGTATCATTTATACACTATCCCGATTCTAGACAATAGAACTGGCCTACACCACGTTCTGTCATTTTCTCAAAAATTCATTGCACGAAACGATGATTCGTTAATGTACATCCCTGTCAAAGATCTGAGCTCATGTAAACAACTAGATGCTCGCAAGAAATTATGTTCAGACCTTTACGCCTACCCGATCGACAGCAGTGCAGCATGCGAAGCCCAGTTACTGAAGAACTTCAGGAAAATTCCTGAAAACTGTGAAAGTTCTCTCGTTTATGGACAAGGCTATAACGTTCAGAAACTACAAAACAATGTGTGGTTAATAATTGTCTCCGAACCTATCCATATAACTATAAACTGTAAGAAAATGGATACAAAAATTACTAGTGTTAATAAGAATTCAGTACTAAAACTCCATCCGGACTGTTACGCGTTTGTCGGTATAACGAAAGTGCAAGCCGAGGACCACAACACAATTAACATTACGGACAATTCACATCCAGTGCTTATACCCTATGACTGTTGTAGTGACATCCCCGGGAAAGTTCAACTTCCCAAATTAGAACCTCTCCAGTTCGATCATCTAAATGTAGAAAATTTAGATATAGCTAACCATAAACTCGAACAATATTCCAGAGACTTAGACAAACTAATAAATGAGCCTTTTATAACTAAACATTTTTCTCTAAGTGTGTACATAGCCATTGGCCTCGCAATCTGTCTCCTCACTTCCTACATCGCCTGGAAATGCAAGAAAAGATGCTGTTGGTATAAGAAATCCAAGGATACAACCCCTAACGAGATGCTGAAAAGAATTAACACCCTCCTGAGAAAAAGACCTCATCTACGTACAGAAGAAGAAGAGATACCGGATTTTTCCTAAAAGTCGGTGTATAACACCAACTTTTCAAAAAGGAAGGGAGTTGTTATATACTAAAATCACGTATACGTTATAAGAGATATATCGTTCCTTATATTATAAAGTAATTCGATATCCTTATCTGGATATGTGATATATTAACGATAACAGCTTCCTCGACAAAACAAACTCATGTGAAACGCTGGCATAGCATTAATTCTGAGAATGCCTATGCCGCGTTAACAATATTATGTTATAAATATAACCAACACTGACACCGGAGCTCAGTTATCATTTTATTATTGTACTGAACGTATCTAACATTATATAAATAATTATTCTTAAAGTGTAACCAATATTAAATAATCAATCGTTGTAAAAGTGAAAATAAATATTTTTTAAAAAGTGAATTTAACTTTGAGTGATTTAAAATATATATATATATATATATATATATATATATATATATATATATATATATATATATATATATATATATATATATATATATATATATATATATATATATATATATATATATATATATATATATATATTCCAAAAATAAACATTATTATTATTATTATTATGTGTAAATCCACCTTTAAGGATAACATATTATCCTTGGAATAATAAGAGGTCGTCGATCCTGGATTTTATTAAGTACTTAAATACATACAATCGATCAATAGATACGCACATATTCTTCCCTAAAAAATATTGAACAAAATTTCATTGGGTAGGTTATAGATTTTAATTTTAAAATACCTTGTAGAATCTCAGGAGTGAGTGCGCCATCGTTTTATATTACGGTTAAACTAATCGATCTGGTAAATTTGGCTGGTGGTAGAGGTTGCTGAGTCGGAAAATAAAACCCATTGTACTATTTTATGAAAGACCTCATGCTCAATATTAGCTGAAATTCAAATTTCATAACTATTTTAGTTTACATGAATGTGAGGCCATCCATAAAATAAAGTTTCAATGTAGGAGTCGAAGTGTAATGTAATTTTAACCTAATTGACTGAAATTCCTTCGGGTAGTTAGTGATTGAACCTGGGTTTAGAATGGTCCATTTATTCCTGTCGCTTTGGGCTGTTTCAACAGATAAAATCAATTTAACGATCTTCCTAGATATATTTTATACGAAACAGCAGTTCCTGGAAAAATTTTAACATACCGTCTGATGTTTTTTGTACAAAAAATTACTTTAATAAAGTTATTTGATATATTACAACACACATTTCGAAAACTTTTAATGTGCTGCTAGAACGAATTTAATTTTACTCAGCTCGCAAGTGTGAGAGACAGAGGCGCGTCCAGTCCTTCCAATCAGACCAACCAGATTCATATATGGGTTGGTGGGCTGAAATGAGTTGGACCGATGACCCAAATTATTTTTTTTTAGGAATTTATTTCTTACAAACAAAGTGAATCGACTTACTTAAATGCAATGAGTTGATAGAGTTAGCTCTAACTCAGCTAAATAGAATTCAGAGAGATTAAAAGTTGTTAAAGACACAACAGACCATTTTGTTGCATGGACAAATGACATCTCAGAATCAGGCGACAATTCTCTAGTAATAGAAGAATCATCAGAATCAATCAGAAAAAACGACCTGTGAAAAAAATGAACGGTGAAAACACAAAAGATGAAAAGCTGATCGACCCTTTCGATAAATTCCGAATAAAAACTTATAATTTTTTGTTTAATCATGTTATCGAATCAATTAAACGAAGATTTTTAAAAAACTATGATCGGTGTATGGATTTTTCTCTTCTAAACCCAAACAATTTTGAGGATGTTAAGAATAAAGACTTGCCAAACCATCTTTCAGAAAACTTTTCCTCAAAAATTAATACAATTTAATGAGCTTACTAAATCTGGGCGATTGAGGGAAGAACTTACTAATTTTGTAAACTGGAACAGCCTGAAAAAATCATTTGAGAAGTCTTATGTTACTTTTCATTCTAATAATAAAGATGAAGATAAATTAAGGGACAAAAAAAGAACCCTCTGTGTCAGAGTTGTCGAAATTTTTCTGTGTGTTGCTACAAGATAATTACACTGGCCGACACAATTTTTGTAACATAGTTCACACTACTGTTTTTATATTGTTAATATCTCCCTATTAATTGAAAAAAATATCCAACAAGTTCTAATACGTACCATTTTTGTGTGAACACAATAGATCCTATTATATTGCCAGATAATAAATTTTATGATGGGTCGGCAATTTTAGAAGAGCAAGATATAGTAAGGTGGGACATTTTCAATATCAGTCTTGTTTTGATAGTATGAGCACCATTTTAAATAAAATTAATTACAAGAAATACAAATTGCAAATATGTGGCGATTTAAAAATAATAGCCATTTTAGTAGCGCTTCAAAGAGGCTTTACAAAATATTGCTATTTTCTTTATTTGTGGGACAGTCGTGCAGTAAAAGAACATCATGAGAAAAGAATTTGGCCAGAAAGGAAAGAATTTGAACCAGGAACTAGTAATGTTAAATATGTGCCCCTTGTAGACCCTAAAAATGTTTTTTTGCTACCTCTTCATATTAAGCTTGGGCTAATGAAAAATTGCACGAAGGCTATGAATAACGAGGATGAAGGATTTAAATACTTAAGAGAACTTTTTCCCCAATTAAGTGACACCAAACTTAAAGAAGGCATCTTTATTAATCCTCAAATTAGAAAAGTGCTTGACGATGGAGATTTTAAAGGAACACACAACAAACAGAAACTCAGAGCTTGGAATTCATTTGTAAGCATAGTCAGAGGATTTTTAGGGAAAAAGAAGGATGAGAACTACAAGCAACTAGTAAACGAACTTTTAGATTCGTACCAAACGCTTGGTTGCCGTATGTCTTTAATAATTCACTTTCTGCATTCTCGTTTCAATTTTTTCCTGAAAATTTGGATGCGGCACGCAACGAGTAAAGAGAAAGGTTTTATTGAGATATCAGGACAATGGAATCCAGCCATGATGGTTGGTTCTTAAAACGAGACGATTTAACCCCCCATAGGAGAAAAAAATGACGGAACATATGTTTTTTAAAAATCAATCTCTATCTTTGTAGATATATCTATGTAATATATTGTAATGAAACAACAAAATGGGATTTTATTTTGGGCGCCACCAAACGGAGACTGCTTGGACTACGATACTTACTTTTATTATTGATATATGAGCTGAGACTAGTCAACTAAGGTAAGGGAGCCGGTTCTAGGAGCCAAACCACTATTAAATTTTAAGGTATCCCTCCTTTTTTATATATTAAGGCAAAGGTATCAAATTAACACATATAATGATCCCTCTTTTTCAATAGTTGACACAAATAGATACAACATTACAAATAAAACCCATTACTAATGATAAGAAAACACTTTGATATAGAAAATGACTTCACGTTGTAATTTTGAATTATTTAAATAAAACGATGCCTGACCTCAGATAAAGAAAGTTGAAAATAACATTAGAGTTCTCAATACGAATGAAACGTTTGTCGTATAATACAGAACAATACGAAATCTTAACTAAACAATACTACCGTTGGGGGCCCCTTCTTTTCTTGTATACCGTACACTTGGATAGAGTTTCCAACACCCAGGCAAAACCATAAATTCCTGTCTCCAATTTATAGTTAAAGTTTTCGACAGGAAACGTATGCTTAGCTGATTTATTTTTACAAATAATATACTTCAATTTTTGTCTTCTCCGTTCAAATATGTCCCAGCTTTCTCTTTCTATAAAGATCGTAGTTTGGTATTTATACTAAACAGCTCGACATTAAACTCTTCTCAAATCTTCTTACTTATTATTTTTTCTGTCATATTTTTTTTGATTTTTTTTTCCTTTTCGAAAATTCGCCAACTACCTTCCTTTTTAATATTCCATCTTAAGCCTAAATATAACGTTGATACATCATTGTCTAGCAACTAACTACTACAAAACAACCATTATAGCCTTTCCTTTCCACAGGAGTGAAAATTTCTAAAATCTTAACAGGAATAAAGAAATTGTATGCATATTTGACCAGAAGCATCTTATAAAATGATACATGTGATGAAGATCAACCTCTGGCCCTTTGCAAACCTGTTAAAAAAGTTACAATTTCACGTTATAAGGTGAGTCTACATTGTTTATTACCTATATATGAAGTTTGGCTCTAAAACGTTAGGTATTTCTGTCGAAACATTGCACTTGCGTAGGACTTACACTAACTATCTTTCTTTTGGCACTTTCACACTCAGTATGGTCCTTTCACGTGTGTCCTCGTCCTTTTGAGCCTACATATACCAAATACCTATTACTTAAATCTAAAACTCTTGTATTATTACTACTACAAATTTGATTTACATACTTAAAATATGTGTCAACTTGATATTTCTCCGTTATACCTTAAATATGTCCTTATTGACTGCAATGTTTGTTAACTAAGATCAAAACTTATTTTATTCTTTGTAATAAACCCCATTTTATTCCATAACTATGTAGTTAGTACCATTCGTTAACTTTAAAACACAAATTCAGGCCACCAGTTATTAATAAATCGCTAGAGTACTTAAGTTTAATGATTTAAACCTTTATTAATTACCTTGGGGGTCGCAGTTATCATGTCAATATGTCATATACATCATTGATATATAGCAATAAATAAAGTAGTTAAATTAACAATAATGTTATTCCTGCCCATAACGTTTTATTAATGTAACAAGAAAACATTGTGTTAGGACTTTTTGCTTGTCATTTCTGTAATCAAAACCTTTATTCTAATGGGATATGCTATTCAAGTACATGTTACAAAAAAATATTGTTTGTCCGCCGCACAAGTGTTAATAATATAATCTATATCAAGAGGCATATTCTGCACTTGCTACAACGTATCAGTTTTAATAACTTTGCCTATTTCACAAGTTGAATGTGAACGTTCTATCAGTATTTTAAAATTTATAAAAAAAGGGATTAAGAAATAGATTGTCCGATAGTAATTTGAAATCGTTTATGTTAATGAATAGGTACGGAAAAAAAAATCTGTGTAATATTGACAACGAACATGTCATTAAAGAATTAGCAGAGACATTGCCTCTTAAAAAAACATTACTGTTTTAATTATCCTTTCTATTGATGTTTTTTTATTTTTGTTTTCGTAATAATGTTATGTTTTGCTTTATGTATTTTTTGATTGGTTGTTTTTTGTTTAAATTTTAGAAACAAAATTAAATAAATATCCATATAACTACTGTGTGTCTAATTTCCTTAATTAAAAATGGGATATATGACACATTACATATTTAGAACAGTACTATGTGAGTCGGTTGCCTCAGATTTCCCGGGCCGATTATAGTATTCCATGCACCCCTGCATATCTGAGCCGGATAAAAGCGATGTAGTATAGTATAGGGATGGGTGCGTTACGTGATTTTCATTGTGCCACGTCATGTCACGACACGACACGATGTGAGCGTGTAATATGAAAGCCGTAAAGCATAAACATTTTCGTAAGTGTGCGTGATTAAAAATATTCCGTGCGTAAGCGTGCGTAACGTGATTTTCATCGTGTTACATATTGTAGCGCGCTCAATCGCGCACTCTTGTATTACGTGATCGATAATACCGATCTCATAGGCAATGCATTTTTTCCGTTAACACTTATTGTATTACGATGTTGCGATTACGACGCGACCAAATTTCTTGTGTAGACTTATTTAATTATTTATGTGTAGTAAACTTAACAGAATGCTTCATTACGGTTCGTACGTGACCAACAATTTTATATTTAGTGCGTGAGTATGCGTGAGCAAAATTTTGAATGTCGTGAGCATGCGTGAGTCTACTTCAATATGTATGTTTAGTGCGTGAGTATGTGTGAGCAAAATCTTAAATGTCGTGAGCGTAAGTTAAATATTGCTAAGGCGCCCATCCCTAAATGGATTAGCGCACATTTAGCATCACCATCGATCGAAAGAAATGTTTATCATTCCGTGAACAGTTTAAAAATTAATAAAAAATTTTGATTCCTATATTAAATTGTGCTGTGTCGGACATTTTTTCAATTTATCTATTGCGATTAATTGCTGGTAGATAGACTTATTACTGAAATCCTTATTGTTGACATTGCGTTCACCTAATTCGTACTGATGAAGGCAAAATCCAGAAACCGGTCTATGAATGGCGTTCATGATGGCCTCAAGAAGGATTTTCTTTCATTATGTAAAAATCCTTTACTAGTGGCCAATCGCAATTAAAATTTAAGCACTTCTTCATATGATACAAGTTTATAAATTATCAAAGAATTATATAGTCCACTACGAAAGTACTAGCTATGTGTGTGTGGCTACTTTTTTAAATTTTACTTAAATAAAGTAAGCGGATTATGACTTTGTACCTTTTAGATATAATTTTTTGTATTTATTACTATCTGTGATTTATTTCTTTATTTTTCTTTTTTAAAAATGAACATTCTTATCAAAATCTAATTATTGACTTAATTTAATCTGTATTTTAATTTCATATATTTTCTCAGAACCTCAAACATTGTCAAAATGCTTCAAGTACTTTCAAGATGCTCCAAGCACTCTCAAATATTTCAAACATTCTGGCAGTGCTTCTTCAAGCACTAATAAAGGAGCGTGGAGTTTGGTAATTGAGAATTGATATTGTCAGTTACTTTTTTTAATGCTTAGTAATTTAAATTACTTTCATAAAAAAATGATTTGGTGCTTGAAACTGAAAAGCACTTTGATAGGTGCTTTAGTGTTCTATACTTCAAGCACTTTAGGCTAGTGTTTTGTCCAGCACTGCTATTATTGAAATTTTCATGAAACGTTGTTTTTCTAAATCTATTTTATTTTTTACAATTTTGTGGTATTAATGATTTCCTACTTTATCAAGAACATTAATTTGTAAAACATATTTCCAACATGCAAATTAAAAACAAATTAAAATTTCAGTTACATGTCTATATTAAATATAAGTAAGTAGTTTTTTTATGTATGTTGTAGGGTTTTTACATAATATAATAGATATTCCACAAAAAGTTTGAGCGCATAGTGTAAACCATGTAAATACACTGGTCTGCAACGAAATCCTCCTTTAAAAAATTATGCTATAAGTATGAAGATTTTAATGCTCTGAATCTATTCCCGTTGGCCGATTTTTTTCTATCACGTCTAGATTTTTTTTATATGAATTTTTTTTTTAAATTTCATAAATTTTGTTTTTTTTTTAAATTTTTTTTTTGTCAACATCAAGAACAGTATACATACATACAAAATAAGTTTTAGCGAGTTGTAAGAGAAAGAAAGTAAAGTCACAGCGAATACTGCGCATGCGCATATCTACTACCATAAAAATCACTGTCAATACTTTATTTCTTTCTCTTACAACTCGCTAAAACTTATTTTGTATGTATGTATACTGTTCTTGATGTTGACAAAAAAAAAATTAAAAAAAAACAAAATTTATGAAATTTAAAAAAAAAATTCATAAAAAAAATCTAGACGTGATAGAAAAAATCGGCCAACGGGAATAGATTCAGAGCATTAAAATCTTCATACTTATAGCATAATTTTTTAAAGGAGGATTTCGTTGCAGACCAGTGATATTAATCACTTCAAATCCTGGACCTGAAATTTTTAAAATGACACGAACAACGCATATTTATGATATCATCAATTTTGACATAGCAAATACATACAAATTTAGAGTTGCTAAACTAAAGAAATCCTAAACAGACACTGATCATATTACAACAATATAAAAATTGGGGATCCAGATTTTAAAGCGATAGATTTTAACATGGGATGTAATTATCTCTATGTATATTTAATCTATGGTGTAAAATAGAAGGAAATATACTCAATAACTAACATTGTGCGCGATATGACTAGACTTTTCATGAAGTGCCGGACTAATATGAAAATTCTGTAATATACCTACTTCTTTCAGCTGGATGGTAGAATTCATGACGGAAGTTTTTCATATACTGCCGGAGGAGTTGCCAGAAATATATGTGAATCATTATGTAAATTAGGATATCCCCCAAATTTCATATCAGCTATTGGCGATGACGAGCAAGGGAGATTATTAAAATCCTTTATTCCTCCGGAGAGTCTACACATGGTGAAGGTATTACCAACTAATAATACTGCGCAGTGCATTGTAGTTTTTGACAAGGAAGGTGATTGTAAATTTCTTATGGGTGATATGGAGATTCACAGAGAAATAACGCCTGAAATAGTAAGTATGCCTTCTTAATAATACAGGGTGGTTCATTTTAATGCATTTGATCTATTTTTCTTATATATGCATAAATGAACACATATTCTAGTTTTCTTTTTTGTATACGAAGTCAGTTTGGAGATTTGTTTAGACCTTTTAATTTAAACCAGAATGAAACCAGATATGTGTTTCCAAAATGTATAGCATTTCTCATTTATTTAAAATTTCAAAAAAACACATTCTTCTATAGTTTTGTCGCCTGTATCTATCCATCTCTCCGGAATCAATAGACTTTAAAACACATATGCATATTACAGTCAAGGACTAAAACGTAATCGCAATTATTCCTATACAAAGTATTGTCACGAAGTGGTTTGTCACCCCCATCGACAGTGGTCAACTATAGCCATTTGGCTCTTTTCATTTCAACCTAAAAAAATATAAATAAAACCTTTGATGACCTGGATTCCAATCAGACAAGAACAAATGTTATGAAATACTTTTACTATTCCAAATCAATTATTTATTTAATTTAATCTTCCAATTATAGGTAAATAGTTGCAATAATAAGTTATCAAAGATAAATAATAATTGTAATAATAAGTTATTCTAGATTAACTAATTAAATTATATTTTAATAATGAAATTCAAATATTTAAAATATGTTTGTACTTTATTTTAAGGTCAATTGAATTGTTTGTGATATTAAGTTTTCAAATAAAAAGTGAGAACATGATGAAATAACGCAAATTTAGTAACAATAATAGCAACATGCAAGTAAAATGCTAGTTATGTAAATTTGTTTTAATTATGGATAAAAATTTGTAAATGAAATGGTAACAAAAAACTTTTGGGCAGCAATTAAATATTGTCTCACACTACAAAAAGGTGTGGCACAAAACTGTTATAGCACAGGTGTATCTAATTCTGTTCGAACACAATTATACTATTATGCTTTCACGATCTAAATATTTTTCACTTGTTGGCTAATGAATGGGGGCTCACATTTTTGAGACTACGCTGTGCCAAATGTGCAAGCTGGAAATTCATGCAGGAATGATTACACCATTCGTAATACCGGGCGCCTCCATCAAATCTCATGAATGGTGCATGGCGCCTCCACCAAATCTCACGAACTGGTTTCTCACCTCTATCGCTTGTTATGTTGGTGTAAATGAATATGAAAAAGAATCAACTAAATGTTTAAATATTCAAATATAAAATTTGCTTGGCTACAGAGAGGTTGATAAGAAGGGGAACAGAATAAGACGTGGTAATGTTATAACAATTTGGAACATTGTTTTATTAAATGAAAATAGAAGGAATGCAAAAACTAACAGAATATACTTACAAAATATACAGCGAAGGCACTACACCCCTGAAACCTCCCGGTCAGGCTACATAATTGCCTGGGCAGTAGATGAGTCGCGTCACCCCAAAAGCAATCTTTCTACCCAGACTAATTCCAAAAACAACTGACTAATCTTTCTTCTTTAGTTTTGATTAAGCCTTAAGATTACTTTAGTCTGCATGGTGCTGTATAATCAACTTTGTTTATCAATTATTATCATTGTGAAATGTTCTACTTTATGTGCTGTGTTGAAACTTAATATATTTAATAAAAGCATTTACTAAATGTTTTAATAAAATGATCTTAAAAGTTGTTAATGAAAGTAATTTTCTGTTATATGTGACAGTTTTCCAAAAACATTTTTTTTTAATATCGATCTAGCTCTTAGTGTGTCATTATATTTACCAGCCTGCCTATCTGTTAGGCAGATTATCTGACCGCCTGTTCCTGATGAACTTTCATATTTTATTGACATATTTTTCATCATATAATCGACTGCACTAATATTTAACTGTAGCATATGTGATTAGTATTTAAATAAAAAATAAATTTTTTCTTTCGTTTACTTGATTTAAGCAAATAATATGAAAATTTGTAGGATTATTTATTTTCCATTTTAATTGTTTACCTGCACCAAATATTCCCCCAAAATATGTACCAAAGTATGTTCCAAATTTATAGGTACTTACTGTACAAAAGTTTAAAAATTCAGGAAAGAAAATTTTTAACAAATTAACAATACTGAATGTATCTCATGAAAACTTCTAAATTGAATAAATCCCACTAAACATGAAACATTAAAATAAAATTACAAAATATTTAAAACAAGTAACTTTTTCACGTTTTTTCTGTCACGTGTTGTATACGTTTTAATAACAAATATTTTAAAATATTGTTGTTCTTAATGTTTATGAAACTTTAAAAATAACATTTTCTTAATGTAATTTAAGAACCCCTTTTAATTACGTTTTCTCAGTATGTATCTAACATAAATATAATGTAACTCAAAATATAACATTATTTTCAACATTTAGTCAACGTTATGTAAATATAGTTTTTTAATACTGTATTACAGACATTGTCATATTGTAAAAAATGAAATGTATCTGTAATATTGACATCGTATTTAATTTAATGTTTAAGTTCAACATTAAATTAATTCGGCAGCAATATAAAATTATAATATATTTTTTTAAATTTTTTACAATGTAGTTATTATAATGTTCAGTGTAATGTGTCGCGGTGACGTACTGAGTCACGTGATAGAAATTTCAAGAAAAGAAAGATGTATACATTTCACCATCTTCTTATTTTCGCAAAGCCACTGCTGACTGACTCATTTAGTTTTGTCTCTTTATAGTTGTTCTGTGTCGTGACAGTATTTTATGTGCTTTATGGTGACAGCCATAGCCCACAGTCGCCATGGATAATTCTAATCTAATGATATTGATACTATTGATAAAGTAATTACATATTTTTAGTTACTATTCCAAATCTTGGTAGGCCAGTATTGCGGTAACTTACAAAATTATTTAAAAATTCGAGTATCATTTCATAATAAACAAACTTTTATATCCAATCGGGTGTACAACCGCATAAATTTTATTTTTTAAAATAAAAGTCCTTTCTCTAAGCCTTCTAACTATACTTTATTATACTCTATTATTAATTTTAATTGTTAAAATATGAATTGCCTTAAGAAATGAATAATCCATTTACACATAGAATAAACTAAAGAGATGAATTTATTTTTGTTTCAGGTTTCAGAAGATGTAATCTCATAAATTAGATTTATTTTGTATTTTTGTATTATAGAGTTGAACGTTGTCTTAGTTTATTATTAATAGTAATATAACTATTACTTATACATATACAATACTAAAAGTATATTTATATATAAATATACACCATTTTTTTATTTAAAATTCCTCATATCTTTTAAGAAAGAAGGGTTGTAAAAAAACACTGACAATTTCGATTTTGCTATTTCATTTACTTTCACACTCATAAAGTGAGGTATGTATCATAGAATCTAGATATTTAATTATCATTTAGGTACAATGAAAGTGAAAAAATTTAAAAAAAAAATTATCAAGATAATTATTTTTTTTACTTATAGCACCAGCGGCTTGAATTTTAGGTTGGTGGATCGGGAGATCGGAACCAAACCTTGGGTGGTTTTAAAATTTTTTTGCTTGCAACGAAATTTTTAGGTAATATCCCAACATTCCTTGTTTTTTTCTAGAACTGATTAGTTAAAAATTTGTAGAATTAAGAACTTTTAATAAAATATAATGTTATAATTAATAAATTTTAGCGAAAGAAATATGTAAAAATATTTTGTTTTCAGTTCCAATATCAATCTCAAAATATGGTTTGAACATTGGTTGCAAGTAGTATATATATCTCAAATTCCAGATGTGACTACTATTATAACTAATTACATTTTCTTCTTTTATGTGTATAAAATTTTTCAGGTTTCGTGGGTATTTGGAGAATACATATTTAAAATCATATATTCATTTGGTTAAAAACAATGCCCTAATGTAGGCATCTTCGGTAATAAAACATTAAAGAAAATACCTATTAGCAGTTGTTGCCTGAGAACAAGCAATACATTATAACATTGATATTGTTATTGATAACAGAATTGCTTAGGTAGGTATTGATTTTATTTATTTTTTTTAATTTGAAGATGCATACATTAAAAGACGAAACGTCATTATTGTTTTTATCCTAAAATGCATATGATTTTTAAATAAATATGTATTGAAAAAAAAAACGTTACATATACCTACATATAGATAGTAATATAGTAAACTCGTTAAAACAATATTTTATCAATATTAAAATACATTCCATTAGTTGTGAAAATATGTAAAAATAATATTTATATGTCTTATGAATATAATACAAAGAAAAATCCAAAAAAGTTATTTTAAGGTAGGTATAAATATGTTTGTTATATTAAACAAATTCTATGATAATGTTATTCTGTTGCCAAAAACAAAAACATTATTTAAATATTGTATAAATATTTTTACAACCTTGTATAAATATTACAATAATATTGTGTTTGTAATGTAACAACTCATCGTTTGCTACCCTGACATAATCCGTAACATCAACATTGATGCATCATTTATTATCCTTAGAAAATAACGTAACTATGTAACCCTGATACATAATTGTCTTATTACCACAATATTTTCATGTTTAGTGGGATAGTACAATATTTATGTAATGTACAATACTTACATATATAACGAGCCTCATGAGGTAGATCTGATTAAATATTTACAAAAGTCGATTAATAGTTAGGTACACTTTCTAGAAAAATTACACAGCGGTTTAATTAAAGCTTTAAAAAACTGTTATTATTATAGGAATATAATTAAAAATGCGCATAAAATATTTTGTAATATTAACTAGTACTGTGTTAGAATAATAGATGGCAAACCATCAGACGTGCCTAAAAACTTTTTAAAAAATGTTTTCGGTATTATTGAGAACCTGAACTATGTACCCTCAAAACTGGCATGTATATTATTCCAGATTTTTGTAAGATTAATTTACCTTTGAATTATTATTATATTTACTGTTTACTTCTTTAACTGATAAAGATATATGTCCTTGTAATTCATATGATAAGATGATATATAAATTAAACAAAATAACTTGCCTGTTATTCACTTGCTTAATTTGTAATTTATTATCGTACCTGTTACAGTTTAGAAGTTGTGGCAAGTAACAATAATTTTCTGATTTTTATTAAATATGCGATGTACCTACAAGTTTGTATCTATTTAATTTAAACAATTCAGGTGAGTTCAGATGGATAATATGATTAGCAGCTACACTTACACGTAATTTTAATTTATTTGAGCAATATGTTATCTTATCGTATCCCTCCAGTAAAAATATTGTTTGCCCATTTTTTTCTAGGTAGACGAATGTAAGTAACTATTGTACTTTTTTTTAGATACGATTGAATGAAAACGTTATAGAGTCATCTCCATTAATAATTCTAGATGCTAATTTAAGTGTAGAAAGTATTGGGGAAATTTTAAGATTAGCTCAGAAACATTGCATTCCAGGTAAATATTTCTTTTTTAATACAATAAGTAGGTATTAATCTTTGTTAATACTAATTAGTAAATATAATATAACTTGAGATATTCTCAAGGCGCTATTTGGAATATGGGTCCATGAAATTTTTTGTTTTTCACTTATTCTAATTATACAGGGTGGACCAGATTTTAATCGGGAAATTTAAAGAATCGATAGAACAAGCCAAAATAATACGGATTTATCATATAAACTTATAGCAAAAAATGTTTAGTCTTCGAAATAGAGGACGTTGAAGTTTTAATAAGATATTATTATGATATTCGGAAGGTGAAAGTTGTGTACATCAGTACCCCACTCAGCATAGTTTTCATCTCTCTATTCCAACCAGAGGCGTAACGGTGGGGGGCGTCAAAGATATTCTTCTCAGAAAAACGGGACGCCACTGACCTAAGCTATGTTTTCTTTCTTTTTTGACATTTGCTGTCATTAATGCACAAAAAAATTTTGTTATAATTTTTTGATAGAATGCAATGTCTTTGAGATCTCATTTCAAAATTATTCATCCTCTACTTATCAATTAGCTGTTAATTGAGAATCATTTAAAAAAATTACAGGGTTTTGCATTTTTCCATTAATATAATTTTGAATGGAGCAATAAAAACTATGGTTGAATTTTATTACAATATCTCAATTATTTCCTGAGAAATGCGCCCTCTATCTCGTAAACTAAGCATTTTTAGCTATTAAGTTTATATGACAAATCAGTATTATTTGGGCGTATTCTATCGATTCTCTACCCTGTAGAGAAAAAATTTAACTCTATCGTTTTTTTTAACATTAGCATTACTGCAGGTTGCATCTAAAACATTTTAAATTCCGTTTTAAAAAGCGGGCGCTAAATTATTCGTAAAGTAATAAAAAAATACATAAAAAAACTGAGGTTTTGGTTGAGGTTTTCTCAATAACGATATTTTAACTTTCAAATATTTATCTTGTTAAAAAATAGGTTATCTGGAATTAAGTAAAGCACCAAAATCATTAGATATGCAATCTGATCAAGTGCACATGTAGCTGAAAATTTGAGTGTTAAATGTTTGTCTCATTTTTTGACCATTATGATCATTATTATCACCATTGGAAATTAGAATGAACCCACGTTGGAAGACATTCAAATCATTTTTTTCTTATATGAATTTGACTTTCTTAGAAGAAATAAATAACCTGATTAATTTACTTTGGCACTCACTTTTTAAAAAAATCTTTATTTTTGATTCGCTACAATGATTTGTTATTATAACATAAAAAGCGCAGAGTAGAAAAGCCATGTCTTCTCTGTGGTAAGGGATACATCGTAAACCTACAGTTTATTTGTTATTTGCAACATAAAAACGTCGGCTTCTTTGATTCCTTTACCGTCATCAATGAAGCCGACGTTTTTTATGTTACAAATAAGTTTGAAATAAACTGTGAATAACAGTGCTGTTAAGAGTTATAGCCAATTCAAATATGTGGTCTTTGATTGGATAAGAGTCTTAACAAGCCTGTTATCAATAACATACCTAAGAGAATACATCATAGTCCGCCTGAATTCTCTTATACAGGTCTGTTAAAACTCTTATCCAGTCGGAAACCGTCTTTTTGAAAAATCGATTGGCTAACTCTTAAGCAGCAATAACTTAAAGGATACATCATAGGTCTGAATGATGTTTTGTTGATAAGTTATTTAACTGGGTAATATGTGCCAAGTACATGTATAATTTTACATACATATATTATCTTGGTTTCTGCACATTTTTTTCCTCAACACTGCTTATACTGGTTGCATATGTTACAAATATATAAACATACCGCATGATTTTTTATGTTGTGTGTTTATTTATAATTATTTTTTTTTTATATTTTTATAACTGCTCTGAATAATGGCAAATATTTCTGGCACCTGTTGATTATATATGTATGTAGAGCTGGGTTCGTGTACAATTAAAATATACCGAGGTAATGGGAATAATAAATTAACTTATGTTCCTTCAGTAGGTACCTACAAGTACATTTGTATTACAAAGTAGGTACGCATTGGTATTGTACGTTATGTGATGTGTGGTTTGAAATTGTCAGCAAAATTAGATTGAGACTGGTGATGAAGAAGAGAAACAGCAACGGACTGCTGTTATATCAGTGCAAGAAATCAGCAAATCAAAATAGAAAAATAGGGCTATAAACTAGCAATGAGTAAAAATGTTTATTAATTATGGAAAACAATTTAGTGATCGAAATTGATGATAGATTTAAAAAATAATCTAATGAGACACACTGTGGGCAAAAAAATTTTGAATGAAGAATGGGAAAAAGGAATAAATATAATAAAAAGACATCACTAGATATAGAGATCCAATAGCGTCTTACCATTATATTCATCTGGGTGCACATATTTTGCATTTTTATAACTAGAGTAGGTAGTACCCTCGTGGGTACACGAGACGTAAATATTATTTTAACGGATTTCTCTGCAAATCTAATCCCGTATGTGCATGGAGAATTAATTCGTTAAAGACAGCACTCTTCATACAATCAAAAATTATCATGCCAGGTTGAATCGTATCTAGGAGTCTCTCAATATCTATACCTAGACTGACTATCTACAATCTTTCCTAGTATTAAATTGAATCCAAAATCCGCATATACGAGTTGGTGATTACAGCTCAGACAAATTCAGCAGTAACCTCTCGAGAATATCATATTGTTTATTCAGTTACCATTACATAAAATGGTTCTTGTCAATAACTATTCCGAAACAATAAGATGTACCACAGGAATCTGCATCTGCATCATTGCATTGTCTTTGTTTTATAATGATTCATAATATACACCAATAGTTTATTTTACCAAATTTAAATAAATTTGTTGCATGATCATTAACATCAAAAGAAAAACACTAAATTGGGAAGAATGTAATTATTTGTGAATTTTAACATTACAAAGTAACTTGTATATGGAAAAAGATACATAGCATTTAGAAAAAAAATATGTTACAACCATAATATATAGTGTCCACGTTAAGACACAAGCCTATGAAATCTTTATTTTTTGAAATAATCGATTTTTTTTGTTGTGAAGAGCATCAAAATCTACGTTATTTACCTTATTGCCATCCACTAGGTACACACGCACAGCCTAGTACAATTATTTGATACCCCCAAAATTCAATAAATCGTATTAGCGATTTTTATCCAAAATCTGGCACCATGGCATTAATCAGATGGGTGGCACTAAGGTAAAAAATGTAGATTTTGATGTTCACAAAAAAAATCATTCAATTATTTTAAAAAATAAAGATGTCATAGGCTTGTGTCCACCCTTACATAAACATACTGTATATTATTCTAAGTTTGTACTGCCCATCAGGGTAAGTTTGATCTGCTCTAAAAATATTACATATCTGTTGTGCAATCATATTCCTTTGAATACCGACTTTTTTAAAATTAATTTTTTTTGTTCCTCGTTAAAGTGGTTATATTTTACTAAAATTGCATTGATTGTTAATGTTGATAATATTTAATAAACACATCTTATTAAAAAAATACACAATAAAAATTACCCAAAAAAACATTTTTTTTTGTATAAAATTAATTGTAGGCTATAATCATTTTTCTATATCTAGGATGAATTATAACAAAAATATTACAAAATATTTTATGTTAAATGCCTATATTACAAAAAAATACAATTACGATTAACTTTCTTTAAAGTTTTTATTTTAGGAAGTAAATTATAAAAAATATATAAATATAATAAAAAAAATGCTAATAGTAAATTTATTAAAGTGCCTATTATATAACACAAAAAACAATAAAATGAATATTAGAATATTAGTATGTAAAAATGGACGGACATGATCTAAATAAGACAAATTGACAAAAAACATAAGTTCTTTAAAGAAATTTGTTCTTATCTCAAGCTTATAATCATTAACTGATATGTGCATTTTTAAAAGTTTTACTTTTATTTCAATAGTCTAATACAGAGGCTTCCATTTTCGTTTCATTGCAGTGAATAATATCATTATTTACTGGTTCTGAAATTGTTCATTAAAATAACAACACAAACTTTTATTTTTATTTCATCGAATAGGCCATGATATATGTCCGTCAAGGAGCAAAATTATTTGATTTGAAACGTCAAAGTTTGTGCAGCATTTTTATCACGATACCTTAAACAAATTTTATTATTATTTAATAGTTGTGGACAAAGTATAGTATTCTACTCGCGTGTGATGACTAGTATTTATCCTAATGAATAATAGCCATCACTACATGCTCGTTGAATAATACTAAAAACTACATAATAAATAATCAATTTATGTTTAAATTGCCCCTATGGAACTTATTTGTCTATAAATGAAATATAAATATTATATATTAATATTTGCATACAAAGGCACAATGTTAACAAACACAAATTCTTTTTTTCAAATGAAGTATGCAGATAACGCAAACCAGGCCACATAATATTTAAGACCACTCAGAATATACTTATTTTCACCTATTTATATCAGTTAATAGTATTTTCATAATGTTTACAAAAAATTATACATTGATAATATCAATTAACAAAATCATCTCTTTAAAAAGTATTTACACATAAATTTGTTACAAAAGTTTCAGGTACCCATGCAAATACAATATGAAATTTGTGCAAACTTATTTAATATTCAGATATAAAATTATCGATTGGTGAGTAACATATTTGTCTGAATTTATGTATAAATATTAAAGTTTGTATAAACCATACGGAACTAATTTATTGCATATTCCATCCTGAACGTTGATGTGGACGAGGATGCATCTGCATAATCAAATTTTTCGATTCTCTTCGTTTTTCGTAACTTAACCTAGCCTCTTTATATAGGGAAATAGCAGCGAAACCATGAAAGAAAAATGATAAACAAGCCAATCCATATGACCAACACAAGTAGTTGAAATTAGGATACATTAGCCAATCACGACGTGTATGGGAGCCTCCAAATACCGCAATGGCAAAGAACATGAATACAGCTGAAAAAAAAAATGTTATAACCTTTTCGCCAGTTCTTAATTTTGATCATTCTAAGGGCCAGTGCCAGTACTTTGCATCTCGGTTAACACTAATGGGATGATAATGTTTCTCCCTCTCATTGTTACAACAATGATTTCCTTAGATATTAATCTGCTTTTTAATTCTGACATTAATTCTTTGAGAAAGAACTTTTTATATTTGACCCCATATCTAACAGCTCCAAAAAAATACTCGATTATTAATTCACATTTCACTGCAGTTCAACAGGCATTTATAATACACACATAAATACAAAATTTTGAGATATTAGGTGATGCCTATCATAGAAAATTACCTACCTAAAATGTTAGACAGAATCTACTTACTTGTAGTTATGACACATAGAAAATCAATTGCCGATAAAACCCACTCATATTGTAAAATAAATTTTAAAGGCCACCTGCACAACTGCATGGCCATAATAACTTGAGCACCAAAACTCAATAAAAAGGACATTGTTACGAATGCTTGAACTGCCATTAGCCATGGTGGTAATAACCACTCTCTTATAACATAATACTCTTGACTAAATACATGATGACACCCATCAAACTTGTGGTCAAATTGATAATAAGGATAACGGAACTGGTCAAAACAATATTCCCATAAACCCATGTTTTTAAATTCAGAGAATGTATCATCGAATGATTTCACCCAGTAAGGGCTGAAAATATTAAATTAATATATATTTAAATGAAACCTATAAAAGCTGTAGAATATTTACCTGCAAAATGCTATCATCAATAGCAAACCCGCTATATACGTTAGGAAGGCCCCATTTACTAAATACTCTAAAAAAAATTAAAGTAGGTGTGTCACTATTTTTCTTAAATATCATACTTACTAGATGCTTTTGGATAGTTATTCTTTTGTTCTTCCTCCATCTTATGGTTCTATATCTGTATCGTAAAATACAATAATACCTGCTGAAGACACAAATCTATCTAATTTTAAATACCTACTTTTGATAAAAACAAAAATACTGTTTATTTGTTGATTAATCTATTCGTCATGTTGGCATTTAACTTTAAATAAACCACGCCCATTCTAATTTGTAGACCATCATAAAAGTCTTTTCGATCGACGTACCAACAGGAGAATCGAGCATCTGCGTCTTACGTCACACATTTTGGTTGGAGTATGAACAAAGTTTGAATAAAAAGAAAACATCAACATAACATACGGGGTGAGCATAACACCGACTTTACATTGTGTCGAGTGATATGAAAAGTAAAGCAACGGTTATTGCAGCTAATAGTTGGATGGGTAACAACCAGACAAACAAAACACAGCAGTCTCGATCCGATCTTCTGACGGCTTGTATATTAGACTAGGTATGCAATCTTAGACGAAGATTGTGTAGTGGATATATCATCCTTTGGGGAGGATATAAAGCAGAAAGTCCGAAAACTCAGACGAAACGTAGGATAAATTGTCCATATACCTGGCTGGAAGTCCTCTAAAAAATAAAAATAGGAAATAAAATTTTTCCTGTTTTTTATTGAAGAAAGAAATTTTAGAATATTAAAATTCTTCTTCTGTGTTCTTAACACTGGAAATAAAACAAGAAGTTGACGTTTTGTGTTAACTGCATTTTGTTTCGATACGATATTGATACACCGATACTGATAAAAGTAAAGTATCGAAAGGTTGGTATCGATACTAAATTTACTCGGCATCGAAAGAAAATATCGATACTGGTATCGTATCAGTAGTATCGGAACATCCCTACTTCTGGTGAATATAATTGTCAATGAGTTAGCATCAATCAAACATTTAAGAAAAAATGTATTAAAAATACATTAGAAAACATAGTATTGTATAAATGTAGAAGCCTTATTATTTAAAGTATGTTGGTTTTAATTTTTTAAGATAATACAAAATATAAACTATTTAAAATTTTCCACCATGCAGTTTAACAATTTGCAATTTGCATGCAAATAGGTTATGTTTATTATTTATACATGTTCTGTGGTTTATACTGGTTTATGTGTTCTGTGGTTTATGCTTCCTAACCATAGACATTAATTGTCTGTAGACGACTTACGTACCTGGCAGGGTGTTGTACTCGGTAGAGCAGTTTCCACGCTGTGATCTGTTGAGACTCAGCCCTTAGCTTGGGGATTCGTCTTGTCGGCGAGACGAGACCCCGTCATCATCGTAGCCAGCCAGCAGTATGCGTTCGGCGTTGTCGTCGGCGGCGTGTTGTTACAAGGTACACATGAACTTGAAAGATCGTGTGTGTCGTTGCCGCCGTCGTCGTCGTCGTCGAAAAGCGCTGCTGGCGGAATAATATTTATATATATGTAATATATACGAGCTTAAAAATAATAAAAAAAAAGCCGTTATCGACCTTTATCGGTGCGTGATGATGATATGTGTTCTACGAGATAGAACCGCGTCACGCGCTATTTGATGAGGATCGGTAACGGCTTTTTTTTTGTGCCATGTCGTATTTTAGTATACTTTCGAATTTTCACCCTGCAGTCGCGGTCTGTTCGAGCAGTTTCCACGCTGCGATCTGTTGAGACTCAGCCCTTAGCTTGGGGATTCGTCTTGTCGGCGAGACAAGACCCCGTCGTCATCGTTGCCAGTTAATGTCTATGTTCCTAACTGAGAAGCGCCTAAATACAGGAACGTTATCCAAGCAACGGCGCACCATCGGCCGTTTCAAGATAGCCGCAGGGCATGCGCAGTTACATGACATTTCATAGTGTATTAAATCCTTTTGGAATCGTTTGTCACCAAGGAACTTGTTAGACGATAGAGAAGATACTCGCCTGGCACGCGGTAGGTCGAGGGTTCGAATCAGAAACTTATTTTTATTTATTTTTTAAATAAGTATTTTTTAGTTCGTTAGTAAGATTTTCCTTGCCCTTTATTATAGTTTGTTTATTTTCCTTGCCCTTTATTATAGTTTGTTTATTTTCACGGTTCCGAATTCACCTTTAAAAATGATATCGAATATTCGAATTACAAATTAGACAGCTACGAATGGCGCGCGTGCGCCGTTGCTTGGATAACGTTCCTGTTTTTAGGCGCTCCTTTCAAACTGGTGGGTCACTGATACTGACTGATCCAGAATGCAAACACTCACAATGAGGGCTAGCGTTTTTAAGCTCACCATTTAGCGCCACTGGCGAGTAAGGTAGCTGTCAAAAATTATTGTTAAGCACGGAACAAGTTTATAGGGTTTTATTATAATTATTTTATACAACAGTAAATAAAAAACTTGCTAATTATGCCTCAGTGTTATGCAGTTCCATTTTGTTCAGAAACAAAGGGCGGATATATGTTTCCGAGAGACAAAACTCGCCTAAAACAGTGGTTGGTAGCAATTCGCAGGGATAACTTTACTCCTTTGAAACATTCGCGTGTTTGTAAGAACCAAAGGAGCCTACTACAGAAAATAGTAAATAATAATTATGCACATTCGTTGTTTTCATCATGCTTAAGCTTGATGTAACCTAACTTTAATGACATAAGACACCTCTGATAGGTTCAATAATTTTCCTAATGAGCAAGTTAATTACTACTTTCCCCTTCTGCTATCATTGTGTTAAATGTTTTTCATTTAATTTTTATAAAAATCATTAAAAACCCGCGTTAAAAAGCCATAATAAACATTAACGTTCAGTGACATTTATCTTACCATACATTAGCACCTCTCGTGGTGAATTCAAGCGCGGTAGCCCTCATTGTTGTTTAATTTATTTAACTCATTTTTGCCCAAAAATGTACTTACTACTTGTGCGGTACACCATCAACATACCTCATTCACGAGAATATGGTATTTTTCTATTTGTTTTTAATTTTAAAAACGAAAATTAGAAGTAAAAATAAGTGGCATGTGTCTTCTTTATTTTTTTCTTTAGATCTAAACTAAAAAAAAATTAAGTCAAATTGATGACGTCACTAAGCGCAAATTCAAATAAAGCGCCAAATGTAGTTATTTTTGGTAAGTTGTTTGTATGGTATTATTATTAGGTATGTTCTTTCTAACTGAGATCTCAGTTGTTCTAAAAGGCTTTTTCGGTGCAGTGGTAATAACCTCTCGATTATCGTTGGTTGAAACTAATTTTGATTTTGAACTCAACCAATGATGATCCAGAGATTCTAACTACTGGTTAAAACTTTTCTGAACTCGAAAAACCCGTAAGTAGTTTTAAGGTTACGTAGGCTACATCAAATGCAATTATGCCTTTATTTATGCAATATAACCGTAAAACAAATAAGATTAGCGGAGATCTCAGAAAGAACGCTCCTATTGTACCAGACACAGGATTCGTATACTTCTGTGATACCAGATTTGACCCGTAACCTCATTTTTCGTTTATTATTGTAAAAATATAGCTCATAAATAGAGCATCTGCACGTGACGTCACGTTTTTCAAGTTCGTTGGCTGGAGGATATCCAAATCTTCGATCATGATCGAAGATACCAACAAATCATCCCTGGCTTCAGTTCCTTCTAATATAAGAATACCATACCATTGTATTTATTTAATAACTTTCAGTTTGTGTATACTTACATTTTTAATTAAAATACACCAAGCCAAATTTTTGTACGGTGGTGGGTTGTGGAAATAACATGGCAAGAGACAGTGTCAGTTTTCATCACAGAACAGAAAAAAAGAGGTATGGACTATGTAGATTGATGCAGACAGAGACAACCCAGTGTTGTTGTCTCTGACCCAGAGTAGTGAAGAGTAGCATTAATTAATTGGCCGCTTTCTTTTTATTGTTGGGAACGGTTCAGAGCACTCTCGAGATTTAAAGCCCTTGTTATATTTTCATAGTGCTGAAAGGCCTTATATCCATTTAGTTCGTTTTTCTTTTCTGTGCATTTAGTTTACTTTCTCCTTGCATTTCGAGACGCAGCAAATTGCGACTTAAAGCCACTATGAATGTTTTGTGGTTGGAATCGTTTATTTTGATAGAAATATATAAAGGTTTCGACAAAATGGGAAATAAAAAGAAATAATATGAACACATGCGAAAGCCTTGCTTATAAATCCATGATGAAAGTAGTATCAGCTAGATATTAATAAGGAAGATTACCTGAAGGGCTAGCTCGTTATTTATTTTGTATTGTTAATATTTTTAGATCATTATTTTGCAAACACTTGCTGCCTCATGCAAAAGTAAATGTAGGGTGGTAAATGCAAATAAAAATATTGATTGACGAGTCTCATTTTTTATCTTTTGTTTGAATTTTGATTTTGTGAATTATGCTGAACGACATTAAAAACTGGACGGTTCGACCTCTTAAACCAGTGTTCTTTTTACTAGCAGCTCAGCTCACTGGAATATTAAGTACCATTGCTGCATGATCCTAAAACGGTCATTAAGCAGTCTAGTTCCATTCTCGCAAATTAAATTTTCTGACGAGTTTGTGAAAAGATATCGTCCTATGTTCAAAAAAACCAAAATAGAGCATGAGGCTCTGTGAATTTCTTAATATGGTAGTTTCTTCCTCTTCGACCCTTTGAGTAGTTTTCCTTTCAGTTGGAGTAATTTTTATTTGAGTTTATACCCAAATATATAGGTGTATTATAAGATTCACAATATATATAATATAGGTATTTTTAATTTGTACTCTATTCTGTGTGACCTAAGTTGGTAAACCTAAGATTCATCTAAAGGCTATTCTGGGACACAGGCAAATAAAGACTTGATATTTTAAATGTTATAAAATATAGTAGTTTTTGTCCTACTAATTTAATACTAAGTCTTTTATTTTTCTTATTTTATATGTAGGTACTTAGACATATTTTTATATTTTCCTAAAAACAACACAATTTTAATGTCATGGGTTCTTATATTTTCCCTGGATTTTTAGCCCTTCTGTCATTGAAATCATGAATTTGAAGAAGGCACCCTAATTCAATCACTCCACCCTAGAATGTAATGAAATATTTACAAGATAGTTTACACGTAATAACAAATAACTTAATACTTTAGTTATCATTCAACATACTGTGTGTTTGTTAAATATTATTATATTTTTTTACCAAAATACCTACAAGTGACAGTTAAGATAGTGATTATGATGTGAAACTTTACACTTTTTGGGTCCATATAGATAGTTTGTGCTGTTGTGAAGAACACTTTTATCTAGCTTTTTGTTTTAATAAAACAAAAATCTAAGGTGGAAATTCTCTTTCAGTTATGTTAAGACCATTGACTTAATGAATACCATATACATTTAGAAATCAAACAAATAAAATGTACCTAACAAAAACTAGAGAATACACAAAATAAATTTTAATAAAATTACTTGGTACATTTTTTTTAAATAAAATTATTTTTCATATAAAAACAGTATTATAAAGCCATTTTATGGCAAATATTTTTGTTACGATTATAAAAATATATAAACAATTACATAAAAAAAAGGAAGGAAATGGTTACAAGAAAAATTAAATATTATGCCTAAAATTATGAGCACTTATCAAGTAAATTAATAACAACTAGCCAGCAACTAAGGGTAAGAAGGGCAAATGTATTTAGAAAGCCGATATTTTAAATTTCACACCTATTTTTACTATAAAATTCATACTCTGATCAAAATGAATCGTTAATTTGTCTTATAAAGATATACTTCCGATTTTTTTCTAAAATTTATGCACAAGGGGGAAATTCTATATCTATTAAATTATTCCTTCTCATCCTACATAATTCTATATCGATATTTAACTTATGACTTTCTACGAAAAGTAGTAGCCCTATTAACAAGAACTTTTATGTCTATAGTTTACTTAAAAAACTAACAATATTTGTACAATTCATGGACGGATAATATATTGGTCAAACTATGTGACTACCATCCCTTCTTTTCCGGTTCTGGTTCTAACTCAAAACGACTTTGAGAATCCCTTAAATTTTGTTTCTTTCTTTGCTGAACATAGCCATCAACAAAAAATAATGTGGAGGCTACTAAACTTGCTACAACACCTATACAAGCTAATGCAAATGACCAACCAAAGAAGTTATTGTCATGTCCAGGCATCCATCCATTTCTATTGGCTAAGGAGGCAAAAACAATTACAGCAATTCCTCCTGCTAGTCCCCCAGCAAGTAAAATCCATGCATTTAATTTTATAAGTGTAATAAAATGTTCCTGATCAGGTCCACAACATAAAAAGTAAATGATCGTCAGAATAGCACCTAATAATGCAGCTATAAAGCATAATGTAAAGAAAAACTGAGTTGCTACCATAAACCCAGGTACTAAAAATCCTCGTATTTGATCATATCCTGTTGTGAATGGGTCATAGATCCATCGGCAACCAACAAAAAATCTTCGATTTGAATTATCGTAAGGGTCTGCAAGTGATCGAAAACAGTGTGTCCAGAGTCCTAGTCTATCCAATTTAGCACCAGTTATTCTATAATCTGATACTAACCAACTTGGCGTCGAGAAGGCCACGGCTATTAATATAAAGGCTACCACAAAGAAGCCAATTGCAACATTACCTGCAAGAGATCTCTTGTTCATCTAAAATGTAAAAAAAGAAACAAAATATTTAAAACAATTAATAGTATTTAGATACTAAAATAAGAATATTATATGCAAGACGATAACAATATTAGGTGTATTTTTTCGAACTGATTTAACTGATTCAAGTGAATAAACTGATAGTAGTGAGCCGTATTACAGAGTGCAATAAAGCTCAAGCACTACTATCAGTTTATTCACTTTGAATAAGTTAAATCAGTTAAAAAAAAAACACCTATTACTGTTTAATAGATGCAACTTGTATGTGGCACTGAAAACCTAATTTCAAAAACCTGATCAAAGATCTGATATGTAATTATGCCTCAAATACTCAATTTTTAAACACGAAACTTTTTATCTTACTTTTATAGTACACTAAACGATAAGTAAAAGTAGTTATTTTGCTTCATCTTAAAAAAAAAATCACTGCAATAAATATCCATTCTTACATACTTTTAAAGCTAGGCGTAACCTTTATTTACCTCGTCTACGTTGTATTCAACCATTGAGTCACCTAAGAAACACAAACATCCACTTTAAACTAATTTCTTTTAATAGTTTGGTTAATTAACGGCAGCCGTAAAACTTCCTCTAAACTAATAATTTATGTTTTATGAAATCTTTGTCGATTTATATTTTTAATAGATAAATGGACTTCCGTTGTGTTGATCGTTTACTATTTCATTCATTTGTGTTGTGTTGTATGTGATTGCCACACCTGCAACCTGCAGAACTTCTGTCCACTGCCACCGCTCAAGCAAGACATTGCTTGACCTGATTCCTATTGGTAGGAAGCGGCACACTCTAGCAACTCGGGTACATAAGATGAATGAAATTAAATTAATATTTGAAACATTACAACAAAAAATGCTGAAATTAGTTAATTCAGAGATAATAAATAAGTACCTACCTATCTTTAGTTACATAAAAGTCGTTGAAATTTATTTAATATGTGAATTTTTTTAAAGCATTTTAAGAGAATGTGTAAGACTTACTCATTTATGAATATCTATTTCTGGAATATTCAATAAGAGCAGAGAGCAAGGAGAAACCCAAACGCCAAACTCTGGTTGTTTACCGGGCCTTGCATGAAGCATGAACCCAGCAAGCACAAAAACATACTGTGGATGTTCATGCAAAGTATCTCGAATGTTACAGTAAAGGATATGTAATTATCAAATGTCTGTAACACGCGCATTTTTAAAGTACATCTCAGCAAAATTACTGCGTTTTTTAGTTATCAGATACATTCAGGATACGTCTATCTGTACTGTTCAAGAGAATAAAACATTTCCATTTTCCGTAAATGTAATAAGTATGTACATCACCAAAATATGTATCAAAAAAGTTAAAGTGGTACATTTTATATCCAAATAATACATTTACTGACCTTCTCGAGTATGTCATATATATGAATGTAATTCTGTTAGCTGAAAAGAACATCGCAACGCCCCGTTATGTTATATGCTAGCTGGGAAGAAGCTCTGACTGAATCAGGAAAGCCCCACACTTTGGTGTTTACTGGAACAGGTTTTGTGAAAAGACCATGCAGGGATGAGACAACTATGACCCTGGTCTAAAAACTGCTTACTTTTCAAACCGTTTGTATCAGAATTAATGAGTCGATGGTCAATTCATTGAAAATAGATGTATACTTGAAACAACGGTTTTGTTTGTTTAATCTTTAAAGTTTGGCCAAGACATTTTTCAGCTTGACAATCAGAAATTGTGTTTCAACCGTTTAAAGTAATTCAAATTCCTATTCACATAAGCAAAAATGCAAAATTAACAAATATTGTAAGAAGTGTGCGAGTGTATTTTCTTATAGCAAAATTTTCACATATTCAAATTAACTACAGTTCATTTCCGACGCATCAGAAAAAAATTACAAAATCACTCTCTTGTACGGACTTTATTCAAATTTGTGTAAATATTTTCGACAGTCAAACATTGGCATGAGGAGCACTTTCGGTTAATGAAGCCGCTTGCCATGGTTAATAACATTTATTTATAACCAAATATATTATGTTAGAATTCTAGTAGTATTAAATTACTTTGATGTTCCACTCTCTAATAATGGTGTACCGAAATCGAAGAAAGGGCATGGGCAATATGAATATGATGGGCATGGCATGAATAACACTAATTATCTCTGGTAATTTAAAACAAAACAGTCATTTAAATTGTATGTCCATGTCTCATGTGCCTATATAATAATAATAAATATTACTCTTGATGAATTTTTATTACAGAACACCAATTATTGCCAAGGTCCTAACGCATTAACACAATGGATATACTTGAACTATTTCCAAAGAAAATAATAAGTCACACATAATTCACAAAATGTATATTTGTACAAAAACTGTAACAGTAACTTTATTTTGTAAATAGACATGCATTATATGCAAATTTGGTATATAAAAATAGCATATTATCTTTTATTAATAAAGGCAAGTTTTATTTGCCGTTTTACATTTGGACGGATACCTATATCAACAAATAATATGCATACAACCCAGTGGCGGCTGGTGGATTTAGGTTATACAATATCTCAATATTGGAGCATGCAACCCAAGCAATATTTTAAGGCACGACTGTCAGTACTGATTAAAGAAGTTTTGCAGAAAAAAAATTGGAAGAAAAATTGACAAAAAAAAGTTACAAAAATGCCCAGCCTCCCCAGATTCCTTGAGACCATTAGTAAAATCTTTGTAAACTATTTTTTTTTTTTCGTAATCAGAAGGAAAATTTATCACCCCGTTTTTTTTGGTTTTCGAAAATTTTGATTTTTTTGTAAAGTTATGACAGTTTGAAATTTAAGTTCTTCATCGTGTAAATTTCAAAATGTCATAACTTTACAAAAAAATCAAAATTTTCGAACAAAAAAGAAACGGGTGATAAATTTTCCTTCTGATTATGAAAAAAAAAAAATAGTTTGCAAAGATTTTACTAATAGTCTAAAAGGAATCTGGGGAGGTTGGGCATTTTTGTAACTTTTTTTTCTCAATTTTTTTTTCTGCAAAACTTCTTCAATCAGTACTGATAGTCGTGCCTTAAAATATTGCTTGGATTCCATTATCCTATACTGAGATATTGTATAACCTAAATCCACCAGCCACCACTGATACAACCCAATATAAAGTACATAATACTAAAAACATTTAAAACTTAAAACAATTAAAAAAAAGTTAATCTAACGATCAATTCTCCTTCCTGAATTGATGAAATAAAAATGAGGACTAAATTTTATTTAGACAAAAATAATAATAACAAATATGTTTATTTACTACGCAAAAGCCTTAGCTACTCAATCTACCAGTGGCGGCTGGTGAAATTTAGGCTATGTCATATCTCAGTATTGGAGCATGGGACCCAAGCGATACTTAAAGGCGTAACTATCAGGACTAAATGAAGAAGTTTTGCAGAAAAAAAATTGCGCTTGAAATTTGCGAAAAAAAGTTGGAAAAATTAGTGCCCCCCCCAGGTTATTTTTTAAACGATTTGTAAAATATTTGTGAAACATTTTTTTTCAGAATCAGGTGGAAAATATAAGTTCACATTTCAAATTTCATCGAAAAATATTGGTTTTTTATAAAGTTACACCGTTTTGAAGTTTGCAAAGTGAAAAATGAATCTAAAATAAAATTTCAAAACGGTGTAACTTTATAGAAAACCAATATTTTTCGATGAAATTTGAACTTATATTTTCCACCTGATTCTGAAAAAAAATGTTTCACAAATATTTTATAAATCGTTTAAAAAATAACCTGGGGGGGGGCACTAATTTTTCCAACTTTTTTTCGCAAATTTCAAGCGCAATTTTTTTTCTGCAAAACTTCTTCATTTAGTCCTGATAGTTACGCCTTTAAGTATCACTTGGGTCCCATGCTCCAATACTGAGATATGACATAGCCTAAATTTCACCAGCCGCCACTGCAATCTACATCTAAAAAAAATGCTTTATGACTTTGTTTAAACTAATTAAAAAAATGTATATTAAATAACCAATATGCCTCAAATGTCGGCTTTTGAAAGTTTGGCTACGTTGTATATTCTATCATATGCACATATACGTTATAAATCATATGTCAATTGTTAAATTTTAATGTAACAAATATGAAAATTTTCACATTTTTTAGACATCTCACCTCTCCTAGATATCACATCTAGTTAAGGATTTAAGTAGCTAAGTATTAAGCTTTACAATTTAACGAGAGCATAAAAAAATTAATATTATTCAAGCCACTGATTAAAAATATAGGAAAAAAAAAAGATTATTTTAACTTAAATTATGTAAGGAAAACTTGAATTATCAAGACATTTTAGTTATTTTTTATTTAGGAGGTGTTACTATCGTATCATATTAATGAGATATACTTTAAACAGACTAAGAATGTACAATCACACATCTTTCACTTTAAACATCTACCACCATTTATAATACATAAACAATTATAAACAACCTTTATTTTATTTTGCAAAATCTGAGGAAAAGGCATATCAGTCACCAGATGTTGTACATAAAGGTGTTGAAGAAACCCATTATATGCAAAATTATTATTAGTGTTCAGTTAGTTACTCATAAAATATTAAGATTTGATCTATTAACTGTAAATATTAATTAAATGATTTTAATAATAATACATTAAAAACTTGTATTTTGTAGTTCTGTTTTTTGAATTTTGAAACTATTTGTTCATGTCTATATCCTAAGAAACCGTTTTGCAATTAATTATTGTAGCTCTCTTATTGTTTACATAAGGCATTTTATAAGTGTCAGTTTTACATTCTATATTAGTTCTATTATAATTGGCTAAATCCAGTTACTGTCCACCCATGGAAAAACCGGTTGGCAAAAGAATGCATGTACTGTACTTTCCAGACTTGTGTACATTTTTGTTCCCAATCTATTCCATCCTAGATCCATTTCCTTAGTTACACTATGCCGATGAGGAGCAATAACTCCGAAACACGTGTCCATAGCAGATTGCTTGTTCTGATTTTAATAGCAGATGTGGTATACAATATTAGCCAAATAAAAATTATAGAACCCCTTAATACTTTTTCTTAAATCGATCCAGTATTACGTAGGTAACTGGATTTAGCTAACTACGGTTCTATAAACTCACTAATTACATTATTATTATTTAAAATTTAAATTGTCATAAAAAAAATATAAAAACAAATAAATGTTAAGTAGGTATATATAAAAAAATATATCTACTCTAACAACGATCATTGTGCTTTAACTTATGTACAGATCAGTTATTGGAATTATACTGCACCTAAGGTACCTTGTCTATATATCGGTATGATGTGATGAAGCTTTGGTAACGTCCATACTATACTGTGCTGGTGGTTGAGAGCCCTTGAAGCGCCGATAACGAGCTCTACGAGCCTCAACCAAAAATAAAGCACCGGCGGGCAGAAGTAATAGTGATCCTATACAGGCAAAACCAAATGACCAACTTAAATCATTATGTTGCCAGTGTGGCATCCAGTCTCTGTTATCTCCATTTGCACCAAAAATGCAAACAGCTATTAGACCACAAAAACCCCCAATCATTAAATTGGCTCCATTGCTCAATAATAACAGGAGGTACCTATCATGGTCTCTACTGCAAAAGCAATACATCCATGTAAAGAAGGCCCCGATTAAAACAAGAGTCATACATAAAGTATAGAAAAATTGCGTGGCGATAAAAAATCCAGGTAACAAAAAGTCAAAGATAATGTAATATTCTTCCTCAAACACCCACCAACATCCAGTGAATCTGTAGTCATACTGATGTCTATTATCCTCGAAATCATTGAAGCAAACTTCCCATAATCCTAAAATCAAAGATAGTGATTTAAAACATTAGTCACATAAATTTATCCATTAACGATTTGACACTTCTGGCCACTCCTATATAATAATAAGCACTCACCAATACGTATGAATTTGGGATCCTCTATTTTACCGTCATTTACCAACCAGTAAGGGGTACAAAATGAAATTAAAACAAATAAGAAGGCCACCGCAGTTACGGTTATGGCACAAATTCCTGTTTTTGTTTTGATTGACATTTTTGTCTAACGGGATGACGACTGGTTTCAAGAATTAACAGTTATGCCAATAGCAGCAGCGTTATAAATCTGTTACTGACAAAATCCCCATGGTTCCGAAAACTCGTTATATTACAAAAAACATTGGCAACATTGAAAAGTTTCAAAGCAAATAATATGGAGACTCCATAGCAAATAATATATGAATTAAATTTGACACACGCGTTCTAAACGGAACAGTTGCTGTTTTTAGTTTTTGTTCTGTGGTTTTTAGCCGTTTCTCTTTAAGGAAGTAGGATATTTCTATCTGGTCATTCTCTCAGAACGTCGCATCTTGATTGATTATTTTTTGGGGTTTATTGTTTATAAATTGTGCCAATATGTAAATTTGTGAAAATTCAATTATTTCAATTAACTAGTTTGATATATTCAGTCACCAGTATATCACTCTTAAATACTTACTAACTTACATATTGGTATTTGTTTAGAAATTGTTCTGTCAAATTACTCCACGACATTTCGATCCATCAAAATCTCAGGTAAAAACTGTTTGTTATATGTTATTCTATTAACCCTCTTTGATTCTAGAGTGATGTCTTAATTATTAACAAAGTGAAGCCAGGTTCAGAAAACAAATACGTGTCACGGCGACACATTCCATCCAACTGCAGAATAACCAACAATATTGGAAGGAATCGCTGACTTTGTTCTTGAACACAGACTACATATTCTTGAAGTTGGAAAAATTTAACTAGTCACAGATAGTAGGAGTGAGGGGAATACACAATGCTTGAACTGTATTGCCTAGGGGACTGTCACTGACGACACGTTTTAGTTCTCCGAACCCGGCTTTAAACCGTTCTTACGTTATCAGATCCGAACCTTATAACTACATCTATTCCTGATCTTAAAAAAGTTTTTAAAACAGAGGCGACGGAAAGCATTGGCTAGGATCGAGTAACATTGACGAAAGTTTCGCATATAACTGTGATATTACAAACATATTTCAGTTGTCTAACATTAATTTAACTCTTTTATATCTTATCACATTAAATTTTTTTACAATCATGATTTAAAATACAATTTCACTCTTATTTTGTTTGGAAACTTTTCAGTGTTGACAACTGTGAATTACGTCTCTTCGGGGTCCATTTAACAAATAGTGATATATTGATATGCATAATAGTTTTTTTTTTTTTAGTGTTCTTTGAAACAACAGATGTGGAAATATCGACAAAACCTTTTGAAACTCCTCACTGGAAAGCTGTTAAAATTATTACGCCCAATCTTAATGAGCTTAAGCACATTGCTTCTTTCTTAAACATTTCCACAAATAATGTTTTCTGTAATAATATAGAAGAAGCTGCAATAATTTCGAAACGATTAGTGAATTATGTTGAAAATGTGATTGTTACTTTAGGCTCAAGTGGAGCATTAATAGCAAGAAAAGGACTAGCAACAGAGTCTTTTTTAGACAATGCAAGAAATAATAAAGTATACGTAAGACATTATCCTGCTAACAAAATAGATAATTTTGTCAATGTGAGTGGTGCAGGGGACTGTTTAGCAAGTGGTATCATTGCAGCTATTCTTTCCGGCTTATCTGAAGAACAATGCATATCAGTTGGATTCGCAGCAGCTCGTTCTGCATTATATTCTCAGTCTGCTATTCCTAAAGAAATTTTTGATAAAACACATTCAGCATGGACTACGCCTGCTCTTTTTAAAACTATATATGTTAACAGTTAATTATCATTATACGAAAGGGAAAAGTCGTAAATAAAGATTTTTTTTCTGTATTGTATAGTTATTTCAAAAATTCATATCAATTATCTACGTCGGTGTTGATGGGCTAAACAAGTTAATCTTTTTTACAGCACTAGTAATGAGTCCTTAATCGCACCTGATTTTTTCTAAAACAAGGAATGAGATAAATTGAAACCAAATTTTATTTATTTTAGCAATTATAGCAACAATGTCCTTTTTGCATAAATTACTATAGAAATCGATCACTTTATTATTAAAGCTGCAAATAAATTGGCATTTTGAATTTTATGTAAAATTTTCTGATATTTGTAATATTAATTTATCTAGCATAAAGTGGAAACTTATTATTTTCACCAACGAAGATGACAAAATATTAAACAATACATGTACGTTTGTTATGACTTAACCAACTCATTTGATTGCTTCAGAACTCGGTTCATCTCCTCGTTCTGGAATTCAAACTTGTTTCGTTACAGATGCCATAGACAAACTTGTATCATTATAACGGATATTCATTAAATGATCGTACACCACGTGACCAATTAGTTACCTTTAATACTCTCGTTGAATCGTCTCATCAGCAAAAGATAGTTGAAAACTATTCCTTAGACATAAGCGTATGTGTAAAAATTCTCATTAGGTAATGCCGTAATATGAAAGACACAAAATCACAAGTTAAAACGTACCCGATTGATCACGTGGTTTACGATTATTTATGAAGGCCCTGCATCCTTTATGTTTATGAAACATTCTGTTTCTTCATTTTAAGTTCTGTGAGCAGGTCAAACCACAGAATTCAGAATTCTGTGATATAAATAACAGACGTTAATAAAAATAAACAGTAGTGACACTTGTTTACGGATCAGTCGCTATGTTTTGCATCACATATTTTATTTTCGTTTCAAAATCAAAACAAGTTTCAGAATATGGCGGGTCAAGGAATTCAAAATATGTTTAAAGAGGTTTATTCGTTTAATGGTATAAATTATGATATGGAGGATTCTTTTGGAATCCATAATGCTTTACAAACAGGAAACATGTTGCTGGTTCATCAATCATCATAGTTCGGTTATCAAACTTTTTTTTATTATCGCACTGAACGCAACCGCTATGTCAACATAGATAAATTCCTAGGATAAATTAAATTAATTTAAATTGTGAACGTAATAAGGACTACCGCGCTTGAATTCACCCCGAGAGGCGCTAGTGTAGGGTAAGGTAAATGTCACTGAACGTTAATGTTTATTATGATTTTTTAACGCGTGTTTTTAGTGATTTTTATAAAAATTAGCTGAAAAACATTTAACACAATGATGACAAAAAGGGAAAGTAGTAATTTACTTGCTCAGTAGGGAAATTATTTTACCCATCAGAGGTGTCTTTTGTTATTAAAGTTAGGTTAATATCAAGCATGAGCATGATGAAAACAACGAATGTCTATGATTATTACTTACGATTTTCTGTAGTAGGTTCCTTTGGTAACGCATAATCGTCAGGATTGAAATGTTTCTTACGAACACATGAATGTTTCGAAGGAGTAAAGTTATCCCTGCGAAGTACTACCAACCACTGTTTTAGGCGAGTTTTGTCTCTCGGAAACATATGTCCGCCTTTTGTTCCCAAACAAAATGGAATTGCACAACACTGAGACATAATTAACAAGTTTTTCTTATTTACTGGTGTACGAAATAATTATAATAAAAACTCTATAAACTTGTTCCGCACCTAATAATAACTTCAGACTGCACCGATGGTTAGGGACCAAGATTTGAGATGACGTGTAGTTTCGAATGTAGAGATGCGATTATTGTGAGGGTTCTGCATTATAAAACGTTTTGATTGAATAAGCACATCTCTACAACAATGGGCGCATGATTCTGACAATCAAATGCTTGGAAACTACACCAGAGACAACCCGAGACGCGCAAGTACGTGCTAAAATTTAATCCGCAGTATTAAATTGGTCGATTGTAATGGAAGGTGAAAGTAGATGGCGCAAGAAGCAAACGCCCGCGAAAATTCAAAACCCCCCTTTTTATTTTTTTATTGATATTATTTATAAGCTTTATTTCTGTAGTATTTGGTGATCGTTTGTGGACCAGAAGTAGTCGATTAGTTGTTTTTAAATACTTCTATTCGCTGGAAGTTAAAAACTAACCGAGTGACTATCTCTGATGATCCACAAACGATCACCAACTGCTGCAGAAACAAAGCTATTTTAAAGTTAGAATACAAAACTAGAGGTCAATTCATTTTTATGTTAAACTAATCAAAAGGTTAATTGTAACCTTGTTGAACCGCTTAACATAAGATTTAAAAGAAATATGTTTTTGTATTGGATAATTAACATAACACTCAAAACACAAGTAGGTAGGTAATAATATTTTGTACAAAATTTATTAAAATCAGAAAAATACAAAAAAGCAAATTTTGTCAATATATTACAGAAAATATCAAGAAAGCATGATAGTTATTTATGCAACAAGACCGGAAAGTGATTCTTAACAGGGCGAGCTGACAATTTCCATTGCAAAAGCCCTGGCGAGTCTAGTAAAGTCACTTTCTGGGTGTGTTGTGTACAATGTTTTTTCTGCAATGGTTCCTGCTAGTCTCAAAAAAACTTTTTAACTTTAATAAAATATAAAATCAACTGACAGACATCAGACACTTACTTTCAAGGAAGACTGGAATAATCATTTTTAATTGTTATCGGATACTTTTTGTCAACAGAAAATGACATAAGGAATCGGTAAAGACTTTACAAATCCTTATGTCACTTTGCCGGGCTAGACCTGTAAATATGTACTTTCCACTCAAAAAATTGATCACAGTTATATTTCTAGAAGGTTGCAGAAAAAGAATATTATTTAATGATTATAATTAAATTTAAAATATTTATTAGGCTTGACTTGCAGAGACTACCTTAAAATGTTATTGTGCTAGATAAAAAAATCATGTATTGTGTGGCACGCAACGTGGCTCTATAAAAATTAAGGTTTTAATTATGCGAAAGAATCTTCGGTTTTCTCTTTGTCTCACGAGCACCATTTTTTTTATGATTCTTTTATTCATTTTGCCTCACGAGCATCTTTTTTATTTTGCTTCTGTGCCTCATTGTGCCTCTTACACTACCAAGAAATCCCAATTCTAATAATTCCCCGGTCGTTTTCGAACGGTGACATTCTGATCTGATACAGAAGTGCTGGAAATCTCCTCCAAAAATTCACTAGCTACCTTCACTATGCTAGGAAATTCCTCCGCCAACTCATAAGGTATATTCTTTGAAGTTGAGGCCTCGCTTGAGGCTAGATCTGAAGTAAAATAAGATAGATATTAGCGACCATGTTTATTGGTTCAAATCTATATTTCTTTATTTTGAATAAATTAAATAATAGTAAAAAGTCTGCGATAATTCTACCAAGCTAATTAGTTACAACTATGGATTGATATCTAAGGACCCCTCACCACCAATATTTTGTAAAACACACTTGCACTGCTTGCACTTGGTATGTTGCCAACTGACGACATGGAAAAAGTGTGGGGACTGCATTGCGGGTCAACCTATGACTACTTAGGTCGACATAACTTTCAACAGTAAAATGACGGGAGCATATCCTATAATTTTGAAGAGTTTCTTCAGTGTAATGTATACCCATATTCTCTTGCCAAATTTTTGACCTGTAAAACATAAAAAATTGTGCTGTTAGAAGTGTTGTTAATTTAGTGCAGGCCTTAATTTACCTTTCCTACCTTGAGGGAAAATAATGAAGTTTTGCCACATAGTCCTCCGAAGACCAACTCACATAACACAAGCTAATTCTTGACTCTGTGGCCATCGCAAACAAAAAATAACCTACAACCAATTTCAAAGTTTATTATGAGGAATGAAATAAGTAAAGGATACAGTTAGCACATTTTCTAATACTGTTTATCCTTTCTGATTAATATATAGGTTAGATATAGCGGATAAAATTATTTATAATTTTATCTTACGTTATATGAAATTGATAGTCTTTAAGAAGGGACATAGTCTTTAACACACAAATATCACAAAATACAACGAGAAATAATCAAAATCACGACAAAATAACAAACACTTCTTACGTCAGTTCAAGTTGACAGATAAATACCACAGAAAAAGCGCGGGATAGAACAGAAATGACAGCAGTGCAAGTGCTACCCTCTGCTTTCACCTTCCATTTTATCGGACTAGGACAGCTATATTTGACTATTCTTATATTAAATAGAGATAGCGAATAAATGTTAAAATCGGACAAAATTTTCTATCCACTTGCACGTCTCGGGTTGTCTCTGACTACACTACGAACAAATCTAGTAAAATACGTCCTGAAAACATTTTTTCTGTTCTGTGCTAAAAACTTTGGTAATATAAAAAAAATTAGTGGAAAAATTTTCGAATATGTCTGCGGCTTTTAAATTTGCATCTGGTCTAAGAGAATTAAGAATTCATTTATGTCAAACGAGTCCAACTAGTAAAGGAGTTAGGTAAAAATATCATCAGATATAGGTTATGTAACATTATATATTTTTTTCTTTGTAGAGACTTTATTGAAAAATATTATGTAGATTTGAAATCATCCAACCCAAGATTTCCGATACTTATAAGGGAGTGTTCTGGAGTTCAGCCAAAGATATGGGCCAGATTTGGTAACAAAGAAAAAATATCACGACTACAAATTTGTTCACTTTTTTCTTTTTAGAATATGGAAAAGAAAAGTGTGTGCCACTAAACAACTTATCTTGTGCTGATGTATTGTCGAAGGTAGAGTCGATTGCAAAGTGATATAAAAACTAAAATTGTAAATAGACATTAGATAACAATAATAGTTATGACATTAATTTAAAGTAAATAAAGTTGAGCTTGACACTATTTATATATTCCATAACACCTTATATACTACATTCTTAACATTAATATGAAGAGTGAAAGTTTATGGAGTTAAAGAATGCATCTAAAGAAAAATATGTGTATACACTAAAATGGAAACAACCAACGCAGGTACAGGCGCCGGTGTTTCGGAATTATTGTTTTTCGTCAGTGCAGTGTAACTAAAGAAATTTCATCTAGAATGGAATAGTTGTAGAATAAAAATTGAGAAATAGTTGAAAGGTACAGTACTCCAGTTGTTGTTTCGCCCATTTTGCAAATTTGCAGTGAAAAATGAATTTACAATAAAATTTCAAAACGGTGTAACTTTATAAAAAGCAGCAATATTTTTTATGAAATTTGAAATCTGACATTTTCTATCTGAAAAAATGTTTTCTTTTCTGGAAAACTTTCTTTTAGTCTTAATAGTTATGCTTTAAAGATACTTTCAAGCATACTTTGGTCATATGCGCCACAATAAACCTGTTGAAGGCCGCAATGGAGGGTCCATAGGGACCCACTCACAAGAAAACCCAATACCTACCTAATATGCACCAATATTAAAATATGCCATAATCTAAATTTCACCAGCCTTCTGGTGAGAATCCTGAACTTTAACGGAGACTTTTATTGCAAATATCAAATTCTATTAATGAAGTTGTGCTATCAATCGATGTAGTAAAGTGCATATTTAATCAAAAGTTATATGTGTGACTAATCCTTACCACAGTTCAAATCTGTAGGACTTTGTCACCATAACGGAAATGGAACGATTGGTTACTTCTCATTACCTATCTATCTTTAAAAATGATGGACTATTAGACAATATACAAATTAAACTTAACAAAATGCTTTATTATTTTTCGATTTATATAATAAATGTCTTATATGCTAACTCTTCAATGTAGGAAGTCCAAATAATTCCAAGGGAGTATTTTCAAGCGAATTGACCACTAAATCAGCACCTTGACGTAAGTCTAGTGGAACATTTTCATCAGGAATCATTACTACTTGCATACCAGCACTAACAGCAGCTGTTACCCCATTAGGAGCATCTTCGAACACCAAACATTTTGCTGGGTGTGGTTTATCAAGAAACCTGAAAAAGAAGTTTTATGATTATTTTTTATCGCAGTGACAGTCAAAAAAGTTCATCAATTTTTTTAATAGTCATTGCTCCGGCACATTTATAATTGCAATATACTATACTATATCCATAAGAGGATAGTGATGACGTGGGGTGGATGTATTATTAGAATCGTTGTTGTAAGAACGATTCACGCAGCCAAAAATGTCGGCACACAAACCGAAATATCTCTGTATAGAGAGGAATTGGTCTTAGTGAGAAGTGTCCTTTATCTACAGGCATATCTATATAGATTATAGACTCATATGAGAAAAAATCCACCGAAAATTAATGACCAAATAAGAGAAGTTTTCAGAGGTCATAAAGTTTGACCATTTCTTAAGTATTATCAATTACTGTTAACTTTTAAGAAACTATTTTTTTTTTAGTCATATATGCATAGGATTGAATTTGCCCACATTTTAATAACATGGGAAGAAAAATAATGAGAACCATATTTTGTATGCAATATCGTGATGAGCCACCACTTTGAGATTTGACAAATATGCATTTTTTAGAAAAAAACGATTTTCTCACCTTTTAAGGCTCCTATGTAAGAGTACATTTATTATGAAACAGTTATTCAATTTTTGCAATTAGTACGAAACTGCCAGAAACACTTTGTAAATTACAGCACTCTAAATCAAAAATTAAAATTTTCGTTAAAAAATAAATAAAAAATCAAAAAAGTATACTGTTATAATGAGAATTCACCATAGATTCCAAAAAATGTAAAAATATACAGGGTGTTCCATTTAAAATAATAAAGTCGGGGTGATTTCCGGCGAAATCAAAAGTGCATAAAAACTGAATATACTGTCTTCTAATGCAATTTTATGTGTAACAATATATTAAAATTTCATCAATTTATTTCTATAAACAATGAAAATAGAGGGGGGTTGGCCAGGTTTCATTTATACCCAGTATATATATATTACATAAAATCACAAATATCAAAATTACAAGGAGACAATAAATTTCAATAAAATTTATCGTGTTCTGAAAACAAATTGTGTTATTCGGCGTATGGCATTTTTCGCAACTTCGTCGAGGTTTTTATTTATTTGCACTGTTAAACAGCATAATAAGTATATTAAATAAAGAATTATTACAATAAATATCTGGTTAATTTGTTTTAACATACTTTGTTACATTCAGGATGCACTGTGTCTCTTGAACCGAAAAGGGAATATGTTTCATGTGTTTCTTTGGCGGTGATTGCACTAAATGGTGGTATTTTTTTGCTTTTTTATACTTAATTAATTGTAAAAGTTCAGTTCTAACTTATTTACAACATAAACAACGTCGGCAACTTTGATTCCTTTACCGTGATCAAATGTGCCAACATTTTTTATGTTGCAAATAAGTTTGAAATAAACTTTACAGTAAACAATTGAAGGGCTCAGAGCCATAATAGCCTAAGCCACATTTAAACAATTTAGAGAAAATTAGTCTTAAAGTTTTTGGAGTCATGTAAATTTAAATATACTATTTTTACCTTAATTTTTAGTTAATTAACTTAAGAAATATACAGTTTTATAAATACTCAAAAAAAAAAATTATGTGTATATTTTTATATATTTTTTAAGGGTGTGTAGTGGGATAGGCCTTTTTGGCATTTTAGTTTGTTTATTTTTGTTTGGGCACATTGATAAATATTCATTATTGAAATTAAAACCTACAAGTATAATTATGTTAAATCGTTTAATCCAAAATATTAAATACAAACAATATAGCACATTAAAGGTTAATCCTCTTCCTCATTTTCTTCTCCATACAAACCAATGTCTTCAACATCATCCTCTTCTGCAATTATATTCAAATAAAAATCATGATAAATAGGCGGAATGTATGCTAACAGTTCGTGGAGGTTACCCAATTCCTTCTTTTCAATTTTGCGTCCATTTGGATATAATAAATCTAAAGCTATATTTCCAAATTTATCTTGACGACCTCGGGATTTCTTTGTTATATCAATTTTTAAAAAGGAAGCATCATCTTGGTGAGTATATTTGAATTTTATTATTTTTGGTTGGTCTTTCTCTAATCTAATCCATCTCATGTTTAACCAAGATACTTTCTCCTTTTCTATGGTATTTTTTCGATTAGTAATGGATTGTTCTAAAGTTGTAGAAGTCACAACATTTTCTTGTGTCATTTTTTGAACAACAAAATGTGGTTCTGATTTTTTAGAAGAAGCAATCATGTCTACCCAGTGGTCGGGAAGAAAAATATTTGGATGGAATTTGTTTGCCTTCTCAATAATGGCAAAGTTTTGGTCACATGAAGAAAATGAGTGTCTTGGTATAAAAAATTTTAGATCTATTGTTTCAAGATTTTCAGAATTATCCAACAGGTGGGCTAACAGTAATGTAATTTTTATATTTCTGTTTTGTCCACCACAACTATTACTATACAATATTATTTTTTTTGTATCGACTGGAACAAATTTCTGAATATGCTGAATGAGGCAAGAACCTACCTCCTGAGCTCCGTGTGATGTTATAGCTTCACTCCACACATACATGTAACCAGTTCTTGTAATTTCGTCATGAATACATAAATTGTATGTCCATAATTGCCTTTTTTAGTAGGCTACTCCCGTAGACAATATGGGAGTAGGTAGAGTTTTTTGCAAGTCAAAAATCTACTTTTGTCGATCCTGTCTCAATTGCCATAGCAATATCTCTTCTTCTACTTTCTTTAGCACCTTCGGCTTTTCGAAGATGTAGTTCTTTATCTATTTGAAACTTTTATCAGCAGTATTAGAATTTCCTTTGATAGAAGCGTTCAAACGATCACAGAGTTGACAAGTATCAGTCTGTGGTGGATGAAAATATAAATTAAATTTCGTCTTAAGAATATGTCGTAATACAAAAAGTGATAAAGGTATCTTGTTTTCTTGCTCACATTTTTTACCATACAGGTCATATAAAATTTTCATGCTTAAGTCAGGTGCAAGGTATTTTCTTTTGCTCGTTATCCTTCCGGCTGTAATGAGAGTTGTAGGCATGTATACTGTTAATAAAATCTTGTAAATATTGGACACTAGCTGAATCTGATTTATTATGGGGAGGGTGACGACCTTTTATATCTTCAATTGGTGTGTCATCCGTAGACCTTAATTTTAAAGCAGAAGTGATTTTACCATCACTTATTTGTATGGTGTATGGTTTAAAAAGCGTTTTTTTGTATGTATGACGGAATAATAGTGTTCAAATATTTTTTGTCTCCTTCCTTTTATAATCAAATCAGTACATTTGCGTGGACATCCACATTCCACATTTAAAAACTTTTTCTCATTGACTACCTTACCAGACGTAGATTTATATCGTTTACCTCTTTCTTTGATAGCCTTTCTGACTGTTTTCTTATGTTTTTCGACTTGTCTTAACCTTTTTCTACACTTGGGTGTTCTTTGTTCGTTTTCTGGAAATATCAATAAATATTGTAATTTAGCATAAGACTATAGTATGATGTGAATATCATGTTGCAGCAAAAACGCCTAAGCCACATTCAAATACAATATAAGTTTATATTACTAAAACGTACGCACAGCTGAATCTAAATATTATTAAAACACTTTATAACTTACCTGAATCATCATTAGTGGTATCTCCTGGTTCAAAATCGGGATCAATATCAGAAAAATCCGAAAACATAGGATCGATTGCAACAGGTGACTTATCGCCGTCCACCATTTTTAAGGGTTAGGCTTATTTGGCGCACTAACTTCACTTATATAGATAGTGCCAAAACTAATAACTAGATGGCATTCAGTTCCTGTTTTGACTGAGGGTTAGGCGTGTTTGGTACAACATAATATAATAACTGTAGTTACATTTCCACCAATAACGCGGGTTTTTCAAATTTGAGGGTTAGGCTACTCTGGCTCTGAGCCCTTCAATTATTAATAATCAACAGTATTATTGAGAGAAATATAAAGAACTCAAAACAAGAAACGTCAGTGAACTGTCATGCGGAATATAACAGCTATGTTGATTTGATAAGCCTTTATAAATCTTACTTTAAATTACATCCCTTCTAAATTCCAATGCCAATAGGTTTCGTTACATGTGCTGATCACGTGCATTTATTACTATCTTCCTCTTACGAATTTAGTATAGGAGTCCATAATCTATGTTAAGATGAGGCTGTCATGGCTCTACTGGCAATCAAAGTAAACAAATAAAGACAAACGTCCTGAACGGATGATTTAATTGGTTGTGAATTACTTCGGCACTATGTTGGAAATTTATATAGCATTACATTTTTCTAGTGATGTGTAAATTTACTGGCATAAATCATTTTTAGCATTTTTACTGAACTTTAGCCGATAAAAAATCTGAAAACGGTAACAAAATATTTAATATACATTGGTCTTGGCTTGACTTTTAATTTGATACCAAATATGTATATATGTATAAAGGTAATATTAAGTTTCAGGGGATATTTAATAAAATAACAGTACAATTTTAAATTTTTTATTGGTTTATGTCCAAAAGTGTCAAACTCAAATGGAGGTGGACCATGCATTCGTATATTGAAAAAAAAAGCATTACCAAGAAACCTTCCAGCTAACTCTATTTGTGGCAGACAGTACGGAAAAAGTATAAAATTTTACAATAGCATTAGACTTGAAAGAATCGTTGGTGAGGCCACTGTGGCCTATATAAGAGCATTAAAGTATACTGAAGGAGATGAAATAAAATATAAATTGTATTATACTGAAGAACAGAAGGTCTTAATTCAAATATTTAAAAAATTACAACCACGAAATATTAATGATTTACTTGCTTTATACGCCCAAGGAAAAAAATTGGAGCGCAGAAGTACAAGTATCTTCAGGCTTTGAAACAGTATCTTTTGAATGATTACTATTCATTTTATGATGATATCCTCCATTACTAAATTTTATATTTAACGATTTTTCATTACATTAATAATTAATACATGTTTTATTTATCACATGCCACACAGTACAATAGGTACTAGGTACTCTGTGCTTATGCAAGTAAGTTTCTAATTTTGGCTTGCAATGCAATATAATGTGTGTATTCGAGAGTCATGTAAGTTCCAAAAAAAAAAAAATATATAGCAAATTGTGCAATTCTCTTTATATAGGTACCTAAATATTTTGTTTTCATTATTTTTTTATTTAGTAATACCAATGAGTATAACACATAGTTAGTTTATAATTATGATGAACCATATAAACTAATATTGATTAAGTTTTCGTGTCTCCGTAAATTTTACTAATTTGAGGATACGTGGATTGCTTGTGAGACTGATAAATGAATGCGGACAATACACAACTGCAAGATATATCTGACAATAATTCAAGTAAGTATACTCACTTGTAGGGCTTTTATTATTACTCAAAACTAAGTGAAATTAGCAAATTCGATCAGATTTTGAATCAGTTTCAGCACAAAACCATATGTAAAAGTGTAAATAGGTTTAGAGTTACCAACTTAGATCATATAGTACAAATCAAAAGATACATTGAACAATATGAAAAGCACATTTTTTATAACAAAATACTATTACTAGGTGTAAATAAACTCAAATAAAAATTCCACGAACTGAAAGGAAAATATCAATGGGCCAAGAGGAAGAAACCACTATGTTATAAAATTTAAGAACTTAGTGCTTTTTTTTGAAAATAGGATACATCTTTTTTCCAACTCATTAGAAAATTTGCGACAAGTTAACATTAGAAAATTCTACACTAAGACTAAAATTTACATTATATACATTAGACCTGCTCATCTGTGATGTAGGTACCGAATGTGAACTATGAAGTAGATAATAGTCTGGATAAACTTATGATGTAACTCACTAATAGGGAACTTGCAAATTTTTTTTACTTCATAAAAATGTTCTACAATACTAAAAAATAAGATATGCAAAATATGACGCCTTAATTCCCAATAATAAATTTGTTATAAATTATTAAAGTTTCGCGCGCGAGCGAACCGTTTCAAACAGGTTCAAAAGCGCGGGAGTAGTCGTGACATCACACCATACCACGACGGAGATCCCAGCACTCGACTGCTTGATTTCAGCCGTAAAAATACCAGCATCGCCATAAATTTTAAGTGTATAGGTACTTAAAATGGAAACAAAAACTCCTTATTTTAAATATTGCATTGTACCGTTGTGTAAGAATACTACAGTAAAAGTGCCAGATAAAATATTTATAATGTTCCAGAAGATAAGATTCGTCGATCAAAATGGCTAAAAGCGTGTAGAAGAAATGAAAAAGACATTTCACAGAGCAGTAGGTCTCTACATGTGTGTGAATATCATTTTAATGTAAGCACATTATTAAATACTATATGTCTATCTACTAGTTTTTCGCAGGCGGGCAATAAAATATGCCGAATTCCGAATTATTGAATTTTAATTAGGGTAGGATTAAAGAAAGAATGTGTATACAATGTTAGAAAATAAGATTAGTAGATAGAATGTAATTTAGTGATACTAAGTAAAGGTAATTTCCTGGTGCGAAAGTAAACAGCTATTTATTATTATACTCTTCGCAAATACGATTACGAAGAGTATATTGCATTTGATCGGGACATTTCTAAAATCGTTAATATCGCTCGCAGAGAAAAAATCATTTCGTTCGTCATCGAATTCTGAACAACTTTCAAAATGTCCGTCTGTCCGTCACGTTTCTTGTAAGCACGATAACTAAAGAAAAAAAGTCCGTTCGAATTGAAATTCGGGCTATAAGTTAGTGTTAGCTAGAGGAAGAAATCCATTGTTTTTGAAAAAAATCAAATAGTAAATAAAAAAGTTATAGGACATTTTATTTAAAAATATGAATCTACAGAGGGTTGCAATTTTCAATGTGCTACTAAAATTGAAGTAATTTCCTAGACACCAAAATTCTGTAAAATATACTACCACAAATTTCGCCTACGCAGTCGGCATCATCGGGAGATGAAAAAAAAATTGAAAATTAAATATGTGATCAATATATTAGGTATTGTAAGAATGAATCTTAGTTTATACTATAAAATATACTGCCACGCGTTTCGCCAATACAGTCGGCACCATCGGGAGAGAAAATTAAATATGTAGTCAATACATTAGGCATTGTAAGAATGAAGTTTATAAGACAAACACAAGATTCTTTTCAAAAAACTGCGAAGAGTATCCTACAGAATGTGCAACAATTATATAAAAGTTCAATAACACTACTGTCTGCGAAGAATAAAATGTTTACCTCTAGTATATATAGTATATTGCAAATACCTTTCCCTTGTCCTTTAATTTATTCTATTCAAATCTTACATTTATCTATTATGTGTAACACGACACAATCGCTTATTTCCCTTGCCCCAAAACATAGTACGAAAATACCTACGATAGGTAATTATACATTTGCGCAACATTTCCTTTGCAGCAAATGTCTTCTATAGAGACACTTTACGCGTGTGTAAAAAAAAAAAAACACGAAAAATATAGAAGTGGCTGTTGTAAAAGAATTACCCTAAATTCTTTCAATACATAAGACTAAGTCTGCAAAAAAATGCTTAGTTGCGACTAAGCATTTTGTAGTTATTTCTTTTTATTCCGTGATCAAGTCATAACTATTTTATGTTTATAAATTATTACTAAAAGCTAAAAAAAATACATACTTCTCTGCCTTGACCCCGCGGACCTGTCCAAGGGAAAAACTTTCACTATTTTGTATAAAAGATGCCACAATAAACATATCCACTTTAGGCAAATTATCAGATTGGCCCTTTGAAAAACCTTGATCAGTCATTTTAAAATATCTGTACAACTACAATAAGCGGTACTATAAAACACAATTATATATTTATATCAGAACAGTCACTAACAAATCAACCACAGTCTTATAACACCGGTAAACATCTGATTGTATTGCTTCCCGGCGCGACGACTACCGAATATGGTATGGTGTGACGTCACAGTCAATAGTAGCTCGTTTCGGGCCACTTCAATTGTATCGCTGTTTAGATCCTTTATACTGATCGCGTGGAATTAGAAAACTTATTTTTTTGTGAAGTACACGTTTTATTACAACGTTACGCTATGTTTTTTAGTATTATTTTTATTTTTAAAATTATAGGCAAGGTCCCTATTATCCTTCATTCGAGAGAACAATTTTTTGAGTAAGTCTATTTTATGTTGATTTGTTTGTTGTCGTTAATCGAAAAAGAGTACATTTGGGCTTAAAGCAGAAAAGTAAGAGTACTTAATATTTGTAGCTCCAAAAAATTACATGTACTCTTTAAAGGGTATGGTTGGTAACCCTATATAGGTTATGTCCTTATGTCAAATACTGGCTAACTTTATTTTTTTCTTAGCAATATTTTTAGCACAAAATGAATTTTTTGCATTGGAAAAAATCCTACACTAGATTTTTCAAATTCATTTTTTACAACGGAAAAAAAATTAAATGCATATGCCTCAATATTCAAGTAACCAAACCACAGTATAACCAGTAGATTATATCAGCTACATTTCATTCATTAATCCACTGAGCGCTCTGGGACCTCGAATGCAGGTGGTTGCGTCACAGTTGTAGTATTTTACAAGGATACCATGGGTGTACGAAGCAAGTTTAGTTGTTGATTAATTAATAAAATAAATAATTATTAGTTAGGCAAGAGATCACGGGTTTTTAATGTTTGTGCAGCCAGATGTCTATATTTAATTTTTTAACATTTTATATGGTTAAACTAAAAAATCTGTAGATTCCCTAGATAAATGAAATAAAATACACATTAGTCATACTATTTTATTATTAATAATTGAATAATGAATGCTAAACATTTCTTAGCTTACCAAATAAAATAGCTAGGTATAAAAAAAAATAAATGAATTATTGATAATTCAAATTATTAATTTGTGTTTCGTTTGCCAGTTTTAAAATTTCTATTAATAAATTTAAGACTGTAAAATATGTTCATATTTTTTTCTTAAAGCACTTATTCTCAATAATTTAGATAAACTGCCGATACACAGCGCTTTTACTCACATGTGGTGTGGAAGTAAAATATTATACTTTCAATTTACATTATTAAAATTACTTTATTAATGGTTCTTGCTTTTGTAAAATAATAACTCCTATACTAAAATCAATAGACTAATGTATCCGTTTTTTCACGAGGAAACATGAATAAAACTTTCCGTAACTATTGCAATAAATGTTAATTTTACATTTATTTATTATTTCGCTAATATACACTCACAAGAAAAGTCTAGGGATATTTTTACAAAATTATACAATATATAAAAAACACATTTGCTTGTTTTTCTTTTCTAAATCAATTAAAAAAAAAAACGTATATTTATAAAAATGTCCCTAGACTTTTCTTGTGAGGACATAAAAGAAATCATTGTTTGTGTAGTTTATCATTCTATAGGTATTATAGCATGTATACAGGATGTTCTAACATAAATGGCATTCTAAATAGGTATTTTACTATCGAAGTATAAACAATCGTAATGGAGGAGAATAGCCCTTATTAAAAATGCAAACCACTTAACAGATGGTCAATATAAATTTAAAGATTCCAAACAATTTATATACAGGGTGTCCCATAATTAAGTGCCTCTATTCAAAAGGGTAATATAACTATAAAAAATAAGTTGAGTTTTGTATATAAACATTTGCCTTAAATCAGTTTATAAATAAAAGTGCGGAATTATTTTTGTAGAGGTATGTAGTTACCTATCGATTATTGTATACCTATCCTGCATTGCAATATTTAAGTACAAATAACTTTAAAACAACAGCTTATATCGACATTTAGTAAGAGGACCTCTTTTATTCAGTTCTTAACACTAGCGTTTCTTTCCTCTATAAATGTGTAAAAAAATAAAGAGTTATGGTGAAAATTCATCCCCACCCCCTTTACAATTACTACAACAAATCATGATATGTAGATAAAAATTTAACAAAATATGTAACATTATAAAATTAATCATTGTTCAAATTTACTTTTTGCAACTTAAGATGTTTCGAATTTATTGGCAAATAACTATATTGTACTTAACCGCTTTAAGGGATTGTAGCTCCCTTATGAACTGACTTAAGGCAACTGTTTATATACAAAATTCAACTTATTTTTTATAGTCCTATTACCCCTTTGAAAGAAGGTATTTAATTATGGAGCACTCTGTATATGCTTTAACTTTATTTAACTCTTTCACCCGTAAATGGCCCGCAAATAATAGAACCTCAAGATACGTTGTGTTAAAAATAATCGTCTATATATTGCTTTACATAAATCGCCGCCTGGCTGAAATTATCAGTGTTGAATTAAAAAAATATGGATTTACAAAACGAAAGCACCAATAATCATTTAAAAACTGACTAAAATTTTCATAAATTGTCTAATTTATAATTTGTCTACAACATACACATTTTAAAATTTGTTCTGTAATATCTTTAAAAAATTATTCAAAATAGATGCAGAAGGGATTCGTCTAATTGTAAATACAAAACTAAAGATTTTGTAACGTAGATAGGTTGATCCCATATGAGTAATTATTCATGATAAAGGAAACAGAAAAATTCTCATAAAATTCCTTTATTAATGTGACCGGTTTCGTGAACAAATTAATTACTTCACATCATTAGATTTTAACTATTGTAGTATATGTATGTGTTTAAAAGAAGCACGTTAAATTTTAGAAATTTTATTAAAAAAAGTTAATTAGATACTAACAAAATTCATATCTTACATTTACTTATAATTTGACATGTTGCAAAACTATTTTAATTCTAATTTGACTACCCTGGTTTTATATTTATAAAAATTCCTGTGTCTGATGATGTGAAGTAATTAATTTGTTCACGAAACCGGTCACATTAATAAAGGAATTTTATGAGAATTTTTCTGTTTCCTTTATCATAAAGATTTTGTTTTTTTATTCTTATTTATACTTTCAATTTATATTCATAAAATTACTTCATTACTGGTTCTTGTTTTTGCAAAACAATACCTAACTCCTATACTAAATTCAATATGTTTTATGCTTGCAATAATATAACAGTTTTTTTCACACAGCTTTTAACATCACAAGGAAAAGAATAACAGTTTTCATTACTACAATAACTTTTATTTGTACACCCTTTACATGAGCAAACCATTCCCCCTCTTTTCTTATCGTTTCCCATTTTAAAATGAAATAAAATGCATACAATTGTCACAGTAAACCAATTTACGCGTAAAGCTACACCACGAGTTATTTTTTGTATCGCTTATAACATACATGCCGTTCTAACTGCCACTACTACACTGATGCTTTTCATTATAACGGGTCAATTTAACCACTCTTGAAGGTTCCCGGGGGCCAGGCCTTCCAATAAGGAGAAATAACCTACTGGTTATACTGTGACTAAACTGCACCTACCTACACAACACTGAAATTTAATTGAGGTGAACTATTATATTCTATGCGTAATTATTTTTTTTTAGAAAATAAGCAAATATTTTATGAATTTTAAGGCAATTCTAAACCAGTTCTAGAACTTCTGTTGATTTTTGAATAAATGGAGCTAGACAAGTGGATAAAAAGCAGTGGTGGCTGGTGAAATTCAGGTTGTCATATCTTAGGATTGGAGTATTATATGTCTATGGATTGGAGCATGGGACTTAAGCGATACTGTAAGACATAACTATCAGAACTAAATGAGGAAATTTTGAGAAAAAATTGCAATTGAAATTTGCAAAAGAAAATTGCAATAATTGTGTGCTTCACCGGCTTATTGTTAGACAAATCGAATCAGTTGCTTAAACACATTAAGTCAGTTTGGCAGTTTTTTGGGAGATCTAAGAAACGTCCTGTAGCCAGTGACTTAGTGTATTTTAACGCTACATTGCTTATGAATGACATCACATTGGACTGTATGGAAGATACTGATTTAAGGTATTTTAGCACCAATTGATGAAAAATGAGCGATGACAAATTTCCGCACTTAATTCATTTTGACCTAACTGATTCATTTGTAAAATATTTGCAAAACATTTTTTTTCAGTCAGGTGGAATGCTGCATATAATGAAATAGGAATCTCAAATAAAATTTCGAAAAGCTATATTTTTTAAAGAAATTAGAAATCTGCCGATATGTATTTCCCACCCGATTCTAAAAAAAAAAATGTTTTGCAAATACTTTACAAATAACTTGGTAGACACACAATTTTTTCAACTTTTTTTTGCAAATTTCAAATACAGTTTTTTTCCTGCAACCAGCCACTACTGGTATAAAGTATTTATTTATTTATCATTTAAAAATATTAATCTAAATTAACTAGTAATGGATAATATGATCAATTAGTGTTGTAAGAAGTGAATATTTCCAATAGAATATTATGGACAACACAATGATATTCGCCATAACTTTAACGTATAAACTAATTTTCCCTAAATTTGTACAAATTTTCTCAAAAATATTATAGAAGAAAGACTGTTATGACCATATTTTTTCACTATTGTCCCGTACATATGCAACAATCAAAATCAGTTATTTTTGTTTGTAATGCTGTAATCTAAGTAAGTTGAAAACTGTGAGGTATGAATTTCCTGGATATATTTAGAAAAATAGAAAACAAATATTTGACCTAATAATTAGTATTACCTTGATGCACACACTAAAAATATATCTGGTTTAGGTTTCCCTTGTTTTACTTCTGGTTCACTTCCGCCACACACTATGTGATTAAATATTGAAAAAAAAATCTTTGTGCTTTGCTGCTTTTAAATTAAAGCTATCCTGAGATGATGATGTAGCAATGGCAATGGGAATTTTGTGGTTGTGAAGGTGCCTCACTACTTTTTCTGCTCCTAAAATAAGATTAACTTAATATATATTCTTAAATGATAACCAAAAGCAAATATTGTTTTAAAGTAAGTGAAATTACAGACAAAGCTGTTTTCTTTTATTTAAAACATAACTTTTATAAAACTACATTAAATGAAAAACACTAAATTCGTATTTCGATTTTATAAAAAAATATACATTAATTTTGCCTGTAATTTTGATTGCTAAATATGCATTTTGTATAATGATGACCTAGAATCAATACCTCACATTTGAAAGCCTTTGACATATTCACTTATGAGGTATTGAATCTAGGCCATCGATAAAATATTTATTTTTGGTTATCATGAATGGAAAAGTTTAAAGAGCAATTTACAGATTTATGTGGGTCATCTGATGAAAATACCACCTTAAAGAAAATATTTTTATTTTACGTAGTTTTAGATTTAAAACGGGAGGTCTGGAATAGTATTTCTACATGCAATTTTGACTAATTTTACTGAAAGTGGGCCACAATAAAAGTTGCTCAGATTGTTATAAAATACTAAATATTTCTTTTATACATTTTCTTTTTTCTGTATTTTGTAAGCAATTTTTTTTAAACATTTTATAAATTATAAAAAAATTAATACAGCTTGGCAATACTCCTGGGAATTTTTAATGATATCATAAGAATATATTTTTTTTGGGATAAAACTTACAGGAATTTGGAAATATTTCCATCGGCAGTATCTTAAATTATTTATTAAAAACAAAAGAAAATGGCACAGTATAAGTCCGGCCACTGTAAGATTGCAAGAATAAATTATTTACTTAGAACTTTTAGGTCTTGTCCAGTTTACATAAATAAATTATCTATATCAGAGATGGAAAATTTTACCTACTTTATATTTTCTAGTTAAAAATTCTAATTTGTAATATTAATTTCTGGAACAATAGAAAACACAAAATAAATAGTTGAATGAATTTCAAAATAAAAGCACAAATCATTTACTGTTCGAGATTCACTGTTCACCACGCTACAATGATCCATCACAACTGAATTAAGTCACTTATGCATAAAACTATGCACAATTGGCCTGCTGATGACTGAAAGGAATAAAATTATGTATGGCTTTAACTCTTTATGAAGAAGGTTGCAATCTTACACCGGCCAAATTATAGCACTTTGTTCCTTGGTAACTGGATGTGTTTACAAGACATTAAAGGCATCTAAATGTTTGACGACAAATAACTTGTAAAAACATCCTGTAGACTTTCTAGTGTGACTGATTTTATATGTCAAAGATTAGACACTTTTATTCCTGATTGGACACCTAGTAAATGTATGTATTATATATCTATCTATCTTCAAAGTGATGATAAGACAGTGTGGCCATTTTTTTAAATAGTACGATAGTTATTTTTCTACAAAATTAATTTTCTTTCACTATCGTCTGTCCAAAATTTGAGGCTCAAGCAATAAATATAGAACCGAATAATTTGTATGAAAATATTTAAGGAAACGTAAAAACGCTATTGAAAATTAGTAAACTAGGTAGGTATTTGCATATAAACAAAATACATGAAAACAAAAGAAAAAAGAGAGGACCATTTAAGGGGGAATACTCTGATTTTATGATGTAGATTTTAACTATAATTAGATTTTTTTCCATGGAATTGAAATCTACAAACAGGAAAACAAAAATTGTACTCCGTTAAAGTGACATAAAGGGATTGGTAAAGTCTTTACCGATCTCTTATGTCACTTTTGATTGACAACAATAGGGTAGGTACCTAATTAAGCATTCTAGACAACAGCATCTGACATCTGTCAGTTGAATTTTATGAATTTTGTTTACAAAGATTTCAAGTTAAAAAGTGTTTTGTAAGTAGTAAAAACGGTTGCAGAAAAAATATTGTACGCAACACAGTAAGAAAGTGTCTCTACTAGTAAAAAACCACTTTCCCGTCTTGTTATGTAAATAACTAATAATAGTAACATTCCCTTTTTTTTTACTTTTTAAAATTATTATATTAAAATGTTTTATTGTTGAATGAATTAAAAAAAAACTACCACATAAAAAATGGTTAAAGACGTCATCACTACTATATTGTGTAAGACATTTTGTCACCTTCCAAAGTTTAGAAAATAATCTTCCATTTAATAATACGAGGTGTTTAAAATAAAATGCTATAGCCCTAGGATAAAATCAATCACCTTGTATATACAATAATATACATAACCAAAATTGGTTAGATAACATCGATTGTCTAAAGCAACGTGTCTTGTTTAAAATTTATTGATACAATAATATACAACAACGTATAAGATCTCATAAACTATAAAAAATTGGAGCTTCAGTTGCTCCATCAAAAGCTTTCATCAATGTAATGCAAAAAGACCAGTAGTAGTAGTCAAGGACGGTTCTAGACGACAAGAATTTTGTTAGTAACTTCGTTTCTCAAGTAATATTTTTAATTATTTTTGTTTAATAGTAATAATAACTGTTAATTCTGTGGACAGCTTCGGTTCACGGCAAGCCACATAGTTTTCATTTGAATTAAATTTTTTGGTTCAAAATTATGATTTGCAATAATTATTTTCTCAAAATTTCTCTTATTATAAGTAAATAATTTATGGTGCTTTTTTGTAATCAGAAAAATTTATGTCTGCTCAGTGCTTATATATTAGGCCTAAGACCAAGGGATCACGGGTTCGAATCCTGGCTAGGGCAATGTATAGTTGCATTTTTAAAATACCGAGAGAGTAGCATAGTTCCAGGCCTAACCTGACCTGATAATGAAAAAAAATTGCAAAGCAACAGGTCGCCCAGTGGCGGCTGGTGAATTATAGGTTATGCCATATCTAACAATTGGAGCATGACACATTTAAATCATATTCATTATCAGATAATACGTTTATTGCCCCAATAGAAATACTTGTGGCCCACCCAGCTTTAAATCTAAGTTAATTCCGCCACTGTATAAGAGATACCATGGTAAGCCATCCCTTGATATTTAAAATACACTGGTGGAGATGTAACACATTCACAGCTCAGGCTATGACTCCAAATTTTTATAATCTGTGAGATCTCTAAAAACAGTTCTTTAAAAAATAAAGCTGATATTATTATGAAATCAAATACCCCAGAAATACCTGGCATTAGTGGTACATTATGAAAATGCTTATGTGCTGTGGTCCTAAATTCTATTTGAAAATTATCAACTGACATGGGTATTTTCATTTCAGTCACTGCAATTCGGGCTGACTCTCTTTCCACAGTTCCTATAACTTTGCCGTGTATTTCAGGTGTGTATTTTTTCCCAAATCTCTTTGCAATGTTAGCAATTGTATTTTTTGTAAATGATTTCAGAATCTGAAACACCAAAAAAGTAAATAAATACCTGGTATTACTTGTGCATCTTGCATAACGATTGCATACTCTGCTTGTGCTAGTTTGTAAAACTCTTCTGGTGAAATTGGTAATTCTAGTAATTCTACAATTAAATGAGCTGCTTCTATGCCCATTAACCCCATTGTATGAGATTTTATTGACCAATCAAAAACTTTTCCATATTTGCAAACTACGTTTTGGATACCAATTGTATATAAGCGTTCTGTATCTATAAAATTTGAGGGTACTGTATACTAGGTTTTACATATTTCCTATAAAACTTCCACAATTAACTATTATTTTATTAAATGAAAATATACGTATCAAATTAATCTTTTTATTTTAATACTAGCTGCTTGCCAAGTACAAATAATAATGATATACTATAAGTGTAGTAGCAGTAGCTACTTATTTTACTAGGCAAATAGGCTACAACTGGCCCTTTATGCCTAGGGATCTACAGCTTAGTGTGGACTCCCAATCACGGTCCTCGGCTGTCAAGTAACCCACCGACAGGGTTCTCCCCATTTAAATCGTTTGATTTAAATCCATGATTTAAATGAAATGAGTTTTTTATTTTAATCAATGATTTAAATCAAAAGAAAATTCTGAAAATAAAAATACTATTTATTACAAAATAAAATCAATCATTAACATTCTTGATAAATATGAAACATTTTAGTACAAAACAGGTAGTTTCTAATGCAATTAACATTGATTTTCATTATAAAATTTTTATAAGAACACTAATTATTGTCCTGCTTTCTCCACTCCAAATTTATTTCATAAATTGGAGTGAACGAGCCCAAATGTAGAAATACTCTTTCCACCGAAGCTGATGAAGAGACAGCACATGAAAATTGCTTCAGTATAGGAAGAAGTTTCTCAATATCAGGGATGTTTTTTGTGAAACCCACCACTGTAAGGCACTAACATTGCATATTACCTCTTCTGAAAATATAACTGCTGCAAAAGGTTTCTTTTTGCTTGAAGTCTTATAATGAGTGGTAGTAAACCACTATTTTCATACATTTCTTGCATGGTATTTAACGCTTGATCTTTTTCTGCGGCAGTCAATTTAAATTTGTATGAAAATTTGTATGAAAATATAAACCACATAGACAATTTTTTTCAGTGACGTGAATAATTTATATGTGCAAATTGGTAGTTAGAGAATACAAAAAAAATAGTGTATGGAAAAATCATGTTTTAAAAAAATTAAAAACTGAAAAAAAATCAAAAAAATCAAAAAAATCAAAATACCTGATTTTTTTTGATTTTGTGAAAAAAAAATCATTAATTTTTGATTTTTTTTTTAATCATGATTTTTTCCAACCCTGCCCACTGATAATTACTTTAAAATTCAAAACTCTCAAAACATATATTTCTCAAAAAATTTGTGTGTTGGAGAGGAGTTGGTTTCTAGAAACTGATTAGCCAGGGATTTCTTTTCTTCAAATAAAAGATTTCCACAACTAATGTGTAAACCTATAACATTCTGTACAACTTTAAATTTAATTCCTGTTATAATCTTACTTTCTATAATTTAATTTTTTGTTTTATTTTATTTTCATTTTTTTTCCTTTTTTTTACTCAAAAATGTTTCTAAGAAAATTTTTGTACAACTTTTTGTTAGGCAGTTAGAGTTTTTTTTTATTTCTTATTGACAGCTATTTTTTGCTCATTTTAAAAAATGTTTACTGGGACTTTCTAATCCTCAAAATAAACGCATGCCAAGTTATTTTCACATTATTTAATACACTATATTTGTCCCTATTTTATTTATTTGGTGAGTCATAAAGACATGCATCATCCTATCAAAACCACAACATATTGGCATGAATTTGCGAGGGTATATTTAAGAGCAAGTTGCTTGTAGGGAAAAACCTCGAAAAAAAATTTTATTCTTTTGAATGAATAATATTTATACCTTGTGCCTGCCTATAATACGTTAGATACTTATAACATATTTAAAACATCATGCAGATAACCTTTTTGTATTTACCTATATAAGTAATCAGTGTAATCACTAATCGGAATCAAAAGTTATAAATATAACCTCAACCATTATATATTTATTTACAAAAAAATTAAAGAAAATTTTCTAATGCAAATGTATGCAACCCATAATACAGAATTGATTGATAAGTTGCCTATTCAAGGTTGGATTATTTTTTATGTTTTTATTCTGTAATAAACATGCTGTCAGTTAAATTTAATAATTATTGTTATAAACAATGCATTTTTACAACTTTTGTTGTCGGGAAAATGATAATTATTAAATGATAATATATGATACTAATGATATAGTCTGGAAACAAAAAAAAAAAAAATTAAAACTTGTTTTTCTTAGTCCTATTAAAAAGTAAAAAATAATTTTTGCCAAAAAAAGCTAGGCGTTCGCACTTTGTGTGATTGTATGCAGATTCTACAAAGTGTGTATGCCTTGCTTTTTTGGCAAAGAAATTATTTTTTACTTTTTTAGTACGACTAAGAAAAGCAAGTTTAAAAATTTTTTTTCTATTTTTTAGTCATACTTCAATTAAATTATTATCATAAATTAAATTATTATTATACTTTTGCATAGGTATTTTTCAATGTTCATCCCTGCGACCCTACGTGGGGATATTTGCAAAAGTAACGGTGGAATATTGTGCATTGTCATCCGACCTTAGTAACTGTACAAAATTTCATCAATTGGTTATGTCAGGAAGTGTGTTAAATGAAGAATGCAAGATTTGAAGACAAACATTGTGACTACATCGTAAGTTAAAGGCAAGTAAAAAGAGAGGTTATGTAATATATGACATACATACATTGATCTCTCATGACATGAATTCTAACCAACAAAATGAAGGTGCTCTTGAAATGCTGATATTTCGTTTTTTACAGTATTTTGTCAAAAAAATCATTTACTGAATGGTAAGTTGTAAATTTAGCTTTTTAAATAATAAATAAAGAAATATTTAATAGAAAATAATTACCTAAGAGCACTCCATCTAAATCAAATATCACATGGGTCACCTTTTTAAACTGAGCAGCTCGATTCATCTTGAAATAAAAATAAATATTGTATGAGAAATAAACCGTACCACTTGAATAGATAATTAGAAACAGTTAAGTAAACATATTTGTTATGTGTCTTCAATTCTAAAAATTTGTAAGAAAATGATTGATAAATTGATAATAAATAGGATATCAAACGACTGCCAGTGCAGCGCAACGTGCCGTGCATAAACACGATTCATGTTCAGTTGTTCTGTTCCTTCTGTGCAATGTTGCCATAACGATAATTAAACAATATTTTCTTTTTTAGCAGTTTACAAAGAATAGTATCAAATTTTAAACAAAAAGGCCGCCATATCCGATCCTAATAATGCCTAATATTTAATGTAGGTAATGTAATCAGTAAATCGTTTCTATAAAAAGCAATTAAATTTATTTAAAGCTTAGTTCAAGTTTATATTTGCAGAATAAAAAACGTGGGTGACTGATCCCTTTACCGCCGACAAAGGTGCTGACGTTTTTTATGTTGCAAATAAATTGAAAAATTGAAATAAATTTTTATATACAAAAAAACAAGCATGAAATTTTCTTTTGTAAACAATTTAAAAATTAAAGCTTGTTTCTTATTATGTCTTGTGTTGGAAAAGTTACATGTAAGGACATGTAACTATTCCAACATCAACCAAGTGTAACTATAGGTTTAAATTAGTGTGAAAATATGTAAACATATACCTATATTTATGCATTAAGAACATAAAGATACCTATTTGAGGATAGGGAATTTTAAAACATATTTTTTAATTAATAATATAATATTAATAGAAAATTTAAAAATGAATTTTAAGATTACTTTACGACCAGTTTAGGTAGTTTACGTACCTACTCATTTTTTGAAATCCTTCCTTTTTTTGGAGCAGTTTTGCGTGAAATCAAACATCTGATGGCTTCTTGATGTTTCACTTATTCATAGTTATAACAAGATTATAATAAACTGTTCTGATAACTACATCAGAGTAAGACGAAAACTATATTATTTTATCTAAAATGGTTTCGGAACTCCTAATCCCCAAAAAAAAAAAGAATATTCTTTATGATCTGGCAACATAGCGCGGATTGGAATTCCCTCTCAATACGCAGGCGTCGATTTCAAAAGCAGAGCTTTTTGTGTGCATATAAAAATGAGATGAATAAAACAGTGTGCCGTGGGAGTGTGCGCATGTTTTCTATCGGAGCCGCATAGGAAGATCGCGTTCACTGTTGTTTCTGCGAGTGCGGAATGTGAATTGGGGGTATAGTGCCTTAGCAACCAAAAACCGTGATGGATTTGAAATAAAAGATTACATATCTAGTTAGAATTTAAAAGCAATGGCTGTGATTAATAGGACTGAGAAGTGTATTTTCAAGAAAATGTGTCAAATACAGGGTATCGTTTTGTTTTTGGTGGTTTTTGGAGCCGGAGCTGCACTCGCCAACCCCCGGAGTTGCGACTTAGTCAGAAAAGATGTTGAACAAGTTATAAAAATTGAACCACTTAAAGTTTTAGACAGGCCAGAAACAGGTACTTACCCTAAATGTTTAATGTATTTAATTAGGAAAATATAGTGATTGATTATTGTACTTCCTATTTGTTTTATATTTGCTTTGTTTTATTAAACTTGTGCTGAAGAGACTATTTAATTTATATGGTAATAATTTCCTCTTAATTTTTTCTTTGTGGCATTATATGGCCTAAGATAAATAATTAATTATTATACTTTACCTAGTAGGTGAAAATAGAAAAAAAAAGTGCATAGTAGTTGTTGTGTGTGGCGCCGGCGTTTTATTTTTTTTATTTTCTTTTGTTTTTTTTTGCATCTATTTTAATAGATAAAATTTCGATTACTTCCAGCAAACAGTTATAAGTTGTAAATAAGGGTCTCCAAGTACGAAAAAACTGTTATACCAGAGACGTAGTCTTTAATTTTCAAATTGACAGACGTAATTCTGTAGATGATATTTTTTATACAAAACTTTTAAAATGGATCCCTTAATTATTGGGATTTGATGGTGACAACTCTTTCTGACGTTTGTAGCATTGGTTTCTGACAGATGGCATATGTAAATCAAAAATGTTTCAGGTTTTTTTCAATGTAAAATGCTCGGTAAAATGTTTGTTAAAATTTGTTATCATGATTTATATACATATAATAAATAATTCACCCAAAGAGATTAGGTAGAAATACTAATATTTTACATTACTTTCAATAAATTAAAGGAAATTTAATACTGAGTACCTACCTAGCTAACAAGCTAACGGCTCATACAATTGCATAAATTAAATAGTACATAATTTTCTCTGAAAAAATTATGGACTGTAATAGCCAGCTGTTTGTCGGAAGTAAAAACAGATTTATCCGAGGATTTTTCTGATCAGCTGTTTTCTATCATTTTCACCTCGATTTTCACGATATAATTTTAGGAATGATGTAGGACATGATTTGTATAAGATCTAATATAAAAATGTTACTTTACATATGCCTGTCATCGATACGCATCTTTTGTGTGTATTGTCAATGTATTGTTAGGTACCTACTTAGCCGACGAGAATGCCGAATACAAAACTGTGTTCCGAGATTTACTGAAATCCCACCGAGGATCTCGCTTAATTTTACCTAATTGTACATTTTTTGCAGTGGCGGCTGGTGAAATTTAGGCTATGTCATATCTCAGTATTGGAGCATGGGACCCAAGCGATACTTAAAGGCGTAACTATCAGGACTAAATGAAGAAGTTTTGCAGAAAAAAAATTGCGCTTGAAATTTGCGAAAAAAAAGTTGGAAAAATTAGTGCCCCCCCAGGTTATTTTTTTAAACGATTTATAAAATATTTGTGAAACATTTTTTTTCAGAATCAGGTGGAAAATATAAGTTCACATTTCAAATTTCATCGAAAAATATTGGTTTTCTATAAAGTTACACCGTTTTGAAATTTTATTTTAGATTCATTTTTCACTTTGCAAACTTCAAAACGGTGTAACTTTATAGAAAACCAATATTTTTCGATGAAATTTGAAACGTGAACTTATATTTTCCACCTGATTCTGAAAAAAAATGTTTCACAAATATTTTACAAATCGTTTAAAAAATAACCTGGGGGAGCACTAATTTTTCCAACTTTTTTTCGCAAATTTCAAGCGCAATTTTTTTTCTGCAAAACTTCTTCATTTAGTCCTGATAGTTACGCCTTTAAGTATCGCTTGGGTCCCATGCTCCAATACTGAGATATGACAGCCTAAATTTCACCAGCCGCCACTGATTTTTTTGGTCAAATTAAACGAAATCCATCGAAAATAACAAATCTATTTAGATTTCCAATAGAAAAGGCACTCTACTAATGTGAATAATGTAAAAACCTATCCACTTTTTGATTATTTTCAGCCCATCCACAAACAAATTCTGTAATTGTAATAATATTAGTATTGTTTTCACAATATATTATTGTTATCTTAATTAATTGATTATTATAGTTGATTGGTGTTAATCCAAATATATAGATATGCACTCGGATATGCATGTATATTACGAAAAATCGTTTTATAAACGGGACGTGCGGAGTAACACTCTACAGAACGCAGAGCCGGATTTATCTGTATTGCTCGCTCGTTTACTTTTACAATGTAGGTTTTTGTGCTCAGTTTAGCTACCAACAATTTATATTGTAGAAAAAAGTATTAACTTGAAATAAAAGTATTGAATTTAAAGTATTGACTACACATACAGTAGTTGCAGTATTCAAGTTCCCTTAATATAAATTGTTACTACCCAGCAAGATCCGCGAGGAGGTACCTATGAGCATTTCTTGCCAGGAAAAGATGCCTATGGAATATTAGTATAGAATAAAGAAATTATTTAAAAAGTAACAAAAAACCGTTAAAAACAAAATAAAAACAAAATATATACTCTCAAAATAGTAAAAGAAACAAATATTTGTCTCAATAAATAAACTAAAAATAAATTCTAATAGTAAAGTTATTACTATAATAAAAACAGAGAGACGTGTTTTTGTCAAAATGAAAAAAAAAATAATATTAATAAATAATAACATCCTGAAAAAGAATATTTCTCATGGGCTGAACTACGAAAGCACAAAAACGGAAATAAATAATACAGTTGATATCACAAAATTCACTTCTTAACCTCGCATCACTTCACTTTACCTCAAATCGCATCGCTTCTTCCTCTGAATCCTCGCCCTTCTCACCCTCTTCTTCATTTTCAGTTGAACTACTATCCTCGTTCAAAGTTATAATACATTTATATCCACCATTTATATGACATTCAGCAAATTTTAAATAAATCATCGTCAATTGTAATGACTTTCCTAATCCTTTGTTCCCAATCTTCTTTGTTAATTTTCGACACATCATTTTGAATTAACTCTACGACTTTTTTTATCGAATTTTTTGAAAAGTCTACCACGTCAATAATTGGGATTTCATTTTTTCTGGTATGCGTCATAAACTAAGTTCTTAAAAGTTTTGCTAACGGTGGGTCCAGACCGGCGTCGGATCGTTGTTTTCTTGGGAGGGCAGTTTGTGTATTGTAGTATGGGGAACGTTCGTCAGAGATGCTGTTTCACCTAGTACATCTAAATTATACAAATTAGGGTCATTAGCTCGTCGCTTCAAAAGATTATTGTAAATATTAAAGCAAATTTGTTTCGGTTACTCGGTCAAATGTAGCCGATTTTTCTTACTGAAAAAACTGATGAACTTTGATTTTCTTTATCACTGTAATCGCTATCACTTTCATTTTCACAAACACAATAAGATATAAACGTAGAGGCCTCCCACGGTTGAAACATTAATACGATAACATTCTTAAATTATTTTCAAAAACACACCAGCAAATAAACATAAGTATAAAATAATTATTACTTATAACATTACACTTTCTCCTACAACGCACTGCTAAACAAATCGGTAACAAAACTAAGTGTGGACCTGAAGTATCAAAGAATGTAAGTGAAACACCGCCTCGGTCGTGTGCCAACAGAAACAACAATCATCTTTCTCACTTTAATGTAAGCGGTGTAAAAAACGGAAGATGTTGTGTTAGACATTTCCCGCCCTCTAGTGCAGTCTGCCTATTTTTGGCCCAATGTTAATTTTTCACTTCGGAGATACAGTCAACAAAAATATGTAAAAAATCGGAAATTTTCCGTAGAATTCAATAAACCAAAATACAAACAACTGGCACCTCGGGGGCCCATAGTAAATTGGGCCCAAAGTTGGCCAAAAACGGTTTTTTCCATTTTACTCTGTCATGGTGCCATAAAATGAAAAAAGTTTTATACAAAAGTTGTAGAACTATTAAATACGGATCGATTTGTGGAAATCCGATGTCAAAAAATTCAAAAATAAATTATTTATTTGAAAAAAACCGTTAAAAATGGCGTTTTTTTTGAAACGCTCATATCTTCGTGAAAACAAATCATTTTTTCACAAAACTTGGTAAAAGTGTAGCTCCCTACTAACTAAAAAAAGGTCGTTTTCAAAAAAATTTAAAAATATAAACATTTTGCAAAAATTGATTTTTTCGGAAAAATCACGTTTTTTAAAAATCTCGATAGCTCATACACGCTTTCATATTTCTAGTCAATTTTGAGCTTAAAATTTGCTTGAAATGTTGTACTAACATGGTTATTTATTGCGCGCTTTTTAAATTGATCGGTAATATGCGAAAAATCGGTTGAAAAATCTGTTTTTTTTTTCTTAACAAAAAAAATCGATTTTATTTCAAGAAAAAATTTTTTTTTCTTTTTTGTTAGCAGCATTGAATAGCTGGTATTTTTTTATAAATTTACAAAAAAAAAATTTTTATCTACGACCCTTTCAAGCCGAGATAATTTTTTTTTTTGAAAAAAATCTAGTGACGTTATCTTTTAATATTAAGGGCTGAAATTTACAGAGTTTGTAGTTCAATACTTGTATTTTACATAAAAAAATACTACAATGACATATTCGCTCTCTATTCGTTGGAAATTTAATGGCAAGCGGAGCACACCCCGGCTCATACGTTCGTTCGCTCGAGCAGTGTCGTGGGGGTGCGGGACGGTGTTAACGTGGATACATCTGTAAAACTGTATGCTCTTATCATACGTACCGTATCGTAGTTTCAACTGCACACAGAGCGTTCATACCACAGAGAACCTCTGTGGTTCATACGATTTATGTCTCTTGAACGTTATGTTGATTCTTAAAGACATATGAGTTGACAGGTAAATAATAATTGTTAAGCAACATTTTTAGTATAAAAATAAAATATTTATTTTACATGAAAATTCAAAATATTGACAGTGAATATAAACAACGACTAACACAGTCATACGTATAACACATTTTTTAGGGGATTAATATTTTCCTACAATTCACCCCTAACGTGTAACGCGATTAAAAAAGAGGACAACTGCACAAGGAAAATAAACTTTTGCAGGATATGCTCATGCACAACACGTATTTGTTTTAATCACACTGATAAAACACGCACGATTAATAGTAAACAAATAATAATAATGAATTTATCAGCGAAAAATATTATTGCAACGTACCCTTATTTCGTAACGACAATGTGAACACGATAATGAAGCACCAACACTGTAACGGTTTGCTGACCATTAAATTTCCAAAGAATAGAGAGCGAATATGTCATTGTAGTATTTTTTTATGTAAAATACAAGTATTGAACTACAAACTCTGTAAATTTCAGCCCTTAATATTAAAAGATAGCGTCACTAGATTTTTTTTCAAAAAAAAAAAATTATCTCGGCTCCAAAGGGTCGTAGATAAAAAATTTTTTTTGTAAATTTATAAAAAAATACCAGCTATTCAATGCTGCTAACAAAAAAGAAAAAAAAAATTTTTTTTCTTGAAATAAAATCGATTTTTTTTGTTGTTAAGAAAAAAACCGATTTTTCAACCGATTTTTCGCATATTACCGATCAATTTAAAAAGCGCGCAATAAATAAGCATGTTAGTACAACATTTCAAGCAAATTTTAAGCTCAAAATTGACTAGAAATATGAAAGCGTGTATGAGCTATCGAGATTTTAAAAAAACGTGATTTTTCCGAAAAAATCAATTTTTGCAAAATGTTTATAATATTTTTAAATTTTTTGAAAACGACCTTTTTTTAGTTAGTAGGGAGCTACACTTTTACCAAGTTTCGTGAAAAAATGATTTGTTTTTCACGAAGATATGAGCGTTTCAAAAAAACGCCATTTTTAACGGTTTTTTTCAAATAAATAATTTATTTTGAATTTTTTTGACATCGGATTTCCACAGATCGATCCGTATTTAATAGTTCTATAACTTTTGTATAAAACTTTTTTTCATTTTATGGCACGACAGAGTAAAATTGAAAAAACCGTTTTTGGCCAACTTTGGGCCCAATTTACTATGGGCCCCCGAGGTGCCAGTTGTTTGTATTTTGGTTTATTGAATTCTACGGAAAATTTCCGATTTTTTGCATATTTTTGTTTACTGTATCTTCACTTAAGGGTCCAAATCCGTAGGCAGACTGCGCTACTCATGTCTCGTCATATCCCGCACGTTCCGTCACAAAAGCGATTTCTCCTACTATACTTTAATTGATTTCTAACTCAGTTTCTAATAATAATATTCTAAATAAGATTTATTATAAAATCTAAAATATTTCCTGAGGGCGATGATACAGTAAATTAATTTTGATTTTAAGCCCAATAGCCCACACCGAGGCCTTTAGAGGTGTTTCAAAACCTTATGAGCTTCGACCTTCATATGCACAGAGGCATAACTCCGGCCGTCAGCTCAGTTACACCACTTCCTAAAAACATCCCGAGCTTCCATTGTATACAGATGGTAGATAGCTGAGTAAATGGTTTCAAAATATACTTATAGCTCGGAATAAGCTCCGCCTTTTGCACATTTCACGGCTCGTAAGGTTTTAAAATGCCTCTACAAACGGTTTTTTGCACTCTATTTCGAATGAAAATTATTGAAATATTTGGAATACTCTGATTGCTAAATCTGAATTATATCATATCCGAATGATTGCTGCCCAAATAGTGACTGATGCGAGTACTGAATAATCTACTGCTGTCTGATACCGAATCTTATTCCAAATTATAATCGTTGATCCATCAACTCACAGTTCAGACGAACAATGAATAATCCGAGGAATAACCATACCGAGAGATCAATCAAAAACACAACATGGACACCTGTGAGTGTTTGGAATGTCTGATTAAACTATTAATATTGTTGAGTTCATTGTTGATCAATGATCAGACTGAAATATCAGGTGCTGTTAAAATTTCAGTTGCTGGTTACTGATTTTTTGTCGGATTTAAAAAAAATTGTTTAGGGCAAAATACTTTCCTTGGAATAAAAAATATTTTTACTAGAATCTTATTTTATAAATGGGTCAAAAATGTAAATGTCGAGTAGACGTATTCGCGACGTGAATATCACGAGGAATCCAGAGAGTGTTTTCCCGATTTTACCATGTATTTTAAAACCATTGTGGAGGTTGCCTCTAGTATGGTGACGAATTTCCAATATTCAGCCACTATTGGAAGAAAAAAAGGTTCTGGAAGTAAAAGAACAGGAAGTGGCTGACAGTGTTAAAGGAAAACGATACCTACCTCAACAGCGTCTATGTTTGACTGGTCGCGGGTGTGGAAACATGTTGATATGTGAATTTCTCGGTGCATGCCACTCTACATGTGCTCGCTAGGCTGCATTAAAACGGTCCATCTTTATTCAACAGTGGTTATGCGGATAGTCAGAATATGAGAATTTGGACGGCAGAAAACCTTCATGAATACGTTGAGACATCCCTGCATTCTTTCAAAGTGCGTTTTTGAGTGACAATTTCGTGGAGACGAATATACTTTGATTACAAGGTAAATGCACATTTTTATATTCAACGTATATGTTGTGTCCGTTAATTTATGTATACGATAATGAGCTCGCTCGAGAGTATTTCCAACAGGACAAAGCTACAGGACACACCGCACGTACCACAATAAATTTTTTTAAAAATTTTACGACGATAGAATAGTGGATCAAAATTTATGGCCATACCGTTCTCACGATATTGCTGTTCCCGATATATTCCTATTTTCTCACTTGAAAAACAATCCACAAAGTCTTGACGAATTGTGAATGTAATTTCTGAAGAAATCCAACGGTGTTGCATAATTCTGAAAAGTTTAAGAAAGGAGTGGGTCTGCCTGCAGAATGAGGGCAACATTTCGAGCAATTGTTATTTACATCCGGTATCTTGCTATGTACCTAGTCCTCGACCATATAGTGCTTGTTGTCGTTAACGACAAGCGAAACAATGCATTAAATTCTAGTACTTTCAAAGTGTGTATTACAGTCATTGAGCTTTTAATAATAAAGAGGAAAATGTTTCTAATATACTTAAGTAGCAGAGAGCAGAGATTAGAACAGTAAATTAATGCCCGGTTTTTCAATTGCGAGTTAATTAAATTCGCGATTTATATACAGTAACAAATAATTCAGGTGAGTTATCTCTTATTTGAAATGATGTGTATTACGATCGAAAATATAATATTTGTTACCCTTCAATAGTTAATTCACAATTTATAACAAGTTTTGCATATTCACCGTAGTATTTTTGTTCGTAACAGTGTCTTTCCTCAGTCTTTAGAAACTTTAAAAAACTGTGGGAAGTTATATACCTATAAAGAATGTCTATAAATGAGAATATAAAAACGAGCCTCGTTCCGGAGAGGTGATTCTATAAAATATAAAAAGTTGAATAATCAATTAAGAGGCAGTGTTGCTACCCTTGTGATGAATGAGGGTGTGAAATGACACACACATCTGCCTAGGGTATTTTTAAAGAGATGGAGGGTTGATAAATAATAGAAGGCACTCCCTGGCCTTATAGTTACAATAAGAATATATTTGCTATATTCTTCAAATGGTGGTTTCCGGTTTCTTAAATATTTTTATACAAATGTTCTATTATTCTTAGGAATGTGACATGTTTTAAACTTCCATTCTGAGGTTTCTTATATAGAAATGTGAAATTTTATGCTATTTGAGGCGTTTTATGTACGGCTGCGACAGGACAACTACTGTGGTCTTTTATGTGTAAAATTAGGCGCCAGCTTTAATTTCAAATGAACCCCTGTGCATGCATTTTATGGTGTGGTAATTGAGAGATGACACAAAGAATGCATAACTGCCGAGATCATTCCGTTGTAATCACGTGTAAAGTTTATTTCAAACTTATTTGCAACATAAAAAATGTCGGCACCATTGACGGTGGTAAAAGGATCAAAGTCACCGACGTTTTTTATGTTGCAAATAAATGTGAACTGAACTTTACATACCTACCTATTAAAAATCAAATTTAACCTCGTATCATTTCTTGTACTGTATACTGAGCAAAGTTACGAGTAACGTTTGCAGACAATGACTCGATTTTTTGTTATACAGGGTGATTCTTAAGTACGTATCAATAATTCAGGTGCATCCTCGTATTAGTTCATGAAAGAAAGGTCATATGAATCATGATATTAAGATGAAATTCGGTGCAATTATTGAATTTTGGATTAAAATTATTTCGATCATTAAAAATTTGGAATAGCATTATTATCAGTGACGTGAGTACGTGGGCTGAGCTTTATATCGACAATTTCATGATGGAGACCTTTTTCTGAATTCGAACCCATTTTATGAAAAATTTGTTCAATGCATGCAATACTCGCGCAGTGCAAATAATACTTGTGCAATGCGTGGAATTTACATTTCTATAGTGGTTACTCGAATGGTTTACCCCTCGATACTTTCATTACCTCCGCCAGCCATACATGAATCCTTCGTTCTCGTTGTAGACCAAATACGAAGAACATTCCGTTGCACAAGTATTAATAATCGATTTTGCAGATTTGCATTTTCCACCAATAAACTAATTATTTTTTATGCGCTCAAAGAAAAATTCCAGAGGATTAAAATCTGATGGTCAAGGGGACCATAACTGTGGTTGTCCTCGACTAGGATATAACATGTCTAGAAACTGAGGCGCAATGAAAAAACCGCCAACAATTCTAGTCCTTACGTTCACCGGAAACTGATATTGAAGATTATTCTTTACTCTATCATGCTGATTTTATTTGGTCCATACATGATTATTATAGTTGGGATCCATGAGGACATGACGTCAATATCAGAGGTGGATCCAGGAGAGACTAATAACCACACTTATGTAAACGCTCATACAAAATGATAAACAGTTTCTTAGCTTATAAATGTGACCGGATACTAATATTTATGGTATCCAAAATACCGGAATTATTCATTTGTGCCACTGGAGTTAAAACAGATGATTAACAACTATTCCATGTGGCTTGAAGTTAAATTGTGCTGTTTATTACTTAATATCCACTTATATGCAGAAAATGATCTTTCAACGTCTATAGACATGATAGGGGTATATTTGAAGTATGTGAAGTTCTTCACAAAGGACACGTTTATATTAGGTTCCGAAAGATCTACCTCTTTTACTATAAAAAAGGTCCACAATATACCTAGTGCGAAATCCAGGATTGTTTTCTAAAATTGTGTAAAAATTTTTTCTCACACGTACAGCGGTTGTTCCTGGTACCTGGAAAATGTATTGACGCAGATCAAATACAGTATTTAGTGCGTTAATTATGGAATAACCTGATGATGTCTGTGAACTTTCAAGATTGCGTATGGCTAATGGATTTTTGGAAAAATGAGAGTGTATGTACGCCAAATCTTCCTGAACAGTTTATAACGAGGGGTTTTGCCCTCGCTATTTTAATTAACTTTACTGTAATTCTTTAATGAAACACCGAGATAAAAAAATACATATATTTATAATTTATCATACAACAAAAAGGCTCATTCAGGGCGTGGTAACAAGTAATAAACCCTTCAACAACTTAAAAATAAAATCACCGAAATCATATTTCACTTAAAAAGTTTTTTTATAAAGGGCGCCACCCTCTTTTCTTTTTCGTTTTTAATATTTATACCAGTCTAAGAAAGTTACAATGCACTAATGCCGTTGAAAGGGGGAAAGAACGGTTTTTCTTTACTAAAGTCTCACACAGCTCAGTAGCAAGTTAAAAAAATCTAGGGGGCCTTTTCCCACTCTAGTTCGGTAGACAGGCACATCCGCCCATTGATACACATTGAATTTCCAACTTCCAGCTCGCACTCTGTACGGAAGCTGGTGGTTTATTAATTAATAGGTACCTATTTTAACAATAATTGGAAGGAATCCTACCTTCTCACATAGCTTTCCTATGTCACATACTTCCTAACTCCTTTACCATAACAGCTCAAACAGACAAAATCTTGAACACAATGCCAGCAATATACACCACTCGCTCACTCAAAGCCGAGCTCTAGTCTCGTCGCCAAAGCAATAAAAGAATAACGTACGCACACAACGTAACAGACCATAAACACACATCCTCTCTCGGCCGTGGCTCGGCAGAGAGTCCCGAAACGGAAACCTAACCGTCTTAGTAAAAGCGTTCCCCCTTTGTCCTCACACCGCAGGTTCGCGCTGGTGCACTAAAGATCCAGTGGTCGCCTATATTTTCAAAGATTTACAATTTAGTTGTCGGTTCTAGAATTTTTAAGGTTGACCTCCAACCAAATTATGCAATTAGCATTAAACAAAACGCAAGTTAATTATATCTAAAAATGGACCGTTACAAGTTAGGTCCAAAAAAGTTTGGTGAACATGTAAAATAGAAAGTGCGTCATTCAAATTCATTCAGTCATTTCACATCATTAAAGTGAACGTAATAATAACTTGCTGCCTGCAGCAATGTACCCCAACGCGTCACAATAGGCTGACGGTGTAGTGGTGTATTTGGAAGATGTTCTGATATTAATTTTATCCGGGTTGGTGCCTTTAAAAATACCTTTTTGACGCTGATTATTAATTTATTTACGTTAGGATAGCAATCCCAAACAGTTTTGGGCAATTCGATGGAGCCCTTGTGCCAAACATGTCACATGAATTAAATTAATATATGCGTTTTTTAGGCGTTAAGTATCGAGCTGCGTTCATATACGGCGCTGCGTCCGTTACAAACAACAAAACATGTCCTTTGTTGTTTTCAAAGTTCTCGTCCCAACGTATTTTAAGACTGTTGTCGAGACATTGATGCAGCAACATTGACATATTGTTGCTGCATTTGTGCGTTCCAATACTCTGGATGATATTAAATGAGCGCATTGGAACAATTGGAATAAACTAATCCTTCCCATCAAGCAAAACGTTTGTTATGTTCTAGTCTCTAACATCAGTAGTTTCGTCGACACTAACCCAGATATATTTCCCATGCAACTCAGAATAGATTTCTGCTTTAATTTTTTTGCTCATCGTCGGCAAATAATTTTTTCTTACTGTTGACCCCACTGGCACATTAACACCATTGTATTTGCCACTAATACAGTTTTGTAGAAATTGTCTAAACTCATTTGTTCCATGGAATGTTACACCTTACCATCATTTGAACTAAATCTAAATTTAAACGTTTTTCTCCATCACTGACACGAGTATCACCACGTACAAGTAGTTTATGTTTTTCGCTGTTCACGTGCCGTACAACGTGCGTTTTAACTTTCCACGACAGTATCTGATCACAAATTGTGCATCTTAGTTCGGTACCATCGAATTCTAGTTCCGGAAAGTCGTTAATCCAACGCTTTACAGTAGCTCGAGATGGAAGCTTCCGCGACATTGTCACATACAGTACTCCCGAGGAATGATCTAGTTTATCGATGTAATGTGATGCGCGCTCGATGGTTACACTTTAACTGAATTACCGAGATTCAAACAGGTGACTGCGGGGTGGAATGAACACGAGTCGGCGAGTTTACTTGATCTGTGTTATTTACTTCGACGTACCTACTAACTACTATATGACTTACATACGTTGATTGCCTTGTTTATTCCGTTGCATTTCATTGTCTTTGTATGAAACTATTTTATTTAAAAAATGAGTAGTATTATTGGAATGACTAATTAACATTCATTAAATAATATTAGTATTAATTACCATTATTTATTGTAGGAGTTTATTATTAGTTTCAAAAAGTCAAATTGCCTGTCATTAAGCGAACAATTTTGTGCTCAAATTCAGTTCGTCACTGGAATGTACCCCGCGGATCCCAACTGTAATGATTGTTATGAAAATTCATGTCTCGAAAAGTTGCTCTTGTTAGTGAAGAGAATCAGAGGGAGCATCTGCGGATTATTAGCTAATATTTGAATTAGCTATTGAAATAAATCAATTTATGAAAGAAAATCGCGTAGTGCGTAGTAGCAATGCCTGCACTTTTTGTAGATAAGTGTACAGGTGTCATTATTTCAAATTTTCTAAACGGTCTTATGAATGATATTCAGTTCAACAGCAATTTTTTGGATATTTTTTTCAGGGTGTTCTTCAATTAGATTTAGCACATTTTCTTCTACTTGTTGTGTCATAACTGTGACTAGTCTTCTCATGATTACTACATTTTTAGCAAAAGTACCTTTTCCATGTATAATAGACGCTGTTGATCTTTACAGAAATTCAGTGCTTCGGAAACTGACGCTGGGAATTCATTTATTCTATTGACAAGTCCATTTACGAAGTGCGCCGGTATCAATCAGTTGCATTGTTTATCATGAACATTTTGAATTGCGAATACCACTTGAACCTGATTCATTCAACAGTCCAGAAATATTGTCCAGTCTCCAAATTTACACGAATAGGACAATTTCACATGTTCCATGGAGTAAAAACTCGATTAAAAACTAATGGAATTGACAAAAAATGATTAAAAACTGACAGTAGACATAGATAGGGATAGATGTCATTTACATATTTTCCAATAGTCTTAAAATAAGATTGGAATTCGTGGATATAGGAAAATCTAGACGATTACAATTTGTTGATGAAATGATACTCAAGAAAAATCATTATATACCAATTTTTAATATTCGTCTTGATTTTTGTATATTTTTCTACGATCAAGCAAAACTCGCTCTGTATTGCACTAGTGCAATAAAATTTGTATTGCATTCTACTGTGATCTTGACAACCGGAAATTAATTTAAGACACTTGATGTTATTGTTATTAATGTTTTATTTAACCTCTCATTAATTCACAGCATACATTTTTCATTTTTAGATGATTGTAGAAAAAATAGTGCATTCAAGCTAGCGCACAGTTTTCTCGGCTTAATGGCCACGATGGATAATTTTCACGTGTCTCCCTTTTTGCACATGTTGCATAAATAACTATTTAACGATGTTTTTTACAGATGACAATTTCTGTGTCAAAAATATCGTTATTCTTAGTCAGCCAGAAAAAACACTGATTGCTACAACTTCTTGAGAGATTTCTTTACTTTGAGTTATAAAATTCGATCAATTTCGGGCTACCTGTAATACCTAATATAAAATTTCGACATCAAAATTACCCATCATTGTCCATAAATTATATTTCACTTGTACCCAGAACTACCCCTCATACCTGAGTTATTTCAGCCCCTTCATTTATTTTTATGTGGCAGTAACTTACCTAATAGCGTGTACACATTCAGCGGCAACAAGTTCTAAATAATAAAAATCACCATAACAAACACCACAGGCAATAAAAAGACTTTTATTAGTTTTGATTACATCTGTTCAATATTAACTAATTGTTTAACACTAAATGTAATTCATTTGTTAGGTACAGGTTTTTTATTATTATTTAAATACTTCACGAAGCAATTACAGGTATAAAATAGCAGTGGCGTAGCTAAGGAGTTTAGCTCTGCACAATTTTCAAAAATAAATTGCTTTTCATTTAGTAACCAAATTAATAATTATTTAATTATACAGGGTGTCCACCTAGTGCGTTTTTGTTCTATAACTGTAACTATTACAGATAATTGAAACCCGACATATTAAGCTTTTCAATGAACTACCATAATATGGACTTTCTTTGAGCAGTTCAGTAGTTAATTGAGATTATATACAAATTTTGACGCATGTACACCTTTACAAGAAACCTTGTATTTTTTTAATTTTAAATGCACACAAATGTTTCGATGCGGTAGTGAATTACCATAGAAAAGGGCTCTCAAACCATGTATGCGGTTTTAGATTTTTTTCTACAGTATGTCTATAATTTTATGTCAAACTTAAAGATTTAAAAACTTCAATAACTGTGTTATTTCAATTGGAACATCCTGTATGTTATTTCATATTCTTTCTGACGACCTATCATAATTGATATTTATCTTCAATGGTTTTGATGATATGATCATTTATGTCAAAATTTTGAGAAAAACAAAAGTTGCCTATTTTAAATAATTAAATTTTATGCAAATCCAATAAATAAAGAGGTTAATAGTTTGAATATTTTAAACTTTTTTATAAAATAACTCGTTCATTAATAAATAATAAATACACTGTATGACTAAATATTTTTAGAGGATGCAATGGTGAATACTGACCAACTTATGTTTTCATTTTTTTTTCTATCAGATAGTTACAGAGTTATGGAAGAAATACGCACTAGGTGGACACCCTATATTTTAATTAAAATTGAGGAAAGGGCATTGGTGACTTTTGTATGAATCATTTAATTTATACATGTAACGTTTATTTCAAACTTATTTGCAACATAAAAAACGTCGGCACCTTTGAAAGCAGTTAAGAGACCAAAATCGCCGACGTTTTTATGTTGCAAATAAGTTTGAACTGAACTATATGTATATTTTGATTACCTATTGAAAATGACCAATGCTTTTCGATGCTTATTTAATAATGGGTTAATATCACAATAAAAAAAGTCTATCAGATGATATAAAAATAAATCAATCGCTAATTAAAAAAAGGAAAAAAAATAGTTGTTATAGTTTCAAAAACTCACTTGAGATTTGCGTGATCGTGCTGTGAAGAAAAATAAAAAAAGTTGTAGCATGATATGCTTGAAAACTTTTTTATTGTGTATAAAAAGCGCAAACATGCCAAATTGTATAATATGATGGAATTTGGAACAAAGGCTATACAGGGTGATTAATATTTTGAACCGATTACTCGAAGATAGTAAAAAGTGGGCCAAAAATGAAAACCATAGTAAAAAATAATCATGGTATGCTAGAAATTAGTGCCAACTATGACCTTTTTATTTTTTTTACACCATTCAAAATTAATTTCTAAATAGATTTAATTTGTAATATGTCGTATCATACAAAGCTCGGTACACAGTGGGCAACAGCGTTGAATGATGACGTAACAGGTTTTACTGTCTGCCGATTCCCGGGTTCAAATCCTGATTTCAACCCTGACAGTGTTGAAAGGAGCAGTTGTGTGTCTGCATTTTTTCAACAGTGTAATCCCCGCCCGTGCAGCTCCGGATTTGGATTTGGGGTTGTCTAATTTATGTGGTGTGTTTTATGTTTAGTAATTTCAAGTTATTTCAAAATGGAACATCTCTTAATATTTAATGGGTGGTTGAGTCTAGGTGGATCCAGTTTATTATTAATATTATTATTGCTACTTATTATTATATCAACAAAATATACTTAAATGCGACTAGTGCAGTATGAATTTCTGACAGTTTTGTTGTACAATAATTAAACTTTGAACTATTAGTATTTGCATTTTTTATTTGCCGATATTAACAAAAAAAAAATCTAACCGTTCCATTTTTTAATTCGTATAATTATTCACCCATAAATTTGCTTGATAAACTGTGATATATTTGTTTATTGTTTCCAGTGTAAATATGTAGAATGTATAAATACTAATTTGATAATAAATAATCGAGTTAATAATGTGATTTTTAATTCATTAATCATTAACCGCATTCTGCCAGAGTGTTGACTGAACATTTAATGACTAGGACGCCTAGTGAATATTTCCTATTTACACTAAATATTTCTTCTATAACTAGCAAACATCATATTTTAAATAGTTATTTTTATTTGTTTTATTACAATGTTTGTAGAATAGAAATTATTTTTTTAAAATATTTTGGTTTTTGTTGCGTGATCTTCTTAGCCTCTTTTATTGTTTTCACCGCAACCTCAATATCTTCTACAAAGAAAGAATATTTACCCGATTAGGGCTCTCTATGTGTTTGGTTTCTAAACAGCACATCGGTATGGCAATTTGTAATTTGAAAAAAATAAATTATAGTTAAAAAAAATTTAAAAAAAAACACGATTTAATAGCAAACCGAACTAAAAAGTAAAAAATAATGTTTAAATGTTAAGATTTTGTTCAACAGCGATAGAAAGTCCACTAAATCAAAATAATTGAATGATTTTTAATAAGTTTAAAATAAGAATGAAGTGATTAACAAAAAAATTCATTTTATTGTAAAAAGCGTTGAACAAAATCTTAATATTTAAACATTATTTTTTACTTTTTAGTTCGGTTTGCTATTAAAGCGTGTTTGTTTAGTTTTTTTAAACTATAATTTATTTTTTTAATTTTCAGTTATGGAACGAAAACAAATGTAATAGTCTTCAAGAGACTCGATTTTTAACAATAGACATAAAATTATTTCATTCATGTACTCGTAACCTAACGGTATTCATTCCATTAGTGGTTAACTTTATGCCAATTTATCATGGATGCGATATTTTGGCGAATGCGCCGATCACACAACTTTGACATCCGCCTAGAAAAATTTTTTTTAAGAGAAATGCGTCGATACGCATTCAAATTATTGTATTGGCATCGGTCCTTAATACGTGTACAAATTTTCAATTTAATCAAACGTCTCGAAGTTGGTGAAAATTACGTTGAAAGATTCCGTTACATAGATAGATACATACATAGATACATACAGGTGAAGCTAATAAAAGCGTGTTAAAAACGGTCACTCAACTTGAAAATATTGGAAATCAATTAAATATAATACCTACTATGTTTAACTTCTAATCAAACTGTTGCCTTTGAAACCCTGTAAAAAGTCTGAAAATAGTAAGTACAGTTTCGTGTTATAGTAAGTTGTCTTCATCATGGTGTAACACTGTACGTTATCGCATATGGTTGAACACACCGATGTAACAGCCATCTTGAATTTAAAAAAACTTGTAAAAACTTATAAATCCTTTTCTCCAAGCAACCGCCCCATATGAAAGTTCCTAACGCAAAACAAAAAGGGTATGGAGCCTGCTGGCGGTAAACAGTTGAAACAACGCTGAAAGCATAATTATTCTTGGTTCTGGGTCGAAAAGTTGACGGTATCTATTCGTGTTTTTTGAAACAAAGATGGCTATGTATTGAACTGTATAAAAATACTAAGAATTTGGCATGAAGCCTTGTTTTATATAATTGGTGTAACTGTTAACTAGTGTTTACAGTAAAAGTCCGAAAATCTGTAAATCCTAAGATCGACAAATTTGATGTGATGATGTGGTAAATGTACGAAAAACTTTGTAATATCATTTCGAACTTTTACCACTTTTACCGCGCTAGTACGGTCAAGCAGCATGTTATTTTTTTTTACATCCTTCTTTTATGTCAAAGAAGGAACATGCTAATTTATCGCTTTAGCACAGTGGCGGATTTGGGGGGGGCACGTTTCCCCCTAAGGTTTGGTTTTATTTAATATTAATAAATTAGGAAAATGTATTATGATTGTTTTAATCCACCACAAATGAAAATTTAGTTTTAATTTCTCAATATCCAAATTTTGCTACCAAATGGTAGCCAGGAATTTGTCTCGGGAGGCCACACAACTTAGCCACACTCTAGAAAGAAGGAAACAATCGATGTTTTCCCAAGCAGCATTTTAACTTTGTATCAGCGTCACCCACTCCACCCTGACGTTGCTAGCTAACGTTGTAACAAGTAAGAACGGGTGAACGTAAGAGCGGGTGAACAGTATGAGAACGTGAACGACTAACCCCCGTATCCAATTCTGATATGTGCATAAGTTAAGCGTGCGCTACGCGCACACTTTGCGCGTAGCAAGGCATCCCCCTCTGTCGGGGAAAAAAATTGTATATTATTGGCCGCGATTTTGCCGAAAAGACGCGTTCCGCAAGGGGGGGAAATTTTCCGGGTCCTATATCTCGGCGACGGGAAGAGCTATCGAAGCGATCTCGACGGCGTTGTACTCGTCTAGTCGTCCCATACCTGCATTGAGGGAACCATTTTTTGGGAAAAACGATTATTTCAAAATTCATCCCCCACCCCCGCGAAAACGGGTGGACAAACCATGTAACTTTATAAGGGCAAAATGTGCGCAAAAGCACCCCTTTTACGTAAAAAATTCGTCGCGCCCGCGAGAGCCATTTTGAAACAACTCGTGTTCCCCATTAGCGGGATATAAGATATAACAATGATTATCCGACTCGCTTTTGCATCCATTCAGTAGATAAAATCAGGGTAGTTACATAGTTGACTTTTCCTTACACAAGTTTGAGTGATTTAACTGCAAACACACAATGTAAATAGTGATTACTTAGTGGTTTTAAACTTATAGTAACATAATTAGATTGATCAAAATCTCCTACATTTCCATCACTTTATTTTTCAACATCACGAAGGCGGACAACAGTGGGTATGTTTGTCATCGAGCTGGTCTTGAGAAAATGTTGTATAAAGAAACCTCGGTTGTGTTTATGTATAAATCCTTCTAAAATATGCACCATTTACGATTGTTTAGTTGTGAAAAGTGGTGGAATATTTCAATTACTGGTCTCACTCCATTGTTACTGAGAAGGGTACTCGACAAAGAAAATCACGAGAATAATATAACACAACAAAAATGTGTAGGTTATGTTGTTTGTTTTAGTTCTTCTTCTAACCATTTTATCATGTAAGTTTTACACCACGATGCGTCGTCAATAAAACGTCAAAGAATGATATTAATCTATACGTTGGCAATTCAGTCTTATGGCAACGTTTCCGCAACGTCGATAATAAACCTAAAACACCAACATTCAGTCTTTATATTGTAGTCGGCCAGATGATGTTAAAATGTGTCTATTTTACTATAGTCAACAACTATAAAGTGATGTTGTCTACTTGGCCAGAGGTCGTGGGTGATATGATGAGGATTTTCTTCACTACAACTTTAATTTCTGTGCAAATGTGGTCGTAAATCGCAAAATTGCTGCTTGGGTTACTACTATCACTTAAATAGGCTACTATTCCGCCTCCCCCCTTAGCCAAATCGTAAATCCACCACTGCTATGACATGGCTGGTGACACAATTTTTTTGTACATTTGCCACATCAAACTGGTCAATTCTAGGATTATCATCAACGAAACTGCGCTGGATTGCATGGAGATATGTTAATATGGAGGTGCAGAATGAGATGTAACATGCTGATTTGTTTAAGATGGTTTTATTTTACTGTCGTCTGGTCTCACTTTCATGATGATTAGATGTAGTGGAAAAGTCTATATGTTCTTAATTTTTAAATTCTTGCATATAAAAAATATTGGTCCCATAGAAAATCCCATAATACCCCACTGTAATATGAAACATTTAACAATAAATTGTTTTCAATGTACGGAGCAAATCCTCTTCAGTAAATGGCTAAACATTTGTTAAATGTGCCAGAAATAAACTTGTCTGAGGTCTGAAATAAAATGTTTGTATAAAATCCACTCATTTGCGAAATGCAAAAAACACACAAGCTATTCCTATTACGTTTAAAAAAGAAAAATACCTGCCGTTTTTTTTTTCTACAATAAATATCTAATTTCATGCAGTGTATGCCAAGAGAAATTCTCGCGTTTTCAAATGGAACTTCCTGTCTTAGGTATTCATCATTACTGAATAATTATAATTTTCAGTCGATAAAATGGTGGGTTATAAAGTAACGACGTAGAATGAAGTTTTTCCCATTAGTTAAACATTTAAACAGACAGTTAACAATGAACGCATTTACTGATAATGTATTTATGTAAAATTTAACTACTATTTCCCAGTCAACGTAGCAACATGAAAACGTGCAGTTATTTTCGTGGTAGTCTTTCGTTTGGTTCTCGCATAAAATGCTCTTAGCAATGGCGGAGTCACTACCGTTTGTGCATAAACTATAAAAAATGATTAAAAACTACGATCACCTTACAACAGATGGGTCACATATTCTGTGTACTCCATGCAATCGACGTTACGTATTTCATACACGCCATGATTGTGAAAGACATTTAAATTTGGCTATCTATCGACAGAATATTACCGGTACAGTTAAAAAATAGTAATTTTTTTTGTAATTTGTGTATCATGTTGTGTGCATGTAATCTGTCTTGGAACGTAGTCGACAATGCTGAGTTTAGAGGTTGCTTTGCAAAATACGTACCAAGTTTTCCTTTACCATGTGCCATATATTGCATAAAACATATGTACTAAGTGTTTTCAAAAACATTTTGGGAACACTATAGAGGACGTACGAAATAAATTTTTATGGGTGACAGTGGATGAAACAACTGTCGGCGTAATAAAGTTGTTAATGTTATACTAAGAATTTTGAGTGTTCATAAGGCTTTGTCTCCGATATTAATAACCAGTAAACGAATATAACAAACTACAGCACACGCTGTGGAAATAATAGCGCATTATACAGTATAACTGTTCAAAATAATAATTTAACAACCACGAATACAGAACAAATATTAGTTATGACCACGTATGCTAATACGATGACAAAACTTGTCATTCTGAAGAATGCATTGTACCAAGCGGTATGTCTTTCATTATTCATTTTATATGTCTGATTTTATGTATCTACGCATGTCATTCTGGCAATCATGAGGCAGTAGTAGCTACCGGTCCTGCACTCTGATGTAGTTTCCTTGCCATGGTTATTATCAATAGAAAAACGATTTACAGATTTATGTTGGACAACTGATGAAAACAACGCCTTAAAAGTTGGAAAAAAGTCCATACTAGAAAAGTTAATTTTATAGAAATAACGTAAGGTAAACAAGAATAGATGGTTATGAATGAAATCTATTTATAGAGAGATAAGACGAGATCGTCGCTTTTTAAACAAATGAAAAATGGAGGAAAAATGTAAAATATAGGATATCATCCTTAAAAAGATTTTGCTAATTAAATGTAAATTTAGATTTTTCTCGTTTTTTTGTTTTATTTGCACGGAATTTTGCTATTTGAATGTAATAAAAGTTACATTCAAATATTGATCCGCGTTTGATTTTTGTACATGTGATAAGATATAAAGATTAATATGCTTTTGTGTATTACTCCCTGACAAAATGTTTCTTACTACTGAAAAAAACAATAAAGTAGCTGCCAATTCTGCTTAACGCCTTATCTTAGATAATGTCTAATTATTAAATAATTTGATTTTATTTTATCACAAACTCCTGTGTGTCAGTCGTACAGTAAACGTTAATTAACGTAAACAGTTGTAAAATTTTTGCGATTATTAAAAAAAATTCAGTACCAAAATTGTATACAGTAAAGTAAAAAATAAGTAAAAAATATCCCAAAATAGAGGGTTTCCCTGTATCTTGGAAACGGTTCATTTTGTGACATGTGTTCATAGGAACATTTTTGTTTATTTTGGCCCATAGTATACTCTGTAGAAATTTGACATACTATTTCTGAAACCCTGCATAGCGCAGAAAACATTGTAACATAATGAGGCCTTTGTTTCTTAACCCCCGGTATTATCAATATTTTAAAGGGGCATTTAACATAAGGGGAGTTTTAGTGACAAAAAAATGTATTACAAACAAAATATAAATATCAGATAGTAATCCTATAATTTAAATAAGAATTTAATAGCTATCGTATTTATATCTCGATTTAAATTTTGCTAGAATTGCTAGGAATACATTTTCTCGTCACTAAAACTTCCATTAAGGTAAAGGTCCCTTTAATATGTTGATAATATCGGAGGATAACACCTTTATGTGCTAGTGTCTTGAATTAGCAACAAACAAAAATGCTATTCGAGGATTACAAAAAAAAGTGTATATCTACCGAAAAAACAGCATCTTTTCATTTCTGTAATAATATATTGTAATACAAATATTAGGAATGAGTTTTTTTCAAATAATTACGTTGTAAAATGACTTTATAATCCACCGATACATGAATTGTGTATTTTTTTTGTCACTGCCATTTCAATATTCAATTATAATCTTTATGTAGGTATAGCGCTACACATTTAACATGTCTCAATTCAGAGGCCAAATTGGTTCATTGGCCCTCTTTGCATATTTTAAAGTATATTTTGGAATGTTGAAATGAGGTAATAAAACTGCATTTTTTGCTTTCAATGTTTTAATCTCCGCTTAATATACTGTAATAAAACTAAACTGGAACTTTTAAGTTGGCATTTAGCAGGCTTTTGGCATTCAGTTAAAATCGAATTTGAAAGAGAATCAAACTTGTTTATATTATTTATTTCACTGCGTGGGATATGTAATTTGTACTGTAGTGCATTATACAGGGTGTATCGGTTTGAGTGAAACAAAATCCAACAAATAATTAGAGGAGAGTTTGTCTAATAAAACTAGTGTCCATAACCGTTGTAATGGAGTTGCAGCCTCTTAAAAGAGGGACATAATTACAGTTTTTTCGGTACAATTCCGGAACATTGAGAGATAACTAGACACCATTTCCATTTTAATTTATTTGCAATTAAATATTTTTACAATTCATGCCTTAACTAAGTATTTGATTTATTGTATTTTAACAATGTGGTATTCCCAGGCATGTGGTACATATCGCGAATTATGGTAACCACTCGTCCTAGCAGCTGTTATGGCCTCTACTTTATTGCATGCGTTTTTTAATTTACGACTTTTTTCCTTCAAACAAAGCAATTGCTGTGCTAGATAGAACGCTAGTTTTTTTAACTAATTAGTAAAGCTGCAAATCGTTTCTGGTGTATCATGGTCGTAGAGTACAGATGTACTTACTGTCGCCGGCATTCACCTTGACCGCGAAACGCTTTCTCCAGTCCAGTCCTATTATTAGCTTTCGAGTTGTGTACACGTTAAATCACTTGAGAGTATTGCATATTGTTTTTGTGTTTTTATTTTATTTGTTATACTCAATTGTTGATATTAATTTAATAATAAAGCATGGCAGACGTACGCAGGGGTAGAAAACGGCCATTTGCTGACAAAGTGAATAAATTCATAGGTGAATTCCCGGATTTATTCTATGATGATGCTAAAATAATTTGTAAAGTGTGCAAGAAAGATTTGATGTGCTGGGATAAGCGTGATTGTGGACTTCACGTAAATAGTGTACACCATAAAAATAAAAAAAAGTAGACGACGTAAGAATAAAAATACATAGTACCAACTGTGTCGACAATATCACGGAGGACGCGAAGAATCAGTAGGTACGTTGACAAAGTCATGGATTACAAGGGACATAAAATCGTTAATGTTATTATGCGTATTTTAAGTGATATTAAGAGGACATCTCTGTTAATATGTAGTAGACGAGTGTTGCAAACTAATGCGCGAACAATTGAGGATTTAGTGGTAAATGCTTGTGTAATATTGGTGTTAAAAGTTGAAAATATTTTTCTGTATGTATCAGCCGCAGTGGCATATACAATGTGTCCCGGGATAGATGTAACACGAGGTGTGATGGAAAAACATTTTTCGAATTTTGGAATGGCACCTCGGGAATATCAAACATGAGTTAATTCAGTATTATACAGGGTGTTTTATAAGTCAATTTATAAAACTGGTCACTAATAAACTACTTTTATTTTTCAATGTATGAAAAAAGTGCCATTTTTAAAAATTCAAAATAAAACACAAATTTATTGAAAAATCGGCAATTCCAACAAAATAAATTTGTATTTCTGAAATTCATCAGAGGCACAAATTGTATTTCAAATAACATTTTTTGATGAAATTTTTTTCATATTTTGAAAAATAAAGGTATTAGTGACGATTTTTTAATTGGCTTATAGAACACCCTGCATAACACTGATTTAACTCATGTTTGATATATCGATCAACTCATTTTTTTTATACATCTTAGTTTTACATCAAGCAGGACTGAATCCTCAAGTGTCATTCCAAAATTCACAATTTTTTTTGTCTATTACACCTCTTGTTACACCTATCCTGGAATATACTGGATGTGTAAAGCTGTTAGGCTTTTACGATCCACGTATCCCAAATATGATTCATGTAACTTGTCTGGCCCATACTTTGCAATCTATACTACCTCGAATAGAGTGTAAGGGATTTCATAAATTGTGAAGATAGACACTCGTGCAAATAATTACTATTGTTTCTTACCTCATGTACCGGCCCTGCAAGCACGGAAATTGTTCGGTGTCCAGAGATAACAATCATAATGTGATCATAGCTTAATAGAAATTCATTTTTTTTAGCAAAACATCTGTTTGCTATCTCATTTACAAGGAGTTGCTTTGGGTAGTAGTGGGTGGTTTTCATCCCCATTTTTTCCTTTACACTCTTTTAGGAGCTATAACGCCAGGCCATCATTCTACATTAAAAAATATACAAGAAAGGGACACTTGGTGAAACTGGATATGATCAATAGTTTACGAGCAATTTGCGTATAACGTTTTTATTATATTTCCCTAATTTACTAACGCTGACGGAATTAAAACAAGTTAAAAGTGTAAGTATCTCAACATTGTCCTTATTGTAGTATAAATATGACTTAAAAATGTTCGTTTATTTTTTTAAAATATTTAAAACTTCTTTAAAAGACGGAGACTAATAATTAATTTAGCTTTCAGTTTATAGTATTTTGATTAAATTGTTGGCATTTAGAAGCATACACATTTTATTTTAATTTTAAATGATTCTAAGGTCATTCAGAAGTCTGCTACAAATTTAATCTTCAACGCTGTTAAAAGTAATAGTGCTAGGTCAGGTGCTCGTAAACTATCGATCCTATCGACTTTTACCAGGTGCATATTTTTGTTGTGTATTTTTATTGACTAAATGATGTTCCGAAGTCGCATTTCCTAAAAGAGTACCTACAAATAAAATAAGAAAGTAAAAATTTGCGGTCAAAAATGTTCTCCCTCCTTTAAACAACCCCTTGTAAATAAAATAGTAAATATTTGCTAAGCAAGAAATATATCTCCGTTAAACGGACCAAAATTTGATTGCCTACCGTACCCCTCGAAGTTCCGGAGGTTACCGGAAAAATTTAATTTTTTTGGCTCATTTTTAGGGGCTGCAACTCCCTTAGGCAACGGCTATAACATTAAGTCATTCATTAGGTAAACCTCACTTTTTTAATGGTGCAGTTTGATTCCCCCACATTGAATCACCTTGTATATACAGACTAGGGTAATTCTTCTTATTAGATGATAAATTTTGTTGTGTCAATATATATATATATATATATATATATATATATATATATATATATATATATATATATATATATATATATATATATATATATATATATATATATATATATATATATATATATATATATATATATATATATATATATATATATATATATATATATATATATATATATATATATATATATATATATATATATATATATATATATATATATATATATATATATATATATATATATATATATATATATATATATATATATATATATATATATATATATATATATATATATATATATATATATATATATATATATATATATATATATATATATATATATATATATATATATATATATATATATATATATATATATATATATATATATATATATATATATATATATATATATATATATATATATATATATATATATATATATATATATATATATATATATATATATATATATATATATATATATATATATATATATATATATATATATATATATATATATATATATATATATATATATATATATATATATATATATATATATATATATATATATATATATATATATATATATATATATATATATATATATATATATATATATATATATATATATATATATATATATATATATATATATATATATATATATATATATATATATATATATATATATATATATATATATATATATATATATATATATATATATATATATATATATATATATATATATATATATATACACGAGGGCAGGTGACCTCGGAGGCCAATTAATGAAATGGCTATTTCTTCCAATCCACCTCCGGGGAAAGTTGTCGTCTAGCCAATTCCGTACTACCATTGCATTGTGGATTGGGGCTCCATCAAGTTGAAGTATCAGATTGTTGTATGCAAGTTCGATTGAAAATTCAGTTTGCAAAAAAATTAGAAAACGTTCCGCATTTAAATTTCCCTCAAAGAAATATGGCCAAATTATTTGTTCATTAAAAATACCGCACCACTCTTTCACCTTTTCTGAATACTGGCGTCGACAGTTTACAACCCAATGAGGGTTTTCAACGGACCACGTTCGAGTATTTTGAGCCATTAGTTGTAAATATTTTTAAAAAAATTAGGGTTGTTCAAAAACTCTCCCTGACACCAAAAGCAATATTCCAACCGCCTTCTTCGTATCCTTCTTCTAATGTGTGTAAGAAAACAGGCTTGAAGGGACGTAATATATTTCGAGATAAGCATCGCCAAATTGTATCCTTGGGTACATTTAAAATTGTGGACATTCTCCTTAGGCTACACCTTGGATTTTCTCTCACAAACTGAAGAATTTCTGCATTTCTAACATGATCCCTCACACGTTCTTGTTGCACACTTTGCCAGTTCTATTGAATAAATTATTAATTCGCCAAACTTTTACATGGTCTATTGGGGTCGATCTGGATGCCGATTATTAAATTCTTTAGCAGTTTCCCTCGCTGTACTAGAATAATTATCACCAACTAATCTAACAATTTCCACTTTTTCCGCAGTTGTAAGCATTTTAATTGAAATAAAATATGCTAGAATACAAAAAATCAGACAGAATGCCAACAGATTTACTTGACAACTAATCTGACATTAACAAAATTGTCTTTTAGTAAAAACAAAGGAGTCAGAGCATGCTTATCAAAACGAGAAATTTGGGACTGGAATTAGGACCTTTTATTTAAAATATTTAAGATGTATTCAAGAATCAAGATACATACGAAATAATTTTCAATGCATTTTGGAAAAATACATAACCATAGAGATTTAAAGGTTTGCCCTTTTTTTTAGACACGTTGGTGCCTTTTTCCAGTGTTTCTTTTTCAGTGCTTATTTGAAAGTTTGCACAAAGCAGATTGAAAATGTAGTAAGTTTAGCAATAATTATACAAGTGATAGAAGACATTCGTCAGTTAATAAATGTGCAGTTTTGTTACACTAAATTTTTAAAACAATGAATAAACACGTCGTTAGTAGTGTTGTGTTATTTTTAATAGAAAATTACGCTGGCCCTCATTAGTCAAAGCAAACCTCCTATGCAGTTTCTCCGAAACGAACCGAAAATAAAATCTAGTTAGCCCGTTGTCTTTCTCTTCGTTTTCTTTCGTTTCTCAACACGTCATATGTTGGAGTATAATTTCATGGACAATTTTCAGTATAGGTGTTAGTCCAAATAAACAAAAAGGGCATAAGGAAACACGTGTTAACCTAATTTTAGAAAACGGAAACGAGCGCGAGCGCGTGTCTCGTTTAACTACCCTACAATTTGACAGGGTGGGCGGCTTAAATAAACAAACAAAATACGAGAAATAAAATTCAATCTAATAAAGGCTAATAAATTTGTCTTCATTGTTGGACTAAATGGATTTTTCATTGTTTGTTGCGCTGTTTCAACGATACATAAATAACATGTCATCGTAAATATGTCATAACGTACAGGAAACGCAAATAACTCAGAACTTTCTGGTATTTATTATCTGTACATGTGCTGAAAAGGCTTTAGCACATTTTTTTTATTTTCCAAATATGTGTAGTGTGTCATTCTAGTTTTAATATACACCATGATTCATAATAATATTATAGTGTAAATTATTCTGTCTGTTAACATTCGAGCATAATACAGGCTAAAGAGTTTTTTGTCCAAGAAAAGGGAAGGATAATATTTCAGTTGCCACGGCATTCGATTCATTCAAGATTTTCAAAGAAAACATTCAAGCTAATCCACTTCAAACTCAGAAAATTAGCACTGAAACAAAACTGCTTTCAATTCAACATTAAGACAAAATAACACAATGTCTCAATTTTGCGTAGAGATTTATGCCTGCATTGTTGTCTATGATTTTATAAGTGCCATATTTAAGTTTTATATGTTTTAATAATTTTACCTTGAATTATATTGAAATCGATCGAAGCGTAGAGCACATTGATTCTTGGTATTTTTTCGATGATTTTATTGAAATAATAAAGACTTTGCCATTTCAACAGCATGCAACTTTTTTTAATGCTAGAGGATCGCAAAAATGCTTAGACATTGAAGCGATGTCTCCACCTAGACAATACTCGGATTTCATTGCTGTCCAACATTAGAGCGAGAAAATCCCGACCTCTTGTCATTTTAAAGCAATATTAAAACAGCGACGTATAAGATAACTCGATGTATTCTCTGTTCATCACTTTATTGCAATCAATTTGGATAAATGCCTGACTCAAATTGTGCAGGAAGAAATATTCCGTATTTTAATTTTAATAAAGGTGATTATGTTTTAAAAGCGAAAAGCAACAGGTAATAAGCCCCAAGAAAGAAAGAGAAAAATATAAATTGTGACTGTACAACTTTTACCACTACTTAATAAAAATATTGCATATTTAGTTTAAATGTACATATTATGTTTTTTGATGAAAATACAGGAAGAGCCATAATAAAGTGGCCGCCATTTTGTCATCGTGCGTTTCGTGTCAGTTTTGTTTGACAGTCGTGCAGTGCACATGTTCATGTTTCATGATGAATCCATACACACCACAAGACTTTGTTTATTAATTACAAAGAGTTAATTATTTTGACGCAAGAAATTTTCATCGAAATCATCCTCATTGCCCAGTATCAACTGGAAAAACAATATATGCCGTTTATCTGAACAATTTCGGCGTCGCGGGTCAACAGCAGATGGAAAGCATATTGGAAAACTGCGAACAAGCCGTTCAAATGAGAATATTGAGCATATGAGGGAAAGTATCGCAGAAGAACAATAGCACGAGCCACGCAGTTAGACATTTCTTGGACGTCCTGAGGCGAATTTTGAGGTTAGATTTGCATATGTTTCCGTACAAGATCCTGGTGGCACATTAGCTACAGCTTTGAAACCACCAACATTTGTAATACAGTCGCATCTTCCAGAACTTGATCAACATGATTGACAATTTTCCACACAAACTCATAACCAACGACCTCGTATTCTTTGGGAAAGACCGCTACATTCTCTGCGCAAGGTGTAATAATTGGTCCATTTACGGACGATGAAGGCACTGCTGTTACAAGTCAACGACGTGCTGAACAAGTTCTTGTCATCCCGATTGGAAGAGCATGGAGACAATTGCCATTTTGAAGAACATGTGCCCTGCACATTTAATCTTGATTTGGCGATTTAGCATGGCCTGCCAGATCTCATAGCTCCTGATTTTTTATTGGGCTATCTCAAACAAAATATATACACCAATATCTCTTATATCCTGCAGTAGCTGAAAGACAACATCCTTAGAGAATTAGAGGATTTATCGCCAGATATCTTGATTCGAGTTGTGGAAAATGCCGTAAAAAGAGTTCAATCGTGCATCGCAGTTAGAGGCGGCCATTTGACCGACATCAACTTAATAATTGATATTAATTAATTTAATCCAAATAAATGTTCAAACCGAGCTTCAAACAATTTTTTTTTCATCATATTTTAGATGCTGGCAACTTCAAATCGGGTGCTTTATTATGGCGCTCCCCCTTTACATGATTGCCGTACTTGAAACAAAGAAATTTGTTAATTAAATTTGTTTCTAAATTTATTCGAAATATGCAAATATATTTAAACGAATTAAATTATATTTAAATTTAGAAATAGTTATAAGAAAAATAGTTATTGTCAAAAAAATTGATTTTTCAATTAATTTAAAAAAAAAATTCATTTGAAGAATACTTTGTTTTATTTCAAAATATAGCATTAAACTTTTTTTTCTTGGTTTGGCAATAAAAAACGATTTCGTTAAGGAAGTAGACTCCATTAAATGATTAGTGATTGTTCCAGGTGGCGAATATATTTGCAATTTTTCAGAGCCGGCAATTATATAAAAATATCCTATTTTTTTTTAAAGAGCCTTTATATAATTAAATTAATTGATATGCATACGTTTATTTATATGCCTGTAATATATGCAGCCAGTCGTGTAACTAGGATCTATGCGGTAAGTCGGGATTTGTCGTATATAATTTGTATACAACTAAGCACGTGTTCCCCTGTTCCCCAGTTGGCCTTGCCTTACGACTACGTAGAGTTAGTTACTTTCCCGGAACGGTGTTTGGCATATGATTCGCTACACAATAACTAATATTAAATCATGCATAATTTGTACTTAGTTAAAGTAAAACAAACATCCTGATTAATTAAAGAGTAGGTACTAAAAATGTTTAGCAAAATATGCTATGGAAATAAGTGAAACATACTGACAGATGTATTTATTTACTGTCAAATATTTATTGTGATATTTGAATTGTTAGTGTTTGTTAATTATAAATTGAGTTAAAGTAAAGGTGTAAAATGCTACGACAATACTATTTTACTAATGAAGAGATGAGATATATGTACATATATGTGTTTAAGCAAGAGCAAATTTCTCTGGCTTTGCTGCAGCTAGTTTATATCGGCAAACATATCCTGGTAGAAGACAGCCTAATTACAAGATTTTTCAAAACTTGTTTAATCGATTAGGCGAAACAGGTTCATTTCGCCCCAAGAACCATACAGGACGTTCCAAAATTATACGACCTGAACAAGAAGATGAGGTTTTAGTTCAAGTAACTGGTGATCCCGAAATCAGTACACGCCGCCTGGCATTAGCTACTGGAATTAATTAGTCTTCATTAGTAAGACTGTTGAAAAAGGAGAAGTTGAACCCATTTCATTTTGCTCCCGTTCAAAATTTTCTTCCACGGGATTACCCAACTAGAGTTAGTTAGAAGAAAACAAAATGAAGACCGTTAATTTTACAAAAATATCCTCTTTACAGACGAAGCTACATTTACGAGAAGCGGTGTTTTTAACTGACGAACTAGGCATTCTTGGCAATTAGAAAATCCACATTTAATCAGGGAAATGCATTTTTAATATGAATTTAAGATTAATGTATGGTGTGGCATAAATGGAGACAAATTTTTAGATCCAATTGAGCTGCCTCCCGATTTAAACGGAGAACTTTACCTAAATTTTTTAAGAAACCAGTTACCAGAAGTTTTTGATGATATATTTCCAATCGTAAGAATAAACATGTGGTACATGCAGGATGGAGCACCACCACATTTTCCCCTACAGGTAAGAAATTACTTGAATGAAGTGTTTGCAAACCACTGGATAGGTTGTGGGAGTCAGTTTCCTTGGCCACCTCGTAGCCCAGATTTCAACCCAATGGATTTTTATGTTTGGGGTTATATGAAATCCCTTGTTTACTCCAAAACAATAGATACTCGCGAAGGGTTGTGGAGAAGAATTCTGGAAGCTGCTGATACTATCAGATCTAACTAGCCACTTTATTTTCTGTAAGAAAATCATTGAGTAAGCGACTAAAACGCTGTATAGAAGTGGGTGGTGGTCATGTAGAACATGTTCTCTGGGAGATGTAACTCTTTTATTTGTAGTTTCAAAATATTTTGTTTTTACCCCGTTCTTTCAATTTAAATTGATAAATACATTATAGTTTTATCTTTTAAATTGTTTAATTTATTTCCGCCATTTTTAAAATTAAAATTTTCTCACCTCTTCAGATATTTGGTATTAAAGTTATTTTTGTTAAAATGACGAATAGAATATTACAAATTATGCATTTTGAGGAGGAAAGAGAGGATCACTGCAAAAAAGTAAAAAAAAATATGGGTGCGCAGGATTTTCTAAAATGTAAATATCTCAATAAGGGTGCATTTTGTGAAGATAAAACAAGTATACCTTTTTTGTTTAAAAACAATGGTTAAATAAAAAATTTGCTATGATGCGATACATCAAATATGATAGCTTATTCGATTTTCTCAGGTCAAAAAACCTAATTGTACCGACTTTTATGTTTATGTGTGAAAAAAATAACTGAAATATAACAACATTACTGAATTATTTTTATAACTTTAACACCCTGTATCTTAGTAAGTATTATATTTGACCACCAGTTATTAAGCAGAAAATTAATATTTTCCGCTATAAAATCGGCAGGTTCCTTATGAATCACCCTGTATAGTCCACAATGCTCAGTGTTATGTTTGTTTTTGTAATATTGTTATATTAAGACCTTAAGTGTTAACATGTAATCGAATTTATGGAAATTATAAGAAATTTATGATACAATGTAAAAAAAATATTATTTTTTATACATTATTACATGTTAAACATGTAATGGTGATATAGAGCCGTCCCAAAAGACCACTTATGTTAGTGTACATTTTTAACACCATTATTTGAAATTGACACTTTAATTATGCCTATAATATTTTTTCAAATAATATAGCAAATATACAAAAATAACACTGTGTACATTTACGATTAGAATACTGAATTTTTGCTAAAAATCACATAATATTAAGAAATAATTACAGTTATAAAGGATTCAAAAACTAAGTTTTGCATCTATCTTCTACAGAGACCAAGTTTTACAAATAAAATGTGCAAGTACCAGTAAAACAGTAAAATATCTTTAATTAGTTATTTGATTATTTAAAGAAAATGTGCAACAATTTTCCCAAAAGTGTGTTGCAATATATTGCAGACAAGACACTTTTTATACTTTGTAATATACACTTGGAAAATAGCTACATTTAATATTAAAAACCACGTAATTTAGGGAGCTATAATAGAAAAAAATATTTACTAGTTATTTAATAGTATACTAAACAAGTTTAGAAAAGCAAAGTTTTACTAAAGAATATAGTTTTTGAGTACGAGAGAGCACAACGAGCGAGTAACTTAAAAGCTATATGAGTTTAGTAAAACTGCTTTTCTTACGAGGTTTGTTTATACTATTTTTTTCGCATTTTGTGTTAGTAATTATAAGCAAATAATCATAGATATAAAAGCATTACAAAGTTAGAAATTTAAAAAATTTCATAGTAGGTACCTGGGTAGGATTTCCGTGACTTAGTAACCTGACACGGCTTTGTTTATTTACATAACAGTTAACAAGTTTCATTTTTGTCGATTTGAGTTTGTTACATATTAATTATAAAAATGAGTCTTGCTACTGAAAACAATTTAGAAAATTGTTCTGAAGACATTTTAAATGTCGCTCGAGAAGCGTCTTCGAGCTTACTTCCTCTAAAATCCAAGGAAAAATACGAGAAGGTATAAATATTTTGTAATTGGAGGATGACAAAAAACGCACTAAAAACTGATGAAAGTGTAATGCTAGCGTATCTTTTTTGAGAAGGTGAGTTATTTTTTACACATATTTTGGTATTTTTCATACAATTTTTTATTTTAGGCAAAAGCTCTTAAGGCATCCAGTTTATGGTCTACATATTCCATGTTGAAAAGTAGGTACTATACAAATAAACGAAAATGTGGATATATCACAATACAAAAAGCTACTTGCCTTATTAAAACGTCAAAATGACACATACGAAGCAAAGAAATCAAAAGTTTTGACTATGGAAAACGTTACTTTTATGTTTTTAAAAGATGCTCCAGACGATAAGTTCTTATCAATGAAAGTGATACTAGTATTTGGTTTAAATGGGGCATGTTGGCGTGCAGAATTGTGCAGCTTAACTGTAAAAAATATAGAAGACACGGGGAAAATTTTTGTTATAACTTTACATGATACTGAAACCAGTAGGATCAGAGTGCAACGGATATGAAATTTATCATAAGTATTCACGATTGAAACTCAAACAGCTAAAACACAATAGATTTTTCATTTACTATAACCACGGTAAGTGCACAATACAAGCAGTTGGCATCAACAGTTTTGCAAAAATTCCCCAAAAAGTTGCAGAATACTTAAAACTCCCAGATGCATCCAGTTACACTGGCCATTGCTGAGGAGGATGTCTGCCTCCTTCCTCGCTGACAGTGGAGCTGACATTCCAACACTTAAAAGGCATGGAGGATGGCAGTCAACTAGTGTGGCTGAAGGGTATATAGAGGAAAGCATTGCCAATAAGTTGAAAATTTCAAAAAGTATATTTCATCAGCAAGAACTAGTGGCACCTCAAGAACATTCAGGGATGCAGATGGAGAATTATAATAGTTTTCAGGAAGAACAAATAGAATTGAATAAATTTGGTGTTGTTAAGTTTTCAAATTTGAATAATTGTACTTCTATTATACATATATAACAATGTTTCCAATATTTAAATAAACAATTTTCTATCAAACTGTGTTTTATTAACAGTGACATTACTATATAGTAAAGTGACATTTCTGTGTGGTAAAGTGCCACTTTAATAAACGATTTTGAATTTAGTAAAATAGCACATTGATAATGTGCGAAATGCGAAAAAAACATTTTATATATTAAAAGCACATACATTTCGAATTTTTCAAGACCTTGTTGATTCTAAATTCAACAAACATTGACAGCAGTTATGGCAGCAAACATGTACTGGCCCACGTGGTACATAAAACTACACCATGATTGGTTAATAGCAAATACCCAGTTATGCATCTGACCGCAGCAAACAAACACCGAGTACATTAATTTGAGTTAGATTTTAACACCTACTTTACGACGCAAAGTAATAACTTATGCACCTTATTGGCTAAAATAGTCTTCTAAACAATGCATTCTTATATTTGAATAGCATAAAACCTGAATTTTTAAAATGTTAGCAAAAACAGAGTTTTTCATCTGGTTTACGCATATGTATAGAATAAATATTAGTTGTGACCATCTTAATAGATGACAGACTTCTGTCATTTTGATTAATACATTATATCAAGTGATATGTATTTAATTATTCATTTTATACTTTTGCTTTTATTTTTCTACATATGTTCTTCTATCAACCATATTATTATGAGGCATTAGTAGCCACCAGTCCTGGACTTTAGTCCAGCTTCATCTCCTTGGCGAGTACTGATTACAATGAATAACACATTTTTATTAAGTATTATTAAGTACTACAAATCACTTCTCACATTTTTAAATATTACGTTGTATGAATAATACCAAAAAGCAACCCTTAGTATCACAACATAACGGTATTTTAAATTTCCCTCAAATGCATTTATTGCTGTAGGAGTACTACCTTTAAAATACTGTAAAAGCTTTGAAGTATGAACACGATAACGATAAGCTCTTCTATCATTTTCTCACTTCTAATGCTTAATGCTCGATGAATCACTACCATAGTATTGATTAAAATTTAATTTGTACTAGTTTTTTATTTCCTCGTATACATTTATTTTATGAATGATAAAATAGGCCGTAAACGGAAATCAGTAAAAAAAAAGCAATTAATTTTTATTTCATAACACATCGTGTAAACACTGGTTATTAGTCTTTTTAGGAGTAATGTCTTAATTTGTGTATGTTATGCAACATTAATTTCCTAGTAATAAAATACGGAGCACAATAAAATACGGAGCACATGCCAAAACCTTAACGGATCATTTTGGTGCTCGTAAAAGCTTAATCGGCTAGAGGGAACTCAGGATGAGTTTACAGTTACATAGTTAAAGCTGGCTGCATTAGTGTATGCAACTAAAGCACTTTCCTTCGTTAGTTCTCAGAGAATCAGCTCATTGCATTGGTACATTGCTCACATGAAAACACGTTCCTTTTATTTTATCTCATTTAAATGGAACTCAGAAATTTTACCTTCCCCATTACTGATCAATATAAAGTTTATTTCAAACTTATTTGCAACAAAAAAAATGAGTACCTTTGACCACGATAAACGGATCAATGTTGTAAATAAGTTTAAACTGAACTGTACATCGGAAAATTTGGTATTCCCGACGAAAAAACATATCAGGATTTGATATTTCTGACAAATAGACAGGTCGACTTAAGAATTTATGTTTTGTAAGTGTGCATACTTCTGATGTATCTCATCTTAATGGTTTGTTTGTTATTATTGTATTATACACAATAGGTGTGTTCTTTCTAACTGAGATCTCAGTTAATCTAAGTAGTTTTACGGTTACGTAGGCTACATCAAATGAAATTATGCTTTTCCGTGCTCCGTGGTCTAGAGGTAACGTACTTGCCTCGAAACCTCGGGGTCCCGGGTTCGATTCCCGGTCGAGGAACTGGGATTTTTTCTGTGAGAGAGATTAATCATAGTATACTCGGATATTGGGTGTGTGTCCATTGTCTCTAAATGTGTAGCCCTCTCCCACACAAAGTCATTCCAGACCTTCAGGGATAAAGGGGGTTGTAATTTCATGTGGTGGTGGTGTTATTATTATTTTCTTTATGTAGTGTAACCGTAAAACAATTTAGATTAGCTGAGATCTCAGTTAGAAAGAACGCACCTAGTGTCTCCGATTTGTTTCTGTAATTTACAAATTGCACGGTATTGTACAAATCGTTAGTAAATAAAGGCAATGCGTCCTACATGCACCACTAATTTAAAAGAAAATATTTGATGTGGCCTGCACATAACTTTCTTATACCAGTATATAACATTCTGATCTAAGAAAATCATTCTATTTAATTCTTCACTTACCTCAATTAAATTTTTATACCGTACCTTGAAATGTTTCATTAAAATTTTTAAATAATTAATTATCAGCGTCATTCGATACTGTCAATAATAATTCATGTCATATAATTTAATAATTTCTTCTTATTGACATTTTTGTAACTAAATTGAACCTTTCAAATGTCAAACTGTTAAATATATACTAACCCCCATTTTATGAGGCCAAATGTGTAAAATATTTCAGTTTACATCAGCTTTATTAAAGTACTTGGAAAATATATTTTATTGGCTTGATATTGTAGACATGATTTATGATCTTCCATCAAAAATATATTTTTTTTGTAAAATTGGGTCCCGTGGACCACCTTTCAGCTGGCCAATTTTGCTCATCACGGAAATTATCATTGTCTTTGGCCTTTAGAATATGTGTAACAAATTTGAAACCTTTATCTCAAAAACTATACTACAGGCATCCGACAGATTTTTCCCATAAAGCTCTGTTTTTTTCATTATAATTCGTCGAGATACGTCCAGAAATGCAATAAAATTTTTAATTTTTTCCCCCAAAATTGTACCTTTTTTCTTCTTTCATTCATTGTCTCTTCTGGTGGTAAGTACCACATTCATCAAATTTAATGTGTCGCCTAAAATGTTGAAAATCTTAACTGCCAAATTTGGGAAGTCTCCCATTAGTATTTTTTGAGTTATCGCGGATACACACATACACACAGATATCCACACACACGCACACACACATACACACACAGGCACTGATAGACATCAATCGGAAAATAGAATGGATTCATGAGGGTTCAAAACGTATATATCAATCAAAATCTCGAGGTCGAAAAAAATCACGATTACTCTATACTTCCTTATATTAGGTATAAGAAAGTAAAAACTGTACAAATCGTCACTAACGAATATTCGTCCTATATACGCAACTAACTTAAAAGGAAATTCTACAAACCGTCATTAACGAGAATGCATCCTATATGCGCCACTAATTTAAAAGAAAAAATAATGCAAATCGTGTCATTACCAAGAATGCGTCCTTTATGTGCCAATAGTTGAAAATTAAAAAAGTTTAAATACACACAAAATTGATTGCGTCAATAATAACACCCACCGCGCGCACGGTTTCAAATTACAACTGAGTATATCACGCTTTCGCAGTAGCGCAATAAATAAATAAGTACCTGAGAAGTTGGTTCTCCGCACATTGCCATCCTTCTGCAAAAAAGATCGGCACGTACTGCACAGATAAAATGCAATCAGATGCTAATATTTATATTGTAATTAATACATACATCATTTTAAAAAATTGGACATTCTATTTGCTTTATATTATGCATTTCTAGGTAGTTTACTGTTGTTATATTAGGTTTGAAAGGATACTTACTTAATACCCATGTAATTAATTAAATATCATTTTCTTACTTTATTTCTATGGAAATATAATATGAAGGCCATCTCTGAAGGAATACCAAATCTTCCGATGTTTGCTGATCAAGCACAACCTAAATCAATGGCTCACTAGGATTTTTTTTCATATAATTTAAATTTAAAAATTTTTAACTGAAAAATAAGTTTTTTTTTAAATTACATCTTTAGGGTACCATAAAAATACCCGGCTACAGCACTCAATTACTGAAATACCCAGATATGGCTCATCTCTGTTTTGGCTGTACTTTGACTTTCGTTTTCGTTATTGCTGAATTTTACAGTTATTGTTCAATAAATAGCCATAGGAATGTACGTACAAAAAAATGTTTCTTTTTCAATCCTAGATCACATCGTCCACATTTGAAAAAATTGAGAAAATTCATAACACAAATGTCTCATAACAGGTACTAAAATATATTTTCTTAAAATCGATGGTTGTGATTGTAGTGATATTTTTAATATATTGGATGGGAGAAAGTCAATAATGTCAATAATAATACAGGAGTAAAAGGAGGCCACAAAGAAGTTTCAAAAAATTTTCTGATATGCATGCCATTTCATTAAATAAAATGTTATTTGACCCTGTAGAATGGTCTTGGCTTACCCTGTATATTCGAAAACAATTTCCAGTTATAGACTTTTTGTCAAGTTTACTTATATTTTTAAACCAAGTTTCTAGCTATTATAGAACTCGAAATATCGAAGTCGGACGCACTATTGCCCCACCCTATATATATTTTTTAATTTTAACTCTCGAACGTTACATCATACTTAACATAAGAATTATTTTTTACTTTACACATGAAGGATTCGGGAAAAAAACGAGAAACGACCATTTTCTCGATTTTGTGATTTGTGTGCCATCTTTGAGATCATAATGAAATATATCATAATCGACTGACTATATCAGTTAGGGGCAAAACAAAAAAGCTAGCTCAGCATTTACTTAAAGAATATCCAACCAGGGGAAGAAGCACCATTAATTTTTTGACCTAATGGAAGGAAAAATATTTGTTTATGCATATGTTTACGTATGTATTTTTTTTATTTGTATTATTATTGCAAAATGAAATGTATTTCACTTTTACACATTTTCGTTAAAATTGGTTTAATTTTCCTTACCTGTATCTAACTTTACAGGGAAAAAGTGAATAAAATCCAGAGACTTCTTAGCCTTTTCCCCAGATTGTATGGTAGTAGCACATTTAAATTACATTCTGAATTAAATTTGCACAAGAAATATGATATTTCAACCCGAGTTTGAACTATAACGCTATTCTTTGGCGTACTGCAATTATTATTTTTTTACAATGTTTGTAAGTTGTATGAAATTTTAAAATTTAAAATTACATTGGTGTAAAATTTGTAAAATGTGACAATTTTGGTTTTTCCCCTGTGCCCTTCACTTGTTACCCGACTGCCAACGTGGGATCCATCAAAATTACAAGGGGTACACGTCGAAAAACAATGATTTGAAATAAAAACTGGCATACATACGTCAAGGTTTCAGTTCTGCAATTATACTATGCTGTAACTGTCTGGAAAACTCGACCTTGAAATTTTGTATATATTTTTTTAAACAATACCGACCTGTCTGTTTGTTATCGTCTTTGTTTGATGACCCACTGTTTCGATATTTGTTTATTAAATTTTGTATACGTATTTCAGGTCTCTGAGGAGCGAAAATACATATTTTAATATAAGGAACTTTTAAATCGAATCTGAAGAATGTACAGGGTGTTTCTTAAGCGATGTCGAAAACTTCAGGGGATGATTCCTTGGACTATTTTAAAGGAAAAATTTTCAAAGTTTAAAGTTAAAGAAGAATAAAATAATTCTGTGATTATCTTTCTTAAAAATGGTTTTTTTCGTAAATGTTTTCTTAACCTCCTCTTAAGGCACCGAAGTAACCTCGGAAAACCTTAGGAGTTTGTGTTGGAAAAGAAAGACGAGGCCCTACAGTTTATTGGGGAGTCCGAATCACAACTAGGGCATCGACAATTCCCTTTCCCGTCTTAGTCCGAAACAAATTACAAATAAAATTTCCAACTTGTTCCATGATGGAATCGAACCATCGCGAGTAAATAGCCATAAGCGCATTACCCACTCGACTACTATGCCTCGTAATTTTTAATTGAATAATAATTGTAATAAGTAATAACTAAATGAAATGTTCGAAGTGTCCACCTTGCACCACTACACACGCTCGCATTATTTACCTTGCACCACTACACATTGCTTCTGGCCATTATTGCGACGCGACGCCATACTTTGGTTTTTATCGTTTTTTGTAAAAACCGCCACTCCTACAAAGAGAATACAAGAGACCAAAAAATTTCCCTATCATATGACTGTCATGTCAGTTTTGTTCCATATGAAAAAAAAGTTAGAAAACCTGGGGCTCTCAATAGCTTTATTCTAAAGATGTGTTTACACCTTTAGAATAAAGCTTTTGTGTCCAAATTAAATAAAGTTACTGGTTACCGATGTAAGTTTTCTAGCGTGCAACATTCGGGTGATTATCTACAATTGTTATCAAATGATAAGATTTATCAAACTAAAGAAGTCAGCAAAGCGACCCACAACTTGGTCTCATCTTCCTCTTCAAGCAAAGAGACCATGAACTCATGAGAGTCAATTATTACCGTCAGCAAAAATGTCCGAATGCTCAAAATGAAGCTGCTGAACAGAAAAGTCTGTACAAACAACATGTTAATACACTACGCCACGGGTTCTGCAACAATATAGAAGCACTTCGCAATTGTAGACTGTGGCCTACCAAGATGATGTTATTTTGGTTTGCCAATCACGCGTAATATCGATATTACGAAAGAATGTCATTACGTCATCGTTATAATTCATATGAACCAAATCTGCACTGCCTTAGTCAAATTCATGCCTGTTGAAATGATTCTCAAACGCATGTTGGGCTACACTAGACTTATCTGTTCTACCATATTTGAAATGGGCCATATGCTCTTTGAATCTAGTTTGAATTGATCGTTTAGTCTGTCCAACATATTTTTGATTACAGTCCATACAGCTAATTTCGTAAATCCTCGATTTTCCTTTGTTTCAATTTTGTCTTTTGGATTGCCTAAAAGTTGTAGTTTGTTTCAAATTGGCAAAATGTTAACTGTTTGTAAATGTTACTAATTACATTTAAGTTAATTAACGTCATTAAAAATAAGAAACTGTGATGGCGTTTTAGAAAAAGGATTTTGTTTGTATTTTTAAGAATCATTGAAACATAGCTTTTGTTTTGAAGATCAACTATCGTTAGTTCTAAAATGATTAGTTTTTCATATACAGAAATCAATAAAATGAAGAAAATGGTAACAATCAAACTCAAAAATAAACAAATCCAAATTTGACAGCTAACATTCAGACACGGGAAACCATGAAACATTTGATAATGACGCTAGTCAAAAGCGTTCAAACAGATTGATCGGTATTATTCTCGCTTATTACTGAGACGTACGAAATCCGGCCTTCTCTTTCCTTTTCGACAAGGAAGTTAAGTTTTGATATACCGCATCAACAACGTTAGTCTGAGGTATTAACAGTCACATATCATGGACTTCCTTGTGCTGCCTCTCTCGTTTTATTATTTTGTAAACAAAGAACGATTGAACAGCAGCGTACGTTTTAGATTAGAAATAAATGTGACGTAACAGCATTCTTTCGTGATTTCGATTATATGTAGAGTTGGCATATCGGTCCGTAAGTAATGGGCGGTGCCAGGTAGAGAAATACCCAAATACGTAAGCGAGCTTTGTTTACCATTTTAGCAAAGATTACAACATTTGATTTTAGTCTATTGTTATGCCACGTGGTGTGTACAACGTAATTTATTCCTCGTCGTTGTATTGTTGATGATTTTATTTATTGTATTTTATTCTTGATATTAATTTAATAATAAAGTCTGTCAGACCTGCCCTATTTTATATGTTATAGAACGTATACTGATCCCTCTTAAACCGACACTTTCTTCTACTGTTACTAGCTAGTAAAAGACTAACTGAGTGTACTGGCCAAACAATTACACGGGTGGTGCTTTAGACGTTAGAAAAATTTGTCCTGTCAAAAAGTCAAGTGTTGATGTTTGTGACCGATGGTGCCGCGACAATGCGTTTGGTAGGCCGTTCTCTTCAAGAACACGGTTGTAGGTTGGTACGTGTTACGTGTAAAGTGCATGCTTTACACCATGTGGCAGAACCTATTCGATAAGATTTTCGCATTTCATAGCATACATGATGCTCCAAAGTTTTTACAGATCTTTTTCAGTTTGTGATAAGCAAGCTGGTTAAGAGGGTAAGTTGTGCATACATTTTTATAAATTGTAACAGGTTATTGCTTTTATTACTAGTTAATTTTTTTATTATACTTATTATGATGCGTACGCCCATGTCTTGTGACATTTTTGCCAACTCTAATTATATGTATGTAGAAGTTTCTTATTCCAACTGTAGAGTTTCTCTTTAGGTACCCGAATCGGGATTACTCCTTCCCCGGAGATACTGAATTCGTTATCAAAAACTGAAAGTACCGAATTTATTGGAACTGCCAAGCCCGTGCCATAAATATGACGTAGTTTGTACTCTGTGGCCATTACACCAAGTTGATCTAGCTACTGACACATATATCTCTTAAAGGAAGAGAAAAAGTGTGAGTTCTGGGCTACTAAATCAAGGTAGTCACGTCCAAATTATATGCACATGAACTGAAAGTCATTCTGGCCTGCCAAATATCAGTCGAGTGATTGGCAGGCCAAACTGCAGAAGACGGTCATCATAAATTCAGATGTTCTGTTTATGAGTATATGATTTTATCCTGCGGAAAGTCAAGATATGTTCGCGATTTTAATGTAACCTGAAGCATATGGCAGGACTCGGATATTATCTTTGCTCAGATTTAAAGGTCTTTTCTTGTTATATTGAATTGCACTTTCGCTTTTGTGAAAAGTGCAGAAAGTGTAGTTGTAGAGAACAAACCTATTATCTTATCACATTTGTGGTTTATAAGTTCAACAGTATACCTTTTGTGAATTAACATGTTATGAACATAAATATTAAGGTGCACATTTGTTCTACTCTCCATAAATAACCAATTAAGCTCATTAACGTGGCGTGAAAGATAATTAACTTTGCGTATGTCAGGTATAAATTTAAAACAAGTATTTGTATTCTTACCGATAGATAGTGTCCAAAGAAGTCATAAATAAAAAAAAGCAGCGATGATTAAATATTAAAAAATAAACAAGTTATCTCAGATATATATTTTTTTTATTTATAATTTTACAGTTACAGTTTTATGTGTGCGGCAAATATATTAACAAATTCATTAAAATTGAAACAAATTGTCTTTTGACAATTTCTCACATATATCTACATGAGCAAATATATCTCGCGTTTACGATTTTGTATGATACAAGTTTTATTTGAAACACTTCAGATTTGATATTTGGTAACGTCCCTCGACAAATTTAGTTGCAAAATCTCCCGCCCTATGGGCTCGTGATTTTGATCACTAATATGTCTCATGACGTTACCAAGCAACAAACTTTCGTAAATAACAATTTATTTAACAAAACCATTACATAAGCCGTTGAATAATCCTCGGAGAGGTCAATTTTATATGTTAAAAATATGTATTTTTATACCAAGTTCAATTTCCGGCCTTCATTTGTTCCGAGTGATGACGTCAGCAGTATTCTTTTTATTTTATTTATTTTATTTTTTATTTTATTGATCTATTTGCCCAACAGATTACAGAATCCAATTACAGGACAACAGTATAGTTAAAAAAAAGTTAAATTAAAAATATACTTAAAAACTATAACTTAATATAATATAATATAATATAATATAATATAAAATATTCATGAAAACTATAAATAACTAAATAAAAGTAGTAAGCAGTGAGTAGCAATCAATGCGTATTAAATTAAAAAGTACAAAATTACAAAATTAAACTATATATCTATCTAACTATCTAAACTATCAACATTTTTCATCGAATGCAAAACAAATATGAAATATAAAATATAAAAGTATGAAATAATTAATAGTGATGTTATAGATATGAAAGAGCGTATTTCAAACTAAATTACATTTCCAAGATGCTGCGTTGCTGTTCTAATAAAATTATCAAGAGACATATTATTTATATCACTATGACTAGCTATTTGGTTTAAATTAGTGCTCATAGTATGCAATGGTGACTTTAAAAGTATGTTAGTTCTAGCAATTGGCAAATGAAGTAACTCAGTTTGCCTAGAGGCTGGTCTCGGTACTCGAAATTGTAGCATTGACATTATAGGAATACAGTCTATCTTGTTATGTATTAATTTGAAAACAAAAGCTAAAGTAGATAATATCCTCCTTAAATATAAAGATGGCATTTCGAGTTCTTCATATAACATATATTGATTATACCCTATTTCAGGATATACTCCGTTAACTTTGTAGTATAAGAGCTTGCAAAATTTCCTCTGTACTCTCTCGATTGCTGATTTCTGAAGATCATAATATGGATACCAAATAATGGATCCATATTCTAACTTAGATCTTACAAACGAAAAGTAAAGCGTCTTTAATGCTAGAACATCATTAAAGTTACGGCAGTTCCTGGTTATGAAACCCAGCATTTTTAAGGCTGATGATGTTATCGTATTGACGTGTTCATTGAATGAAAATTTATTATCAAATAAAATACCTAAGTCTTTGGTAATTTCACAACGTTTTAACTCGGCTGATTCTAGTACATATGTAAAAGATATAGTTTGTTTTTTTAAAGTATAACTTTTTAAATGGAGAATCCCTATTTTTCTTTAAATGTGGTTGGCACATTTTGTAGTTGTCAAGATGACTATAAAAAACCTTACTACCTTTTCGAAAATTTTCGCGAAAAAGCAGTTTAACATTAAAAAATACAAATAGTACAAAAAGTAGTAAGTAATAAAAAGCGCTAAGCAGTTATATGTCAGAAATAAGTCAATAATTCAGAAAGATGTTAATTTTCTATTTATCTTCATATTTGTTTCACGCTTTTTTAGAACAGAAACACTACTGGTAGAAATTTTAATACTTATTGGATACGAAAACATGACTAGAACTTAAAAAGAGGCATTAGATCGATCTAACAATTCTCATGTATCTATGAACACAATTCTGAAGACACGAGCTGAGATAGATATATTTTTATTGCTTTCCTACTCTTATGTTCTAATATGCTCCATAGGATTAAGATCGGTTGACCTTGTAGCTAATGGCAGATTGTCCAATTCATGAATTTTCAAATTGCCGGAGTATTTAAGCTTTATGTGAACGACCATTGTTATCTAAGAATTAAAAATTCGGTTCCAAATTCTAATAGTATTCGTCGATAATATTGCGAAAGTTGTCTCTGGTAACAATTTACTAACAAAGTCCTACATATACCTTGATGGGAACCTTGAGTAAATACTGGACATACCGATAATTTACTTTTGTATTAAGATGGTGTCCAAACGCGAACTGATAGTCTATGACCAAGCCAGACTAAATGGATCTGTAAATATTACGAAGTTCATGTATTCTACCCAGATTGCTCGTTTGGGATGTGGGAAGGATCCTGTCATAAAGTGATGACGGTTCATTTTTCATTTTCACTAACAAATGCTATCTAGGTGCAACAGTCTTTCCTCGCTAATTCTCTCTGACACTCCTGGTTTCGAGGAACTTTGATAAAATCTGGATATTAAGCGTTGGCTCATATTGATTATTTACATAATTATGTCAAGCATGGTTCAACTGCATACCAATCGATCAATTAATAGCATCCTCAGATGTGTTTCCAGTGTAACATGTATAAAGCTATTTTTTCTTATACACGATAAATAACTCAGACAAAAGGTTTTATTTGGATATTTTTGTTGAAGGCATGCATTATTTCTTTGAATCGCAAGTGGCAAATAATGAATCTTTCCATAGATTGGGATATAAATTATACACAGATTGAGGGACATTTTCATATAGTATTTGATATTCGGTACGATATCAGAAGATATCCTGGAATTGCATGAGAATTTTCAGCTCACAAATACTTTCATCGAGTTAGATACCCGTCATATTGATTGGGTGGTACATTCTTATTGAATTTATTCATTTTCAAGTTTTAAAGCAAACAGTATAAAACAGTTAATCAAATAGAACTGGCAGCATTTTTATCGTTAGTCAGTTGAAATTATTCTACAAATAGATTACTTTTATATTATTTCCTTTTACTCATTTTGTTTAGTCATATTGTGTATGATTTTTCTCGGGAAATTATAATTAATCACGAGTGCAAAATACAAAATTGTTATTCAGATATTCACAACATAGGCATGCTTCCCTCTATAACCATTAGAACGGAAACAAAACCTAAGCAATGTTAAATTCGTAATTTTATGATAGTGATAGTGATAGCGATAGTTTGAAAGAGCATATTTTTTTTGTGTAGCATCAAAAATTATAGTATGTTAACTTTGTACCCTGTACCCAGCACCTATGTTTTGTTGTTGTTGACAATGCCATTTAAACAGTGTCGATTCGTGGAAAAGAATAGGTTTTTAACACTATCTGGATTTCGTGTACAGTGTGGTCATTTTGATAACATTTTGATCTGATATAATTCTTTTATTTTTAAAGAATAGTTACTGATATGACCGAAAAACCAAATTACAGGGTCCGTTATTAAGTTTTTTTTGTCATCAGAAAATATAAAAGACTCAATAGAAAAGGATATATACATATCCTGTATTTTTTAAATGGAACACCCTGTATATGTTTAATTGATTGGATAGCATATTTCATTCTGATTTCAGTGATATAGCACACTTTATACTTTCATCCTGTAGTTTCCAATTTATTATCAAAAATGTAATTTATTGCATGATATACGAGTAGTGTGCCGTGGAAACAAAATGGTAGGTACTAATTTTTGACATATAAACAAACAATAATTAAGCACATCAGTGTTAGCCAGTGTTTATTGTGCTTATTGCAGTTATTTCATTCAATGACGGAAACAAAATTATTTATATACAATTTTCTGATAAACACTGTCATAGATGACACACGCCTACTTGGAATAAATATAAAAAAAACGCAAAAAGTAATCTACTCAAAAGATTATTTTCGCTATTAAATACTTACACATCAAAAGCGACCCCATTTAAAAGAATTCAACTTTATGCCATAACTCGAAATTGCACCGTTTTTTAAAATTTTTTCGACATCTCTGTATTATGCAGAAAAAAGTGCCTAAATGTAAAAGTTGTTTTTTCATAACTTTACAAGCAACCAAGATACTGACATGTGTCTAAAAGCCGAAAAATCAAACTATTGTTTATAACTCGAAAACAAAGGACTATAGAAAATGTTTGTTTTCGCCAATGAATTTGTCTAAAAAAAAAAGAGATCGAATATGTGTCTTGCATTTTTTTGTATCTCTTACAGTTACCGAGTTACCATATACAAACATCGAAATTTGCCCACCCTGTCCAAAATTGAGAAAATTCAGTTCAAATAGTTGTAAATTTAAAAATTATTTTTGGCCACCCTGTATACTTTTAGGAAGTGAAAATGCCTGAGTGTCATAACTGGTATTAACATTTTTTTCTTAAAATCGTTAATTGTGACTAGTGATTTTTTTAATATACACGTGTAAATGGCATACTGTCAACAAAAAAGTCATTACATCCAAGTGGTTGGGAGAGAGTCAATAATAATACAGGAGTGGAAGGAGGCCACAAAGAGTTTTCAAAAAATGTTCTGATATACATGGCATTCCATTTTAAAAAATGTAAGTTGACCCTGTAGAATCGTCTTGGCCATCCTGTATATTCGAAAATAATTTCCGGTTATAGACTTTTTTGTCTAATTTATTTATGTTTTTAAATCATGTTTCTAGCTATCATTGAACAACTCGACATATTAAGGTCGGACGCACTATTGCCCCACCCTGTATATGTATATATTATACATATATGTATTTTATATAATATACTTGCTTGCATGTAACAATATATTGATGTAGACAATTTTTTTTTCCAGGTCAGTACCAATCTAACTAGCCATGTAACAACTATCTATGACTCGGCTTATTGTAAGTAGTATTAATTTATAAATAAATTAATAGAAGTGTTCCGTGTAGTTTTTTAATTTAAAATGCACAAAAAATAGGTTGGTAACTTGTAACTTCATTCATCTAAAATTTTCTTTAAAATTTGTGTTTGAGCTATTAAATATGATTTGAACGAAACAACTACTCAGTAGGAAAATACCCCGACCTGCATTGGATTATACCTTCAAATCATGATAGATCGGTAGCCAGTATCATTTGTCAATTCCTAACCAGACATAGACCGGTTTCGAACTTAGTTCTCAGTATGCCATAGGTTATAGAACAGACAATAGGGCTAGGCGATTGTCAAAAGTCATAATCGATTATTGAAAAATAATCGATTATTTCGATTAATCGATTATAATCGATTAATCAAATAATCGATTAATCAAATGATCTATTAATCGTAATCAAATAATAGATTAATCAAATGATCGATTAATCGATTATTTGATTAATCGATTAATCGATTATAATCTATTATTTTTCAATAATCGATAATCGATTATGACTTTTGACAATCGCCCAGCTCTATCGATTATTCGATTAATCAAATAATCGTATAATTGAAAATCGGTTATAACCTATTAATCGTAAAAGCGATTAATCGATTATAGTCGATTTTAACCAGCCTTAATCGATTATTCGATTCTCTTGCCCACCTCTAATTTACGGAGCTGTATGATTCATCTTAGGGTTATTTTCAATTTTATATACATACTGTTTATTTATATGACTATAATACTGTAATAATTGTATTAGGTAAAAAAATAGATAATGAGGATGTAGGGCTGGGCGATTGTCAAAAGTCATAATCGATTATCGATTTTTGAAAAATAATCGATTATTTCGATTAATCGATTATAATCTATTAATCGATTAATCAAATAATCGATTAATTAAATGACCGATTAATCGATTAATCAAATGATCGATTAATCGATTATATAAGAAGAAATAATCAAATGATCGATTAATCGATTATTTTTCGATTAATTGATTATTTTTCCCAGCCCTAACAGACAAATGATAGTGGCCAACCTGCTAGTCATATACTGACTAAGGTAAATTGTGTAGTGGTGAGAGGTATATGAAACTTCTCATATGGTCCAAATGCTACTATCCGACCGACATCATAGATGTCTCTGTGGCGGATAGCGACTTGCGAAGCAAGTACCGAGAGCGGCGACCTCTAGCCCAGGTGGACTAAACAAACTACTGTTATTAAATATGATTTTAACGAAACAACTACTCAGCGGGCAAATACCCCGACCTGCATTGGATTATACCTTCAAATCATGATAGATCGGTAGCCAATATCATTTGTCAATTCCTATACAGACATAGACCGGTTTGAGCTGTTATTTTTTATTCAGAGTAGAAATAATAAGAATACCGGAAACGTAGCCTAATTTACCTTCATGTTTTATGCCGGTTATTTATCATTAAGGATTATAATATGTATTTTTTAGACTAGTAGTATAATTTTCTCGAGATTTTAATGTCGGTTTATTCATATACGCAACGATGACATAGATTTTCTGATTTCTGGAAGAAGTTACTCGGCCACTAAAAACATCTGATATCTTTCAAAATAACAGAGTCGTATGTCTGAAGTTAAATTTCAGGTGGATAAATTCTCTTTATTGCGATATCTTACTTTACTTTCTCTATACAGGGTGTTCGTTTTCAACCTACCTACTAGACGTTTCTGGACTGAATAATAATATCGTTTTGAAATTTTAGTCAAATGGATTTTCGGAAAAGACCTACCATTCTAAAATATTTTCGAACTTTTATCACTTCCGATTATACCGGAAGTTGCCATCGACTTTGTTATTTTAAATATAGCTCCCCATTTTTCTTACATTTTTGGATTCCTCATAAAAATTAGGAGTAAGTTTGATAATACAACCCTACCTTGATTCTCAACTGTTTTCGAGTTATTACAATTTTTTTAAAATTTGTTGCGTTTGCAACGTCTCCCTTTATTGCGATTATCCTTAAAACTAATTGATAGTGATTAATAGAGTTTGCATTTCGATCCGCAAATCATGGGCGGTGCCAGGTAGAGAAATACCCAAGTACGTAAGCGAGACTTGTTTACTATATTAGTCTACTGTTATGCGTCGAGGTGTCAATAACGTAATTTATTTCTCTCCCTTGTATTGTTGATAATTTTATTTTTTGTATTTTATTCTTGATATTAATTTAATAATAAAGTATGTCAGACCTGCCCAAGGGTAAAAAAACTGCCATACGCTGACAATGATGCTATAATAATTTATAAAGTGTGCGAGACTGACCTGATGTGCTGGGACAAACGTGATTGTAAACGTCACGTAAATTCTGTGCAACATGAAACTAAAAAAAATGGTGTGCCTTCGACAACACAGTTTATGTTCGATTTACTCTTAATGCTGATTGCCTGTGATGTTCCGCTGCACATACTCGATAAACAACCATTCCAAGAGTTCTAGAATAAATACAATCCCAAGGTGACGTTACCAAGTCGCAGTTGCGTAGCTATGTACCAACAGTAAGCGAAGACATTGTAAATTGGATCAAATGTGCACTAAAAAATACACGGCTGTGGTTATGTGTTGACGAGACGACAGATTGAAAAAAAAATTCTATTGTAAATGTTATAGTACGTGTACTGGACCCTCTTAAACCAACATTTCCACTGTTACTAGCTAACAAAAGACTAACTGAGTGTACTGGCCAAACGATTACGCGGGTGATGCTGGAGACGTTAGAAAAATTTGACCTGTCAAGAAGTCAAATGTTGATGTTTGTGACCAATGGTGCCGCAACAATGCGTTTAGTAGGCCGTTCTCTTCAAGAACACGGTTGTAGGTTAGTACATGTTACGTGTAAAGTGCATGCTTTGCACCTTGTGACAGAAACTATTCTACAAGGTTTTCCAGAGGTAGATGCATTAATAGCAAGTACTAAAAAAAGTGTTTCTTAAATTTCCTAAACGTCCTCGCGCATTTAATAGCAAGTGTCCCGATATTCCCGAACCACCACAGCCGATTCTTACATGTTGGAGAACATGGTTGGAGGCAGTATTTTATTATGCTGAATATTTACAACAAATAAAAGCTGTGATACTACAATTCAATCCAGACGAGGCTGTAGCTATTACGTAAAGTCAGACAAAATTTGAAAATGTTTCTGTTGAAACAGCTTTAAAAACTATTCACAAGAACTATAAAGGATTGCATGACGCCATACAAAACTTACAAAACAGTGCGTTGTCGTTAGCGGAGTCACTACAAATAGTGGACGAAGTAAATTGACTGCTACACTCTATAGGTGACGAAAAAAATTAGCCCGTTGGAGGAAAGTTCACACGCGTGTTAAAGCAAGACACTGGTTTTACCAGATTAAGACAAATTTGTGATGGTACTGATGGTGCATCTGCAGATCCGTTAAGTGAGTTCAAAGACTATTTTAAGTATGCTTGTATCAATAGATGTTGAATGGCCGATCTCAAAAGATAAGCATATTTTTTCACCACGTCGAACATTACTCTCGGAGACAACCATAGAAACAAACATGATGCTGCAAAGTTTTTACACATCTTTTCCAGGTTGTGATAACCAAGCTAGGTTAAGAGGGTAAATTGTGCATACATTGTTATAAATTGTAACAGTTTATTGCTTTTATTACTAGTTAATTTCTTTTCTTACACTTATTATGGTGCGTACGCCTATGTCATGCGGCGCATTTTTGCCAACTCTAGTGATTAATAATTTTTTGATATCTTGTTAATGTTTTAATAAGCTATCAAAACGTCAAAAAATGTTAAAAAAAATTTTAAATCTAAAAAAGTAAATTTTTTAAATAGCACCCCATATATTTTTTTATACCATTACATTAATCAATTCTTAGTAAAAAAAGTATAAGGCACTATGCTGCTAAAATTAATATTTTGTGATAAAATTATAAAAACTAATTTAGCCATTAGGCACTATTTTACTAGGGATTGGAGTGATTAATGTAATGGTGTAAAAAAATGTACGGTGCTGTTTAAAAAAATTTTTAGATTTTAATTATATGATGTTTTTAACTCCATATGTATTTATTATTTTTTTCAAAAATGATTTTAACGGTTTGATAACTTATTAAAACATTAAGATGCCAAAAAACCATTAATTACTATCAATTATTTCTGAAAATAACCTCAAAAAAAGGAAGACGCTGCAAACGCAACATATTTAAAAGAAAATGTAATAACTCGAAAACAGTTGAGAATCAAGGTGGGGTTGTATTATCAAACTTACTCTTAATTTTGATGAAGAAATCAAAAATGTAAGAAAAATGGAGGGGGTTCCATTTAAAATAACAAAGTTGATGCCAACTTCCGGCATAACCGGAAGTGATAAAAGTTCGAAAATACTTTAGAATGGTAATAAATATCTATAAAGGCCTAGGTCTTTTGCAAGAACTCATTCTACCAACATTTCAAAACGATATTCCAATTCAGTCCGGAGATACATTTGGGGGTGGGTTGAAAATGAACACCCTATATATAAAATTCATCAGTCATCGTTTCTTTCTTTAGATAAATGTTATTAACTTTTAGAAATTTATTGAGGGATATAACGAGGGAGTTTATTTTTTTCATACATTGTCAACCAAAAAGTACGCAACATGGAAATATTTTATTATTTGATTTAGTAACAAATCGATTAGAGCGATCATTTCCGATTGTCATGTCCATGACATTGAGTGTTCTCATTAAGAATTAAAATATGTTAAATAAAATTTGTCACGTGGCATCTCGAAAAAAACATTCTAAAAAATTCGCTGAAAATTCGATTTTCGGAAAATGTTATGAAAGGTATTTTGAATCCTATTGTGGATTGAATGCGAATTTTGAGCAAAAAAAAATGCTTTTGATAAATTATTGTTTATATTATCTTGTGTGCAAGCACTGTTGATCGCACGACAGGTAGATGGAAAATGAATTTGCTGATCAGTGACGGGTTGTCTGCCTCTAGTTTACATTGCAAAGTGGCCATTTAAGACACCTATGTCTAATAATTCAATACACATATTGTGTATTCGATGTATAGGTAAAGATAAAACGGACGTTGGAAAATGGTTATTTTAATGGTGTGGGAAAGAAATTGCCTTGGGGCATTCCTATCCTCACGATTACAACACTGTTGACATGAATTTAAATTTGTCTTTGTCTCGAAAAGAAAACACATTGTAATTAAGGGAAAAAATAAGTTTAATGAAAAATTAGCAAAAATATGAAATCAACTATTTATATTAAACTTGCATACACACACACATTTGCGCAGTGGACTGTAAGTAAGCTTCATTTTGTTACAACTCTAAGCCTTTAAGCAACCCTTTTTTGCAGCTACATCTGATAAATTTCTCACACGCCTAACAACATTTGATATCGGTTCGAACCGATTAATCGAATCGTTTATCATAATTTGAATTGAATCGTGAATCGATTCGCAAGGAGCCTGATTAAATCGAATCGAAGTTACGATTACTAAATTGACGTGGTGAGGTAGTGTTGCCAGCAACACTACGTGGTTCTGTAAAACCGGCCTTACACGACAATAGCAAATCGTTGTCCGCTGTATCTTCACTACTTTAATTTTCACACTACTTGAAGAATCCTGATTGTAGCTATTCCTTATTCCTTACTATAGTATTTTCGTAAATTCTGTAGAGTAAGAAAATGCGGATTAAATGCCTAGGAAATAATAATAAAATAATAAAGATGAAATAATTTGATTAAGAATACCTATGAACTCATATTGATGATTATTAATATTTTATCTTATAAATCGTAACATTTCAGTTTAGGTATAAAAAACAAACATTAGGGAAAGTTATGTTGTAATTAAATACATTTATTTATATGATATGAATTTTATAAATAATATATTATTTATTATTTACAAATATAGGTACTGATTAAAGTTCTAATTAAAAAAACTAACAAATGGATTATTTGTGATTTTCCTTATAAAAAATTGTATTTACAACACCCAAATAAAAACAATGAATATCTTTCTTACTCGCTGGTCTATCTTACTCCAGACGTTTTCTCCCGCTGCTCGAAAGTATTTCCTGCGTGTTACGCTCATTACACCATTTTATAAGAATAATAAGATAAGTGGATGGTCTAAGATCAATTGCATTTCGATTTCCGTGTATGTAGGTACCTACATATGTGCTATCGGGATATTCGCGACACATAACGTTCAAATTGGTACATGTGAAAGAACTGCTCTTAATTGCATTAAATGAAGTGAAAGCGGAAAATTGGATTAAGTATATAGATCATGTTAAAAAGATCGAATTACAGATGTGGGACCTTGATACCAAGATGGATAGTCCCGTTAATCCAGTCATAATAAGAGTAGGTGAAAGCAGTAGTGAAAGTGAAGAAATGTTTTCTTTAGACAATGAATAGTGCCATATTATACATGTATGTATACTCAAGAATAAATCAGTGATCGTCCACAACGTTAGTGTTCAAGTGTCCCCGTGGTCTTTGCTGGGTAACTTTCTAATGACGTATCGTATTTTTTACTATGAATAACAGTTTTATTTCTTTAAATTGTTATTGGCTAAATATAGCAAAATATATTCTAAAATATTTTCAATTGCAGGTACGTCTTTTAGAGAACTAAATTTAATTATTCTGAGCTGATTACTAATTACAGTAATTCAAATTTCATTTAAATAAAACTTAAATGTTTCAAAATTTTTAATGCATAAATAGGTATCTAAATCACATTGTACATACAGTATGAAAATACATTCATTTTCAGATCTATACTATGTCCAACGTTACTTTACGCCCCTGATTGCACCGCTTCAGTTGGGTTTATGCAATTAACTTTTTTCTACCTGTTCTCGAGAAGGGTCGCTAAGTCGCCCAACGGTCTTAACATTCGTCTCGTATACGTTATCAACTATTTTAATTATATGGTCCACTGCAGCGATTTCCGGCAAGGTTTTTTTTATACGATCGCAAACGAAAGAGACGGGTGTATATAAATTGCTTGAAACAGGTGTACAGATTTTATATTTTGTATGTGCCCCCTGTATTTAAATAAATGCTCTTTCACTTTGATAAATAACCAACCAATTTTTTGTTCTGCTCTATAGAATTTACGAAAACGCTATAGAGGCACATAATGGTATGTTATGTATGTATGTACCTACCCATAGTCTCTGGTAATACGACCAACTTGGAGGCAAAATAGAGTTAAAAACGTGATAACTTAGGTATAATTTAATGAAAAATACTTAAATTGTTGCCAAGTAAACAATTCTTAATTGTCAAATCAAAATGACGCGTCGTTTTACCTTCTTTTGTTTCCACCGCCTGCTTACTAAATATTTTTGTTGCAGTACAATATTCATTACTATGCAGTAACATTCGATACTAATTTTAATGAAGAAAGCAAAATATGATGGGCACAGCAATTGTATTGGACAAAAATAAAAGATAAATAAGTATTTTTTAACTAGGTGAAGTAAAAAAATGGGGTTCCTATCTTGGTTTTTAAGATATCGTGGGTTGTTTAAAGATATTTTTTTTAAAATAAGTTAGATCTTATTAGTCTGTTCAGCTACTGGTTATTCCCAAAAAAATATGAGGCACAAAGTTGCATGCCAGAGGTCTTTCGATATCACGGCACACTACGCATCAATATGTGCCAAAATTGATATTAACTGTCATTTTAAAAGCAAATGCCATGTTCCGATACATGGTTGAAAAGAGAATCTAGAGACGAATCAGATAGGTAAAAAAAATATACAGGGTGCCATTTAAAATAACAGAGTAGATGTCACTTCCGGTGAAACCGCAAGTGGTGGACAAACATTTTTTGTACTTAAAAAAAGGACAATCACGCATTATATAAGTGTACCAAATTTCAAAATAATATCTTTTTAAATAAACATGCTACGGGGTGTTACATGTCTCCTGTGTCACCGGGTATGTCATTGACATGCAAAAATATTTAAAATGGTGTCGTTTTATGTAACTCTCATTACCTACTTAATAGAACATTGTAGAACTTCAACTGAATTTTTGGTAGTTAACACAGTAATTTTCGTAAAAACCAAGGTATGCAAATACAGTGTGTTTTATTAGTGCTACTGCTGTATAAAATGAACAACAAATAATAGTCAGGAATTGTACATATTCATGAATCATAAAGCATAGATATTAAAAATATCTTCCTATGTAAGGGGTGCGTTGCAAAAATTTTACTACGCAAAGTAATCTTTTTTTCGTAAAGGAATGTCCTTTTTATTTTCACATATTATACTATATATTCTACGTTATATTCAATGTGCCGATTCAATTCGATAGGCTGTTTCGATTCGAATTGCTGATTCGATTCGATATTTCGATGTAATTGCTTCCTGGAATGGGTTAAAAAAATCTAATCGAATCGATTTCCTACCCAGGCCTAATACCTACCTTTATACATATTTTTTTTATAGATTATAAATCAGTATTCATTGTAGCAAGCAGCCAAGGAAGTAGCTGTTTAAATCAAAATTTAAATTTGATGTCTTTCGTAAAAGTAATTATAACTGTTGTTCTATTTAGTTTTTAAAAGTAATGGTGTACAAGTATTTTCGACACCCTCTAGCAAGCATAACGAACGAATTATTTTCAGATGTGTGCATATTTTCTTAGTTATCGGCGTTCTAATGAAAACGTTTGTTTTATTATACCAAAGAATACTGGAAAATAACTCACGCTGTGCTATAGGTATTTTAAATACATAAAACAAACTCCACAATCAGAATCCAGGAATTATTTTATTACCTACAGGCCGACGACGTGTACTACGGTGCCCAGGCAACAATAACTCCTTTGTGTAATTATGCACAATAACAATTACTGTTAAAGGTAATAACTTTGTTATTATAAATAGCCGACTTCATACTTCTGCTCATTTATGCACCGAAGTGTGTTTAAGAAAAGAATTTCTATACATTATTTAAGCTGTCGAGCGTTAAAAATCAATACGGGGTTTTGTATGTGGTCGATTTTACAGGTCCTTTACTACCAGTTCAGTGGTTGTACAACAAACAGTAACTACAGAATTATACAGTCTGCAAATAGGTTGAAATTAAATCTGACAGGATTATTAATAAAACAGCTTACAGATATTATGTTTTATTATATTAAAATTTAATTAACCGATCATTTGAGCTACAACAAAAAGAGATGTATTTAATATTTTTTGTAGAGAATTTAGTCCTGTAGGTCGTCTTATTCTTAACGCAAAAAATCTCGTCTTAATGCCATTCTTTCATTAAAATTCCCCCTCTTAAGAAAATTTAGTGTCATTAACACCGAAATAATATAATTAATAATATTTTTTGCTTCTCCCGTGGATATTTCAATTTTAAACGCCGCGTGCGCCATGTTGCCTAAACTATAACCTCAGCTTGAGTAAGTTTTTTAAGAAAATGAAATTTATTTATATTTCCACATAATATAAATATGTTACGTAGATAGGTTGATCCCATATGAGTAATTATTCATGATAAATCAAAAAGAAAAATTCTCATAAAATTCCTTTATTACTGTGACCGGTTTCGTGAACAAATTAATTACTTCACATCATCAGACACAGGAATTTTTATAAATAAAAAACCAATTTGTTCACGAAACCGGTCACAGTAATAAAGGAATTTTATGAGAATTTTTCTTTTTGATTTATCATAAATATGTTAATATGTTTTTAAAGCATACATTTTAGAGCTTTTTCTCTTTTGCTTCTGCCTCTACAGATTGTTCCGGTCTAATGAAATGGAAGTCTTACAAGTCCGGGAAAAATTTATCGGTTAATGAAATTGAATTCGTTTTCACTAAAGGCATTTAATTAAATGTAATTTAAGAACAGAAAAGTTAATTGACGTGTCGAATATGTCTAGGCTGGACTGGTGGAAGTTTAATGAAAATCAAATTCCTTAATTTTCAACTGAACGTAGAATTTAATTAAACTTTCTTTTTCCCTAAATTTTCCAATACCCGCTTTCCAGCAGAATTAATTCAATTTTGAACATATTTTAGAATTATCATGATTTAGATCAAATTATTAAAATCTATTATTAGGTTGATGGTTTTTACATAAAAATAAATAATTTAAAACTCAATCTTAAAATTTTATATACCTAAAATTTATTTCAAAGAATGCTTTATTCAAAGTAATAACAATTGTGACATTGCATCCGAAATATATTTCAATCGCCAGAAAGAATACAACCTAATAAAGCTATTTTTAAGAGGTTAAAAGAAAATCTCCTTTTGTGAACAGAAATGGGGGATAACGAGTAATTTTATGTAAATTGGTCTTTGTTTTAATACAAATTTACTTTTGTTTCAGTGAATATTCTCATTAAACTAATTACAATGGAGTCTCCGTAACGTTAACAAGGTATTAAAGTATGAGATTTAGGTGTACTGATGATGACTGATGAACCATTAATACATTTTTGGTGGCAGCGACCGAGCAGTTTTAACTTATAACGTGTTTCATTTTGTGATGTTATAATATATGTAGATGTAGTTATACGAGTATTTTTACTAATAATATTATTTTTACAACATTTTGTAGATTCAGATATTAACAATAAAGGGCTTTTGTTTAATCTTGTCTTACATATAAATTTAATTTAGATGAAAATATTTGTGTATTTGAGTTTCTCGTGGATAAATGAATGTAAATATACTTCATTTCAATTTGTTTCCATTGTCGAGACTACTACAGGTCAATAAGCACCTATATATTATTGATTTCTCATTTAGTTTTGATTGAAATTGAGTAGTTGGTAACGGGTATAGGTACATAGCATTTTGTTAGGTACACATGAATAATAAATTAGTGATCGCGAAAATCAGGAACTGATCAGCGACACCGCGCTGACATACATAGAGATATGGTAAATGATATACATATTACCTTTTAATTGGCGAATTTGTAGTATCCAAAATAACAGACGTAATAAATATTTTACTGAACATACAACACTGCGCACTAGTAATTTCTAGAGTTTTAGTAAAATAGCAGCATCCAATCTAGATGTGCAGGAGGTAACTTTTGTCGCCTGTCGCTCAAAATCCATTTATACGAGGAAAACGACCTTTCAGCGTCTACAGAGGCAACAAGAGCATATTTGAAATACATGAATTTTTTTCGAGGGCACGTTTTTATATTGGGTTGAGAAAATGCTATCTCTTTATCTACAAAGAGGTCCACAATACCACACAGTGTACGAAACTCGGGATTATTTCGTTAAACTCTTTCAAATTTATCTTTCATACGTTCAGCAGAGGCTCCTGATAATTGACAAATTAACTGGCGTAGATCGAATACATTGTTTACTGCAATAACTATTGCATATTCAGGTGAAGTAGGTATACACTCAAGGTTCCTTATTGACAAAATAAATTCTTGGAAAATGACAATGTATATTAGATTTTCCCGAACAGCTGGGTTATTAACCGCCTGCTGAGCGTGTGAAATAGAGAGTGCGTCATTTGTTTTTAATTTGCCGATCACCCTCTTTACATCATCAAAATGAACATATGCATTAAAGCCGTGTTTTCTAAGAATCACGCATCCGTGGTGCGCGACACGTAGAGCGCATTATCGTGAAGACATTTGAGTTGTCAGTGAAAAGAGCATGTCGCAACAGCAAAAAACGTAAATATATATAAAATTAAATCGTTCAACTGCTGCGACTTCGCGTTATTGCGTGTCGCGCACCCATGGTGCGTGGTTCTTAGAAAACACGGCTTAACACGTCATAAGGGGTTGTTGTGGTAATGGCGTAATAGCAGTTCGTCTGTAAATAATTTTTATCGAGATTGCGCTTTAGAAATGTCTTCCTCACGCTGGCTATTAATCTGTCTATTGTGGTATAGTAGTCTCTAACAGTTTCTGCAGTGCGATGGAGTTCGTGTGCTAAACATGTTACATGTAATAAATTTTCATACCTGTATATGTTTTTTAAACGCACTGCAGATGCCTTCATATAGGAAGCAGCGTCGGTTACATAGACGTCCTGTATTGTTCTTCAAGTCGGCTTTCCATATTTTTCTTAGGACGAAAAATAACAAGCACCGTTTTGGAGTTAACTGCGGTTACTGCAGCCGTTCTGACGACCCATATAGTGAAATTGAGCGCTGCAGTGAAAGAGATAAAATTGCGTTGTTTCGAAAACATTTATTTTTCAATATGTATACATATTTACTGTACAATATGTACGGACCTGGAATGTACGGTTTACTCGCGATCTTTACTAATAATAAATAATAAAATAAATATTTTTATCACTATTTTTGCGAGATTAACATATATATTCAACCACAACACTATCTATTGTAGGCATTTTTGTGATATTTTACTAAAAACAAATATAACGGTAATACCCAAAGTAAACAAAGAGGATTAATTAGATGGCATGGCGTTGACATTTTAATTTGCGAGTATAATTCCTAGAATAATCGATATTCTAATTTACACTGTGATTTACAATTATGTAACGGTACCTAATTAACATATTATTTTATGTTCAGTTCAGCGAATTTCGTTTTGAGTACTTCTAATATAGCACTAGTAGAGAAGTAATTTTACTATTTTAAACACACTTTCGATGATAGGAGGGGGTTATTTACGTAGATGATTATTTGAATTGAAATAAAAAAAAAGATAAGGAATCTCCGTGACTATTACTAATCTTGTAAATATTGGTTAAAATTTAATTACTTAACATTTTTCTAGATGACAGTTTTACCCACCAACCATATCATTTCAGTAATTCCCACTGGATAGATCAAATGATTAATAACATAGAAATTTCAATTGACAAAAACAAGATGATCATTCCCTCTATTCAGGAATCAGAATAGAATTATATCAACAAAAGGCAATTAATATACTCTATACTGGCCATAAATTGTACGAAATCTAAAATTACCATAACTCCGACTTTTTTGTTTCACTGTAATGTAGTTAGTTGCATTGCATTTTAGGAAAGTTTCTCTATGGTGGTGTTTTTTGCCTAAATATCTATATATCTATATAAAATAGATCTTTGTATTAAAGCTGGATGAGTTTGTGTATTGAAATTTTCCGTCAACACCAGAAAATGGAAGTAGTTGTATAGAATAAGACCAAACAGACATTTTATAAACAGCTTAATAAAAGCCCAGTTCGCATATAAAACCTTATTTATAGGTACTCCGGCACACAATATCAACCTATTCTCACGTATGTTTTGATTAAAATAGGAAAAGAATATTACGGGAAATGTCGTGTTACATTGTTTCGAATCGTGTTTCTTTACGTGGTTAATGCTATGTTGTGGAACACACAGAGTGATTTGTAGTTCATTGTTTATTGAGTTTTAAAACAAAAATTTAAAAACACCTCATTTTTAATTGTAAGTTGTTAAAATAATGCCTTAAGTATAATTGCGATTTACTTCTTACCATACAATTGGAATTAAGAGAATATGTTAAAATTTCGATTTTTAGTGGATTTAGGGTTAGTTTAAAAATTACGAGGAAGAAATTATATATAAAAATAATTTACACGATTTATCATAGAATAGCATTAAGATTAAATCATTACGTAAATGTATCCTTTGAGTTACCAAATAGTTAACTGATGAGCCAGAAGTAGTAAGATTGTAAAAAAGTGATATTTATCAAACAATTTTATTCTTGTTGGTCTAATTCTTATAAGACTGTATTCATATATCAAAATCAAGTGTAGTTAGGTCCGAGGAACGTGTAAGCCATTCAATGGCATCTGTTCTGCCAATCGATCAGGAAATGAAACATTTAAATACTCTCTAAGTGTTACCCCAAGGTGAAGGGGGTGGCAATCTTATTGAAAACCCAAACGTTTTTTGGCACTTCTTCATCCTCATTTCACAAAACAGGAAGAATATCTTCTCTTCAAATTTCTGTCCACATGTTTACATTTTCAGGATGTCAGTATGCTGAGTGTAAGCTTACCCAGTCAAATATAATAACCTGGGAGAGGAAACTGGACCAGAGTCCAAGACCTGTAGCTACTATTTAGGTTGACAGAAGAACATACGTAGTCAAATAAAAGCAAAAGTATAAATGAATAATGAAAAACATACCACTTAACACATTGTATTATTCAATGAACGAAGTCTGCCATGGCATTAGCATACATGGTCACAACAGATATTCTTTCTGCAATCGTGACTGTTAAATTTGAACGATTTGGTCTGTACCGGGTGGGCAAATTTCGATGTTTGTATAGGGTAACTCGGTAACTGTAAGAGATACAAAAAAACGGAAGACACATTCTCGATCTCTTTTTTTGAGATAAATTAACTGGCGAAAACAAAAATTTGCTATCGTCTTTTGTTTTCGAATTATAAACAAAAGTTCGAGTATTATGAAAAAAACAACTTGTTACATTCTTCAGGCATTTTTTTCTACATACAATACAACAGTGGCGTCGAGAAAATTTAAAAGAAAAGGTGCAATTTCGAGTCATGGCATAAAGTTGTATTTTATTAAATGGGAAAGAAAATTTTTTCTCTTTCAAACTATATATGGGATCGCTTTTGATATGTAAGTATTTAACAGCAAAAATAATCTTTTAGTAGATTACTTTTTGCGTTTTTTTATATGTATTCCAAGTAGGCGTGTGTCATCTACGACAGTGTTTACCCATTTGTCAGTAAATTGCATATTAATAATTTTGTTTCCGTCATAATTACACCCCATTTAATCGTAAAGGTGAAGATGTCTTACGAAAATTACGAGAAATATGATATGCTAGAATGCCTTATTCCAAGCAATAACAATTGTTATATTGCATCCGAAATACATATATTTCTATCGCTCTCCAGAAAGAATACAATCTAATAAAGCTATTTTTAAGAGGTTAAAAGAAAATCTCATTAATTGTGGGTCCTTCAACAAGCCAAGACCAAATAATCAGATATTTCTATCTAATTTTATAATACATTAGAATTACAAAATAAAAATTCAAATTCAAGTAAATGTTCAAACTGATGTCCGTTATGTTCGATACATAAATTACACCTCTTCATAACACTGAACTGCATTATAAATATGAAGATTTGAAATGGAATTCACACAGTCTATAAAATTTTGGCTGTTTATTTATGTCGGTACTGGTTTTCTTGTATAATTAGTCTTTAATGTGGCCCCAAAAGAAAAGATCCAATGGCGTTAAGTCAGGTGATCGTGGTGGCCACCTCACTGGTTCGTTACTTCCCATCCAGTTATTTCCAAAATTGGTATTTAATAATTCTGAAACAGTCCTTATATTATGTGGCGGTGCACCATCTTGTTGGAAGAACTGATTTGTTGCCTCAGTTAGGGGTAGATTGTCCTTAAATTCCTCAATAATTTTCTGGTGTAAGATTTCGTGATACCGTTGGCCATTAAGATTTTGTAACGTAGGTAGGTTGATTCCATATGAGTAATTATTCATGATAAAGCAAAAAGAAAAATTCTCATAAAATTCCTTTTATTAATGTGACCGGTTTCGTGAAATCTAAAGATTTTAACTATTGTAGTGTATGTATGTGTTTAAAAGAAGCACGTTAAATTTTAGAAATTTTATTAAAAGTTAATTAGATACTAACAAAATTTTATATCTTACATTTACTTATAATTTGACTATGTTGCAAAACTATTTTAATTTTAATTTGACTACCCTGGTTTTTTATTTATAAAAATTCCTGTGTCTGATGATGTGAAGTAATTACTTGTTCACGAAACCGGTCACATTAATAAAAGGGATTTTATGAGAATTTTTCTTTTTGCTTTATCATTAAGATTTTCTTGATATATGTGATATGTTAAAACACGATTGCCACGTAGAGCACACCAAACACTGAGACCAATGCGTCCCTGAGATCGCACGTCAACGGTAAGGTGAGGGTTCATATCAGACCAATAGTGCTCATTATGCCTCTTGAAAATTCCTGCACTACTAATGTAGCTCATGTGCTCATCTGTCCAAACTACATTTCTAGATAAGGATGGATCTTGTTGACGATACCATATGCAAAACTCTAATCGTCGCTGAAGATCAGTTGGTTGCAGGTGATGTTTCCTTATTGTATAAGGCCTGAATTTGTGTGTTTTTAAAATACCCAAAGGTCGTCTTGAAATTCCAGAAACAGCTTCAATTTGACGACTTGAAATTGAAGGATATGCAACCGCCGCGCCATTCCAATTACAGATATAGAAGATTCTTCAGCATCTTCAATGTTGTAATTTTTTGGTCTTGACTTGTTGAAGGACCCAAATTAATGAGATTTTCTTGTTCTTAAAAATAGCTTTATTAGGTTGTCTTCTTTCCGGATAGCGATTGAAATATATTTCGGATGCACTGTCACAATTGTTATTGTTATTACGTTGAATAAAGCATTCTAGCATATCGTATTTATGGTAATTTTCGTAAGACTTTTACAATTTACTGCCAAATGGATAAACACTGTCACAAGATGACATACTCCTACTTGGAATAAATACAAAAAACTCAGAAAGTAATCTACTAAAAGATTATTTTCGCTTCAAATATATACATTTGTAGTTTGTAGAACATATAAACAATGTATAAATATATAAATATACACAATACATATTATATACAATACAATAATAATTATCGTATATTATGAAAATCACACTATTGTAAATAAACAATTGGAACTCACAAAAATTAATTTGTGCGTGGGTATAATAATTGCGTATTTTTGATTAGTGTGTTTGTATTAAATATGACATGAATAACTAAAAATATACAAAAATATACAAGGTATTTTTAAAGAAACTAATTGGAAAGGAATTTATCTAAGTAATCATTTATTTTTTACATTAATTAAGAAATGTATGTGGTCTCTTAGTATTTAGAATAAGTATTTTACATTTACGTTTAAACTGATATATAGTATTGGATTGTCTTATATCTATGGGTAGAGAATTATAAAAGCGAGGTGAAAGGAAGTTACGTTAAGTTAATAACGACGGTATTATTGAAACTACATGAAAGAAGTTTCGTCAAATATATTTAAACTTTAAATCAACACTTTAAACAACTTATAAAAGAGTGTCGTAAACAGCCTTACAGATCGTGCCAGTCCATTTCATATCCAAAATATAAACCAAATAGCATGAAAATAATCAAGTTCTAGAGGCAAACTTCTATCCTAAACATTATTATGAACCAGTAATAAAAAAATGCACAAAACATACAATAAAACAACCAACCAACCAAATAATATTAAAAATAAATGTCTCCATGCCATACATACCGATAGAAACAAAAAAAAATGCAAGCGTATTTAAACAGCATAATACAACAATAGCGTATAACCAATACAACACCACAAAACATGTTTTCATAAAACTAAAACCGAAGAAGAAACCGACACCATATATGTATAAGATAATAAACTGCAACAACAGTAACTTATATAGGTCAATCAAAACAATATCTGCATAAAAGAATATACACAGACAAATACAGCATAAGAACTCTAAACCAAAACACGACAGCCTTCCCAAATACGTCGTAGAACCGATTTAACTTTAACAACATACACATTTTAGAAAAAGAACCGAATTATAACCGAAGAAATATATGTACATGAATGTTGTAAATAAGAAGACATGCCTACGCAATTAGCAAATGCACAGATATAGAAAACTTAAGCGAAACCTATTTTAACCTACCAAATTAAATGATTGGGGTGATAGACAGGGTGTCCCAGAATTAAGTACCTTCCTTCAAAGGGATGATACAACTATCAAAAATAAGTTGAGTTTTTTGTATACACATTTGCCTTAAATCAGTTCATAAGAGAGCTGCAATCCCTTAAAGAGGGTAAGTACAATATTGCTATATATCAATCTGAAACGTCTTAAGTTGCAAAAACCAAATTTGGGACATTCATTATTTTCATAGTTACATGTTTTGTAAAATTTTTATCTAAATATCATGATTTGTTGGAGTAGTTACCGAGGGGGTGGCGGTGAATTTTCGCCATAACTTTTTGTTTCTTTTTTTTTGACATTTAAAACGGAAAAAGGGACGTGTTAAAAACTGCATAAAAAAGGTGCTCTTATTAATTGTCGATAGGAGCCATCGTTTTGGAGTTATTTGTATTTTAATATTGTAATACAGGATGGATGGGTATACAATAATGGATATGCAACTACATACCTCTACAAACATAATTCCACAATATTTTTAACTATATTTTTTGTAGAGCAATTTAAAATATCGCTTTACGCAATGAAGTATGTAATTTAACGACAAAAAATATGTTTTTTGTATACAATAATTTTATAATTAATATTACTTAAATGTTTGTATCTTAAAGTTTAGAAGGTGATAAGAATAAAAAATGACGCAAATTCTCCCCCGCCCCCTGTTTACTTATAGGCATTTATTTTCATAACTAAATAAATAATTAGACTTCATTTATTTTATTTCTCATATTATCTGTTGCACAAATTATACCCACAGAAAAAGACTAGAAAGTGAAAATAAATTTTGTTTCGCTCATTTAACATATACCTTTTTGCTTTTATAAAATAATATAAAACGCTTTACCTATTTTATTGCGTGCAATTTAGAACAAATGAAACAGAAACTCTTAATTGACCATGGATAATTAGTAGTCCATCCTAATTCTTCTGGGTTATCCTGTAACTAAATGTTTACGGAAATTTAGGGGTTATTTTTAAATGTGCACTCTTCATTCAGAATTACAGTTTTACATATAGCTATGTCACATGGTGATTTATAAATGGTAATAAATTTTATGTTTCTGGATATCGTATCGTATTACAAAAGAGAGGCAGATAATATTTGTATTTGTATCTACCTATATATACAATGCCTATATCTGTAATTTGTGTGTTTTACTAGTGTATATTGTAGATCTAGTAAATTGATATAATAAATTTTGTATTTATTTAAAAATTAATTTGAGACTAAAGTAAATACCTATAAAAATGTTCTGTACGTGAAACTATGTAAATATTTGAAGGTAAGTTTAAAGCCAGAATTTGCACACAGACTTCTGTTCGTGTCATCATATCCAATGGGCCAATTTTTAAGCTCCGCTGCGCTGATAAAGAACAATAATTTCGAAATATCGCTGCCCGTAGCTGCGTCGTGTTGGTTTTTGGATTATAGCACCATTCCCTTTTATAAGATTAAGTAACCTACTTCATTAGACAATTTTCTTAAATATTTTTTATTGTTCCTTCTCGCTGTCAGAGATAGTTGTAGATGTAGAGATTAATGCTGAACAATTATAAGCAAATCTGTGAGTTGCACCAATTTGTCAACAAATTCTCGCCTACCAAATTTTACAAAAAAAAAAGATAGTTATTGTTATATATCTCTGTCCATTTTGACTGATTAATTTTAGAATAGATAAAAATGAACCTGAATGTAATAATTAAAATTTCGCAAACATCAAATACAAAATTTTATATCACCTTTATTAATTTTTATTGATTTTTTATTATCGTTCTCTCAACGGACCATCTGATAACGATAAATTACATTTTAATATTTAATACGGTTACAAGTTTGTATCAATTTTAGGATTTACTCTAAAAATAAAGCTACTGATAATTTGGATTAAGTCAAGTACGTTGTTTTCGTTAGTAACATAAAAATAAAACACCTTTTTTGGATAGTTGACGTTTATAATTATTGCAAATTAAAGATACTTTATTATAAGAAATACAAATTACAGAATAATAAATTGTATATGAAATCTGACAATAAAAGTAAAGCCATATGAAATACTTTAAATTCTCATACAGGAAGGAACCAAAAAATTAGTGCAAATATTACAAATTAAATAGTATTTTACAAAATGATAAAAATATTACAGATCCTGTCAAAATTGCAAATAATTTCAATGAATTTTTTTGTAAAAAATCCCTGAGCAATTACATGAAAAGCTGATAAATTTTGATACGGAAAACAATAATTTTAAAAACAGTAAAAACTATCCAATAATGGGTATGAAAAAGTCAAATGCAACGGACTATAATGGCAAACACTCGAAATCCGTGAATTTTATAGTATATCCGCTTTTTTAATAAATTTGTCCCTAGAATCTGGAAAATTTCCCATCATATACAAAACAGCTAAAGTGGTACCTTGGAAACAAAAGTATTATTGAAAACTATCGACCAATATCTTGTTGTACAGTGTGGAAATTAAGTAACGCATAAATTCAGTAATTCCGTTGATATTAATTTTTTTGGAAAAAATCTCGAAGGGGTGTAGCGATTTTAACTTCAGCAAATATTTTCAGTCTATTTTCAGTTTCTTATGTCATTTATTTTTTAAGTTATGACGTCATAGACTTTTTTTTAAATGACAACCTATATTTTTTATTATTGATTTTGGTAGTAGTTTTTATTCCGGTTCTGACCGTATAAAATTTTCAATATGTTATATTTGAAAAAAATCGAGAAAAAACAGTCTTAAAGTTCAAATAACAAAACTTCATTAAATTGGGAAAATTTATGTAGTTGCCTAAGTTTGACGGAAAGTTATCGACGGCACATTCGTTTTTATTTTCAAATTATACAAATAGTTGAAAAATCGAACTAATGTGATACACCGGCAACTAGATAAATTTTCCCAATTTAATGAATTTTTGTTATTTGAACTTTAAAACTGTTTTTCTCGATTTTTTTCAAATAATAACATATTGAAAATTTTATACGGTCGGAACCGGAATAAAAACTACTACCAAAATCAATAATAAAAAAATATAGGTTATCATTTAAAAAAAAGTCGATGACGTCATAATTTAAAAAATAAATGACATAAGAAACTGAAAATAGACTGAAAATATTTGCTGAAGTTAAAATCGCTATACCCCTTCGAGATTTTTTCCAAAATATTAATATCAACGGAATTACTGAATTTATGCGTTACTTAATTTCCACACTGTATACTGTGTCCAAAACATTAGAAAAAATTGTATTCAATCAATTAAAATCTTTCATTTCTAAGTATCATATTTTAAGTTACGCTCAACATGGTTTCATAAATAGTAAAAGTACTCAGTCAGCCATATTAGAATTCTTGATTAATTTGTATAGGAACCTTGGTACGGACTATACGTCTATGGACTTTTTTATTGAATTGTACAAAGCTTTTGACTTGGGCGCTAATGAATTGCTCATGGAAAAGCTAGAGCTTTATGGTTTCAGAGGTAAAGAGAGCGAGTGGTTGACTTCCTATCTATCAGATAGAAATCAAGTAGTCGAAGTTAATGGGGCTAGGTCTTTTGTGTATAGGTGTATCAAAACGTAAGGTAATACAAAAAATGCAAAATGGTAGGTATTAATAATTTTGTGTCCTGGTTTAGGTCAAATAAGTTGCATTTGACTGAATCCAACCGTTTTAAATACAGAAAATTGAATAGTCGATAGAATTTTGAAAAATAAGTGTTTCTTATGCTATGAACATTTTCTGATAAGCGCTTAATTTCTGAGATACAGGTCGTTATTTTATTTAATTGTAGGTAATTGTTAAGTCATTTGAATTTAAGTAAATTTAAGTTGGTATGAAAATTGGCTCCTCCGGGTCACCGGAGATGTTTATAAGACCTCAAAATTTAAAATCTGAACTCCCAATTGAGTCGATTTTTTAAAATACTCTTCACATTCCCCTCTTTTATTTTTGTAAAAATATTCATCCAAATAAAAAACTATTGTCCTCATTGGCTCTGATATATATTTTTTTGTCTGTCCTAAAAATATTGACCAATCTCAATTTTCTCTATCGAGCACTTTTCCCGGTACACCGTCTTGCCTACCCTGTAAATAATGTGTAGCGTATATTAAAAAACTGTTTTCTCTGTGATCTCAAGTCGGCACAACCCTTTTCATGAATAAGTTACCTTTTTAATCTGAATCTTCATCTGCAAAGAGACTGTACAAAGAAATGAATATCTTTTATACCGCATTCTCCCTTTATATCTTTCGGTTAGAAATTTATGTTTTAAAAGCACAGAAATGGAGTGGTATGTATGTGTATTTACCTTAGTGTTGACACGCATACCGTTGTAAGTTCTGTTTATTTGGTCTGTCTCATAAGTCTATCTTTTACACGTGTTTTATCTCCAGATAAAGAAAACTTTCATAAACAGCGTATCCTCAATGTGTTACTTGGCGCGTGATTAGACTTTAAGTTGGTAATTTTTAATATTCACCTCATACATTCCTCCTCAGCAACAGAGACCAAAGCTCTTGGTTGGAGAGCGAATATTTTTCACCTTTCTTGACTTTGCATGCTAAATATGTATAGAATATTACAAACTATAATTAGAGATTTGTCAACATTAAGTACCCATGGTTTGTCACATCCTAAAAACTAAATTATAAGGTTACAAATACATAAATTTCCACTATCTTTAATTAGACTGCATCTCTACCAGTTGGAATATCTTTGTATATCAATAAAGTATGTTGAAGAAATTTATAGAATTGTCCTAAAACTGTCAAGAAACTGAAAACGAGTACCATATTCACCAAAATGAGTAAATATATTGTTTTAGTAATTGAAAATTGTAAGTAGGAAATTTAATTAATTTTTCATCAGTACTCTTTGAGTATATTAGGTGCACTTAGACAGACTGGTGATTAGACAGAAATTTTAGGAAAAAGTCAATGGAATCAGGATGATTTATAATGTTTATCTTGATTACTATTAGTATAGTGTGATTATATAAAGAATATAACATGACAGTGTATAATATTCTCACTGACTTTACCAATTAGGTTGCATTTGGTTTTATTTAAAATTTAGAGAAGAGTTTCTTAATAAAATTAACATTTATTACTTAAATTAATTTGAAATACTCAGTATTTAGAAAGAAACCGTTTCTTGTCACCAGCATTGGTTTTCTTGTAAATTATAAAGAAAACGTCATTAAGGTCATTATTTTCTGAAATTTCTATTAGATTTAATGACAAGTTGCCACCTTGAAAGAGAACAAACGAAACATACAGATACGAATAAGAATCAAGTTATACCATCTTAAAAAAAAATAAATTCTGGTATGCCTAGGGTTCAATGTTAAGCCCATTATTATTTAATTTGTACGTAGCAATTATTTCGGTTATAATAACTAGTTCCTGAATCGGTCAGCAGGCAAATAACTCACAAATATATAAATTGTCGAGGCTCATACCAAAATATTTATTTGAAATGTTGAAAATGGTTTTAAAAGTTGATCATACTAGTCATTTTATCGTACACATCTTTTTAAAACAACGATTGACATAGGATTTTTTTTGCTATATTTTTGTCTAGATTGTTATTGACTATAACTACGAAAAGAATTACGGTGATTTCTTTGCTCTCTTACTTTATAGACGATTAAATGTAACAAAATGTCTCAAAACAAACATCCGTTACTAATCAACGTAGCTGTTTGATAGAATAAACGTCAGTTTTGATAGATCCACTGTTTGTGGGTGCGAGTGAGTCCAAAATACGTTTTAGGTGACATTGAAGATAGTCGATCTATGTGATATGCGCCAAACCAGCTCCAAACGAGTCAATTTGTTATCTGCAGAGCGTGACATAGGTACCTAGAAACGGGTAGATATTCCAGAAGAAATGGACAGGGTCGTAGAATAAAAACCACCCATCTGGACGACATGTATATTGTCAATTTTTGTCTACGCCGTTGAACTTCTACTGCTCGTGAGCTACAAAATCTACTCCGAAAAGCCACCGGTGTGACAATTTCTGACCAAACGGTTAGAAGAAGACTGAAAGAAGCCAATCTGACTTCTCGCAGGCCTGTACGAGTTCCTCGCTTGAGCAGAGATCACAAAACTAAACCGTCAAAAACTTCAATGGCAACTTCGACACTGGAGCCTGTGATTTTTACGGATGAGTAGCAGTTTACTCTAAGTCATTGTGATGGTCGTGTACGAGTCTATACAGGAAGTGGACAGATTTGGAAGTTAATCGGTCATGGTTTGGGTTGTCTTTGCCCAACGTCTCATCTGATAAATTTATGTTGAGACAATTCTTCAAAAGCATGTTGTATCATTTGCGAACAATTTCGGCGATGGGTTCATCCTGTAACAGGATAATTGTAGGATTCGTACTTCAAATTTAACAAGACGTTTTCTCTGACAACAAAAATCCAAGTGATGTGGTAGTCAGCCATGAGTCCAGACCTAAATCCCATCGAGCATGTTTTTGGGATGTACTTGACTTGTATTAGGAAACGTCCTATTGCATCTGGGACTCTTCAGGTGTTACCTGAGGTCCTTTTGAAAGAATGGAGAAATTTCCCACAATACATGTTAAGACATCTTATTCGCAGTATGTTGTTTGTATCCTGTTAAGTAATGTTGAAAGAACAATATACCGCAGTTGATACTTGCGTCTGTCTTTTATTTCAAAAATGCTGCACATCTAAAAAAGTGTTCCCCAAAATTTGTTGACCAGTGTATTTTTTTGTTAACAAAACCTTTTTTTCTTCCTACCCTGCACAAGTGCACTCTCTAGTAGTCTATCATGTATTGTTTCTCATATACAGGGTACCTCAGTCTTATTTTAGGAAACCTCGGGAATGAAGAGAAAAATTAAAAATATGAAAAACAAATTATATCGTAAAATGATAGTTAGCGAAGTGTAGCTCCTTGAAATTGAGTTATAACATGCGCAGATTTTTTTCTCCAAATTTACATGGTTAAAGCTCAAGGTGGTGTATATAAAGATGCAAGACATAGAAAGACATTTGTATTAAGAGGCGTAGGTATTGAGGGTAGTGAATTCGATTGGCATATCAAAGAATTTAAAACAAAAAAACTGTTTTGGGGGAAAACAGTGTATTATACGGATTTTTTCGAGAATACTTTTTAAATAAAATTATTGTACATAAATTTATAAAATAGTATCATGTCACTGGCATATTATAGTTTTATTGAAAAATGGTGAGAAATACGCCCCTGGATATTATTTTCTTTCTGTTCATTACATATTTAGATAAACCGCCTAAAGCCATAGTCTCAATTAAAATTTCGAGGAAAAAATCTCTGTTCGTTTTAATGTTATTATAAGTCGATTCAATTTTGTCTCAATAATTTTAACTGTTCAATTAATTGATTACCGAAGTTTCCCAGAATAAAATTAAGACACTTTATACTAAGCAAAAATTTTAATAATTATAACTATTTTTCCTAATAACTCAAAAAACCAGAGAAATAAACTATAAATTTACTTCTAATATTATTTGTTGATTTGACATGTAATATCGTGTCTTTAGTACGGGTTATTAGAAAAATTTAATGAGACAGTGTCAGTGTCAGTTGTTTTGGCACAGTTGCAATTAATAAGTTTAAGTACAGCCTGGGATGCTGGAGGAATAAGCAAGCAGCAGGTACTAGATGGTTGTTTTAATGCTGCCACCTAAAAAGTTGTATCTGGTAGATTCGAATGTGTTTTTTCATAAATAATACCTCAAAAGGTGGCGCAGTGGGCCAGAGCGTTAAACGACAAACCTAGCTGATTTACTGCCTATCGACTCCCGGGTTCAAATCCCGGTTTATTAAGTCGAAGGGATTGGTTGTGTGTGTCAGCGTCACCGTAACACCCGTCCTTGTAGTCATTTTTATCTGCACGAAAACTTGGTTGTCATGACAACATAACGGATGCAAACTGTCGTACAGAAATACGAGACCATAGGTCGAATGTTTTTCGCAGTTTGCTTAGTTATATAGTCAACATGACAACAAAGTTTAAGTGTAAATAAAAATGTATCCTATTCAAAATATCTATTTGGCATGATAATTCTTCATGTAATGAATAATGGATATGTTAATAAATTAACAACAAATGTATTTACTGATCATACAATTATTGCAAATACAATTTTAATAAATTGTTTGTCCACTTGTAGCCTCCTTTCCGTGTCAAGCTAATTCATACGATATAATATAAAACATTTTTCTTTGCAACCCTAGAGTATTCTCATCCCATATTTAAGCCATTTTTTACACACCGTTAATAATAAAAACAATATACATTGACAGATCAATGTACCATTAGCTAAAAATTAATTCCTTACAAAGAACAATACCGTTTTTATGGTTGTCATGGTGAAGGTAAATAAAAGTTTTGCCCTGAAAAAAGTTTTTTCAGTTTTATTGCTGGTGAACATTTTGAATATGATTCTAGAGTGTGTAATATTTGACAGAAGTGGAATTGTCAACAGTAAAAGCACAAGAGCTTTTTTTTATCGGATAAATTTCTCTTTGTAACGAAATAATTTTGCCAATCAGTAATTTTAAGAAAAACTGATATGAAAAATTTTTGTCAAATGTCAGTTTTTCGAGCAAAATTACTGATTGGCAAAATTTTGAGTTAAAAAGAAATTTATCCATAAAAGAAAAGCTCGAGTGTTTTTTGGCAAGATAAATTAACGACAGAATATGTGAACGAACAACAACAATAATTATCTTTATTTATACAATTATTTAAAGGAACAGTTATTAAAAATACAGTTGTTATAAATTGTTATATATTTTTGTCGGTGATAAAAAACGATGCACCTTTTTTATCGCTGTCAAAGTGACAAAAATATGCTGTCAGATAGACTTTTTCATATAGGAGTTAATTTATCACATTTATACCATTCCGTGGCTTGAAGGCGAGCTCTTTGTATAGCCAATTTTAGCGACGGTCTTGTGGGAGGAAGATTTTCTACCACCTGCTTTAGATTGAAAGGCCACCACCTAAGTTCTCCAACAGTGGTAATCTTTGTACTTGGCATGTATACTTTGCAAGTAAGTGTTTCGATAGAAAACATCGCCGTCGCGTCGTGTCCTGATATATGACTCGTTTTTCCAGGGTTTGCCAAAGCTTGTGGAATGTTGTCATAAGCGGCAATAAAGAGTTTCCAAGAGCTTAACCTACCTTCTTTATTAAATGATCCAGTCAAATCACATATTACATGTAAGACAAAAGGCAAGCTGCCTTTAGTGATGAAGTTGATATATTTTGACAGATAAGGATACTTGCTTAACGTTAGAATTAACACATTTGTATCATGAGAGTGTATGTCCAACCGAGTTTCTCATCTTTCTGTCAGCTTCTTCATGTGACGTACTCAGTGATATTATATCCTCATTTCTTCCTCTACAACTTGTCACCAAGCAGCCCACTATCGTTGCAGTTTGGTACTTTTACATTCCTTGGAACACCAAGTATTATATCAGAGAATAGGATGCTTTCTATTCAAACATTTATTTGCAAGGTATTTCGGTATCTCCACATACCGGATGGTACACGCACACTGTTAAGAGCCTCCGCGCATTAAGCGGCTAGGTTGCGACGGTCAACTGGTTGTATGGAGTTATATGTCCCACTGCGCAATGGCCGTAACGGTCAGCGAATCGCGACATCCAAAGAGATTACGAGTGGTGCACACACGGCCAGTTGACTACGCGGCCAGTGGTTTGTTCAGATTGTAATGAGTGGCCGCGTATGCATAGTCTGCGAAACCGATATTGTGACAGGACCGATATGAGGGCGGGAAATGTTTAATACATGACATCTTCCGTCTTTTACACCGCTTAATTAAAAGGAGAATTATGATTGTTGTTGTTGGCATGCGACCGAGGCAGAGTTTAGCTTACATGCTGGGATAATTCAGGGCGCACTTAACTTTGTTACCGATTATTCGTTCTAGCAGTGCACTATATGATATATTGTAAGTATAATATAAGTTAAATAATACTAGGCCTCTACGTCTACATCTTATTGTGTTTGTGAAAATGAAAGTGATAGTGATTACAGTGATAAAGAAAATCAAAGTGCATTAGTGTTTTCAGTAAAAAAAATCGGCTACATTTGAACGAATAAGCGAAACAACTTTGCCTTAATGTTTACAATAATCATTTGAAGCGACGAGCTAATGACCCTAATTGGTATGATTCAGATAAACTAGGTGAAACAACACCTGTGACAAACGTTCCCCGTCCCATAATACACAAACTGGTGACAGAAGGTGCCCTCCCAAGAAAACAAAGATCCGACGCCGGTCAATCAAAACACTGGACCCATCGTAAGCAAAACTTTTAAAAACTTTAGTTTACGATGCGTATCAGAAAAATGAAATCCCAACTATTGACGTGGTAGACAGAAATGGATTATCATTTAAAATATACCAAAAGAACTTTAGGAACTTGGCTGAGAAAAATTGGATTTAAATGTCAAACTATTAATAAACGCATGGTGGTTATGGAAAGTAGATCAATAGTGATTAACGAAATTCATATCTAGAAGAGATAAAACAACTCAGAAGGGAAAATAGACCAATTTATTCTCTAGATGAAACTTGGTATGATACTCATGACACCGTAAAAAAAAGATGGACTAATGGATCTAGAAAATGTTATCCAATCTCAATGCCCCCTAATAAAGAGACTTGGTTGATGATATGACACTGTGGATCAGTTGATGGATGGGTTGATAATGCATTTAAACTGTGTGGAAAAAAACATGGAAGACTGTAACGTGGGTTACCACAAAAACATGGAGGGAGAAATATTTGAGGAATGGTTTGAAAATACCTTAATTCCAAAATTAAAACCGAATAGCATTATTGTTCTTGACAATGCGAAGTACCATTCGAGACAACTGTATAAAATTCCTAACAAGAGTTCTACTAAGCTGGAGATTTTTTAATTGATCATAATTTATATTATGAGGAAAATTATAATAAAGCACAACTCTTGGAAGTCCTGCAAACGAAAAATTATGAGAAGTATATTATAGACACTGTAGCGGAGAGATATGGCCACAAAGTGTTGAGATTACCGCCATATTTCTGTATTATCAACCCGATTGAATTAATTTAGTGTCAATTAAAGAAAAGTGTCAGAAAAGGAAATATTTTTCCGAAATTCGATAAAAAAGTCGTAGAGTTAATTCAAAATGAAGGTTCGAAAATTAACAAGGAATATTGGGAAAAAAAGAATTAGGAAAGTAATTACAATTGAGGATGATTATTTAAAAATTGCCAAGTTTCATATAAATAGTGGAAATTAATTTATTATAAATTTGAACGAGGATAGTGGTTCATCTGAAAATGAAGAAGAGGGTGAGAAGGGTGAGGAATCAGAGGAAGAAGCAATGTGAGGTGAGGTAAAGTGAAGTGATGTGATATCAACTGCATTATTTAATTCCGTTTTTGTGCTTTCGTAGTTCAGTGCTTGAGAAACATTCTTTTTCAGGATGTTACTATTTATTAATGTTATTATTTTTTTTTATTTTGACAAAAATATGTCTTTCTGTTTGTATTATAGTAATAACTTTACTATTAGAATTTATTTTTAGTAGAGAAAAATATTTATTTCTGTTACTATTTTGAGAGTATATTTTTTGTTTTTAAAGGTTTCTTGTTACTTTTTAAATAATTTATTTTATACTAATATTCCACATTCATCGTGGCAAGAAATGCACATACCTCCTCGCAGTTTTTGCTGGGTAGTATCAATTTATATTAAGCGTACTTGAATACTGGAACTGCTGTATGTGCAGTCAATACTTTAAATTGAATACTTTTATTTCAAGTTAATAATTTTTTGTACAATTGTTTAAATTGTTGCTAGTTAAACTGAGCACAAAAACCTGCATTGAAAAAATAAACGAGCGAATAGTTGTTAAATCCAGCTTTGCATTCTGCAGCGTCTTACCCCACACGTCCCTTTACATTATCGGTTTCGCAGACTATACACTAATCTGTATATAGAAATAAGAAGAAAAAGGTGCCTTGCTTTCTCCACGAAGGAGCATATGCTATGCCCAATGGTTCCTGACTATTGTCAATTTCTCAAAATATTGTTTTTTCTTTTGGTCGGATCTGACCACTAAATTTTGCTACAAAAACAACGACTAATTAAAGCAATTTTGTATGGAAAAAGAATATTCCTCAGTGACAGAACAAGAATTTTGTAGTGGTCTTCCCGTCATTAATATTCTTTTTCAATATCACTGCAAACTTGCACGTTAAATTAAATAAGTGTTTCACGATAAATTTGAACATTTTTAGCTGATTTACGAAAATTCTTGATATATAAGTTTTTGTACAAAGTTTTGTTTTGCTATTTTTTTTGTGCAAAGA